>CM040118.1:187101595-187631442 GCA_022559845.1 Amorphophallus konjac | reverse complement strand
AACTCATCTGAAATCATGTTAGAGAAGCTAAGTATGCGTATTGTCCTTAAACAAGTCATTCTGAAACAAATAAAGGGCAGCTAAGAAAGATATTGAAAAATATTGAAAATTAATTGAAAAATAGCATTGGCAGAGCAATGACTGGTAAATCACTGAGAAACTGAGTGATCTATCAAAGAAGTGGACAACACTCATGTCATGAGGTGTATCAGCTATCTCTGTATAAATGATCAAAACAGTAGGTTGGTTTCACTGAGTACCTGGGGGTAACTGGCGTCTGATAACGTGTACCCTCACACAAAAGGTGTAAATCAGTTCTATCGAGTTTGATCATAGCAAGATGGTCCATCATGTTAAGTATCTAGGGGTATTGGCGTCTGATAAACGTATACCCTTATGCAAAAAGATTTATCGTACCTGAATGCCCTACATGAAATAATAGTGAAAATGCTATTCCTTCAAAGAATTTTCATGAATGTCAATTGTTTAATTTCAATACATGACCTGGTTCTCTTAACACCTTTTACGAGTCTATGAAAGTAAGATATTCTGAAACTGAATCTCTCATGTAAATATAACTCTGGTTTATTGTTTTATCATGCACACCTACCTTATCCAATGAATGTAGTGCATGAACTCTCATTTTTATAACCTTTAAACCAGAACCTCACTTTCTAAGCAGTTTCTAAATTCATATGACTGAAGGTTCTGTGCTTTAGTTGCTTAATTTCTGAACTACTTGCTAAGAATGCCAGTCAGCTGACTCTTCTTGTTCCTTCCCTTGTATTTTTTTCTCTTTGTTGATGGCAAAGGGAGAGAATATATTGTCTACTTGATGAATTCATTCCAGGAAGTGTATGCATCATGTCTATGGCAAAGGGGGAGATCTTGTGAGCAGAGAGTTGTGTTCATGTCTCAGCATGTCATTCATAGCCTATTAATAGAGGGTTACCATCATCAAAAAGGGGGAGATTGTTGTGACCCCTCTGTGTTGATGATGTTGACAATAAGTTTTACTTCATTGGCAACAGCTTGTTTGATTGATTGACAACTGTTCTTATTTTGATGAAATTGTTTTTATCAGGTTGTCTGTGTATATAATGCAGTCAGAGTCTATACTATCGTGCATACACCCACAGGTTTACATTGCATTGCAGCATGAACATAGAGTCCATACATTTCATTGTGTAGTCTGGACAGTTGTGGGTCGACCCCCTTGTTCACATGGGTCGACTTCTCAGATTAGCATAGCCTATACATTGCATAGCATAGTCTATACACTGCACATTCAAGTTCATAATATTATACATTGCTGCATTGCCTGCACGAGGAAGTCTGTACATTGGCTGTTGGCTTGCACGCTCACTCAAGTCCACACATCGTGAAGTATGCACATTGTGGCTTGCTCATTCACTCATTCAGCCCTGTCAAGTCCATACATTGGCTACTGTGCAAGTCCATACATTGACCTTCAGGCTTGCAAGTCTATACATTGCCTGTCGATTGCAATGTCTGTACATAGTTCAGAGAGTTCAAAGTGTTCATAGTCTACACATTCATTCACTGTTCATGTTGCATCAAGTTCAAAGTCCATACACTGGACTGTAGCATGCACGAAGCTAAGTCTATACATTGCTCAAGTCTGTACAGCATTCAGTGTCTAGCGTTTCATGAAGTCTATACATTCATTCTCTATAGCTTGCACGAGGTGAAGTATGTACATTGGCCTCAGCTTTCGAAGTCTGTACATTGGCCTTAGCTTTCCAAGTCTGTACATTGGCCTCCATGCCTCAAGTCTATACATCGGAATGTTTGGCCAAGTCTGTACATCGTTGCTTGTCAAAGTCTGTACATTGGCATATGTTCCTACGTTGCAATTCCAAGTACGCACATTGGGTTCTTTACCTACGTTCAGCTTTGAAAGTCTATACATTGGTTTTCATTTCAAGTCTGTACAGACTTTGGTTTGTGCAAGTCTATACAACCGACTGTTCAGCTTGTGACCAAGTCTGTACAGTCAGGGCGACTGTTAAGTCTATACATTAGCAGCCTTATTTTGATCAAGTCTGTACAGAGTTTCTTTTGGCAAGTCCATACATTGAATGTCTATACATTCGTTTGCCTTGCATCATTCATTAAGTCTGTACAGCCCCTTCGCTTGGCAAGTCTGTACATTGTGGATGTCTATACACTCGATTGCCTTGCCTTGGTCAAGCCTGTACAGAGTTTCTTCAGCTAAGTATATACATTGCTTCACAACGTGAAGTCTATACATGCCTTGTTCAAGTCTTCACATGATGAAGTCTATACACTCAACTCCTCACACTTCATGAAGTCTGTACATCCTTCAATGCATTGCATGCATCGTTCGTGAAGTCTGTACATCGAGTGGAGTCTGGTGAAGTTTATACAGCGCCCATTTCGCTTAGAGTCTCATGCATATGTGAAGTCTGTACATTACATTTGCATTCACACGTCTTCACACCTGAAGTCCATACATCGTCAGTTGTCTGTCAAGTCTTCATATTGCTTAAGTCTGTACAGCGGCTGCTTCACATATGAAGTCTGTACATCGCATAGCTTCACATAGATGAAGTCTATACATTGGGCAGAGTCTGTACACTGCATTCGAGTTCACAAGTCCACACAGTGAAGTCTATACAATGCAGTTCATCTTATAAGTCTGTACAGAGTTCTTCACTTAACCTGATAATCCGATACTCTGTCTGACATGGATCTGCTACTGAGATTGCTGACATGGCTCGTGATCCCAGGAGGACGAGGTGATCAGATGCTGCCACGTGGATGAAAGCACCTCGGATCTGGCGAATTCCTTGGGCGGGAAAACGTGGAAGCCACGTGCCCTTATCCAATCTGCTGCTGTATATATAGAAGTCTTCATCTTCTGTTGAAGGATGATCGAAGAGTGGCAAGTCTATACAGTGAGACAAACCTGAGGCAGCAGAGAGCCATCGAGATCCAAAGAGAAGAAAAGGAGAGAAGAAGAAAGTGAGAAGAAATGAGTTGAGAGAGTGATATGAGAGCTTGTGAATCAGGCGTCTTGGTCCAGATACCAGAGCTGATATTGCTCTCTTTGAGTTACAGTCATTTTGACTTTCTTCCATTCGATTGTGTTTTTCTTGCTTTTCAGTCTTGTTATTTTTCCTTTGAAAACTCTTGTTCGATCAAGCTGTTAGTCAGCGGTGTCAAGCTGTGAGGCAGCGGAATGCAGAGGTGTTACTTCTGGTCGGCTAAGCTGTAGTGCCCAGCAGAGCAAGCTGTGAAGCTCAGCTGTTGCAGAGGGTGTTCCTCTGGTCGGGATAAGCTGTAAGCCCCAGCCGTTGTTGGCAAGCTGTAGTGCCCAGCAGATTGAAGCTGTGTATCAGCAGTAATCCACATTCGAGTTGAATGTGGGGTGGACGTAGGTCGGATTGACCGAACCACCTAAAAGTCTTTGTGCCTCTCTTGTGTTTGCTTGTCTGTTTAGCAGATCTTGTTTCCATCATTCGGTGCTTTGACTGTGGCTGTCCAGTGTTCTTTTAATTCCGCATTTGAATCTAGGCATAATTTTTAATTAGCCTGTTGATCTATTCACCCCCCTCTAGATCCACATTCTGTGGTGAAAGAGCCTTCCATCTAACTCCAACAAGTTCTTTTCAAATCTTGATACATGTTAGTGGCTCTAGGGTGGATCGTGTACCTTGATCTATGAGCTTCTTCAAGAATCTTCTTCTTCAATTCGGGACAGTCGGGCACACATGTCCGTTCATGAAATAGTAATATGTCATCAGGTGTCAGCTTGAAATCAAGTCTCTCGTCCAGCTCGCCTTTTATTTCCACTAGTGCGAGATCTTCTTCTTACAACTTCTTGATTTCAGGTAGCAAATCTGGATGTAGACTCATATGAGATAGAATAATACACATGTTCTTCTCATTTGTGCTGATATCAAGCTCAGAGAATTTCTCCAGCAGCTTCCATTCTTGTATCATACAGTTGGCCAAAATTGCTCTTGGCTTTCGACTAAGGGCATCAGCTACGGAATTACCCTATCAGGATGGTATTGTATAGTGAAGTCAAAATCCTTGAGATACTCGAGCCAACACCTTTGACGCATGTTCAGCTCATTTTGGGAGAATAAATACTTGAGGCTTTTATGATCGGAGTATACAGTGAATTATTCTCCGTAAAGATAGTGTCTCCAGATCTTCAAGGCAAATACTACCGCGGCCAGTTCTAAGTCATGCACCAGATAGTTCTCCTCATGTTTCTTCAATTGTCGGGAAGAGTATGTAATGACTCTTCCATTCTGCATCAATACACATCCGAGGCCAATACCGGAAGCATCGATATATATCTCGTATTTTTCTCCTTCAATTGGTAATGATAAGACTCGAGCAGTGGTCAAGAGATCCTTTAAGGCTTGGAAACTCTTTTCACAGTCTTCATTCCACTCATAAGGCACTTCCTTATGGGTTAACCTGGTCAGAGGAACAACAATCTTGGAGAAGTCCTTGATAAAACGTCGGTAATAACTAGCTAGACCTAAGAAGCTCCGAATCTCCGTTGCATTTGTGGGTCGTTCCCAGTTCTTCACGGCTTCGACCTTTGATGGGTCAACAACAATCCCGTTCTTCGAAATGATGTGGCCTAAGAAGGATACTTCCTCGAGCCAGAACTCACACTTGCTGAATTTGACATATAGTTTGTTTTCCTTCATATCTGCAGCGCCTTCTTGAGATGTTCTTCATGGTCTTCCTCAGACTTTGAGTAAATCAAAATATCATCGATAAAGACCACAATAAATTGGTATAAGTAGGGCCTGAATATGCTGTTCATTAACTGCATAAAAGCTGCGGGGGTATTCGTTAGTTCGAAAGGCATAACAGTAAATTCGTAATGCCCACACCTGCTCCGGAACGCAGTTTTATGAATGTCTTCTTCTTTGATCTTTAGTTGGTGGTAACCAGAACAAAGATCAATCTTGGAGAAATATGAAGCTCCAGATAACTGATCGAACAGCTCATCAATTCTTGGCAGCGGGTACTTGTTCTTGATTGTAAGATGATTTAACTACCGATAATCGATGCATAGTCTCATCGATCCGTCTTTCTTTTTGATGAACAGTACGAGTGCTCCCCATGGGGAAGTGCTTGGCCTGATGAAACCCTTTTTCAATAAATCCATCAGCTGCAGGGGACATTCTATACGGTGCCTTGGAAACAGGACCAGCACCAGGGACAAGGTCGATTGTGAACGACACTTTCCTTTTCGGGG
The DNA here is from genome assembly GCA_022559845.1 of Amorphophallus konjac. Lineage (NCBI taxonomy): Eukaryota > Viridiplantae > Streptophyta > Magnoliopsida > Alismatales > Araceae > Amorphophallus > Amorphophallus konjac. The sequence continues at coordinate 187,626,167 of CM040118.1, read as the reverse complement.
GTAAGCCGGGCAATTCTTCTAGAAAGACGTCGGGAAAATCCCGAATTACACGGATGTCTTCAAGTTTAATCTCCTTGACTTCCGTGGCAGTCACGAATGCTATGAAAGCCATACATCCCTTACTCATAAGTTTACTAGCTCGGAGGACTGATATAAGAGGTGATTTACTCCGAGGGCTAGTGTAAACCAGCTCTGAGAAATCCACGAAAGTTACCTTGCCATGCCGGCAATCTATAGTTGCTTGGTGTGTGGATAACCAGTCGGAACCTAGTATGACATCATAACCCTTCATATATAGGCATATCAGGTTAGCAGGTAAATTGCCTCCCTTAATCATCACTTCACAATTTGGATAGTGATAAGTGATATCGGACTCGTTCCCAAGAGGTGTAGATATGACCAAATCTAACAGTTCATGTTTCTTAGAAAATGAAGCAGCAATTTCTTGGAAACGAATGAATGAGTTGCTCCGATATCAAATAAAACTTGAGCAGTTTTTGAACAAATAGTGAGAGTACCTTCCACAATTCCACCTTCTGTGGGTTCCGTCTCTCGGAGAGCTTGCAGACGGCCTTGTCTCTTTACCGGACGCTTCTCGTCTTTGGTGTCTTGCTCCTTCATCAGTGGGCAGTCTGGGATTCGATGCTCTCGGTTCCCACATCGAAGACAAGCTCCTAGCTTCCTCCAGCATTCCTCGGTCTTATGACCAACTTTATCACAATACTTGCAAATCTCCTTAGAGGGTGTAGCGGTGGAGAATGGCCTGTCATTTTTCTGGAATTTCTTTGCTTTGGAGGGCTCCCCTCTATGAAGAACCTTTTCTTGTTGAATGATTGTTTGAATTTCCCGGGCTTGTGATAGGCTCCTTCTTGTCTCTTCCTCGGATTCTCTCGGATAATTCGGTGGCATCTTCTAGTAGTTGGGCACACCGAACCATCTCCGAATAGACTTAGATGTCCATCGGTACAAGTTGTGTAATATAGTGGGGCCGAAGCCCGTTGAGGAACCTTCTCGCCTTCATCTTTTCCGTACACACCAAGTGAGGTGCATACTTCGACAATCTTGAAAACTGGGCCTCATATTCGGCCACTTTCAAGCCCCGTTGTTTTAGAACGGCGAATTCCATAGCATTCTTCTCCCGGATATGGTCGGAGAAATACTTGTTGTTGAAATGCTCCGTGAATTCATCCCATGTTACATGGTCTTCTGGCAGTGTTGCTTCTATGGATTCCCACCAGCATCGAGCGTCCCGCTCCAGTTGGAATACGACCAATAAAACCTTCTCCTCATCCGCGCATTGCATCACACAGAAGATTCGTTCTATCTCCTTTAACCAATTCTCGGCATCCTCGGCATCTGACGAACCCGTGAATCTTGGTGGGTTCATGTTACGGAAACTCCTGTGGAGATCACCCACTCCAGGGTTAGCTCCGCCTTGGGCCACTTGTTGTAGTGCCTGTGTAAGGCCCTGCACGGTGCGCTGCATTTCGCGCCATTGTGCTCTTTCAGCAGCCATGATCCTACAAAAGAGTTTAAGTATGATAAAGATCGGGTTTACTTATAGGGTCAAAAGTTATTATAGAACTTAACCCACGGCTCTATCCATCTCACCGGGTAAGGTATATCTATCCTTGGACTCGGGTTTTACCTAGATTTCAATCATGACCGCAAATTTTTCCTAACCTCTTATTTCTTCTAGTTTCCTAGGTTTAAAAACTTAGGCTCTGATACCACGAAGACTGTCACGTCCCGAGCGCGAAGATACTCGGATGCATGATGCGTCTATATAGATCGTGTCATTAGAGCGATAATTTTTTTGACATACATAATTTCAGAGTGCACAAAAGACTAATAAAATCTAATAAATCCCAATAGTCCAAGTGACGATTATTTGATTAACCAAAGGAATTAAAGATAGTCCATGACAAATTCCAAAGTTAAAAAGCCAAACATTAGGCTACATGCCTTAACAAAGTTTATACCACTAACTGACATAGGTGGGAGTACAAGGTAGACTCAAATAAATTCAAAGGACATGACTAGCTAATGATAGGCGAACACTCTTCACTTGGTTTCAAACCCATTCTTGCAGATGTCGCTATCTGAATCACCTGAAAATATTAGGAAGCAACTGGATGAGCGAATCGCTCAGTATGAATTACATCTCAAATTTGAGCAATCTTTACGTGATTTACAATTTTGCATGTATTATCAGTATGGCTATGCATGATGTACGTGTAAGTAAAACATGTATACATATAATCTATACACGATGAACAAGTAAGAGATCAGGAACTGTATAGAGAGTGTATAACAAGATTTCAAGTGTTTGACAAGCAGAAATTCCAAGAATTTATAGATGTAGATGCCACTTCGGGGCAAGCAGGGATTCATGTACAAGTATGAACGCCGGTGCAAGAATAAACTCATGTATAAGTATATCTCAGGTACGAACAAGTAAAAATTCAATTTAAGCAAGTAATGTCAAGTACGTATCAGGTAAGAAAACAACAGAAATAACAGACATATAATAAACAAACAACCAATCACAACTGATAGTGCCGGGGAAGAGCGGAGAAGACGCGGAGCGCGCGCGGGCTCCTTCTTTTTTGTTTTGTTTGTTTGTTTGCTGCAATACAGAAATAAGAGAAGAGAGAGAAGGGGCCACCACGGGAGATTGCTCCGGCGGGGCGAGCGGGACAAGTGTGATATAGTAAAATATGGGGGTTAAACGGCCATAGCGGGAAGTGACTCGTTGCGGCCTCGGGGGGACGGGAATGGTGCAAAAATTAAATAACAAAAATTGAAACGGCCATTGGGGAAGTGACTCGCCGCGGCCTCGAGAATATAAGCAGATAATAAGATGACAGAATATAGAGAGAATACAAAGAGCGGGAATTTAAACGGCCATTGGGGAAGTGACTCGCCGCGGCCTCGAGAACACAAACAGATAAGAATATAACGTATAAGAACGTGAATTTAAACGGCCATTGGGGAAGTGACTCGCCGCGGCCTCGAGAACACGAATAGATAAGAATATAACATATAAGAACGGGAATTTAAACGGCCATTGGGAAAGTGACTCGCCGCGGCCTCGAGAATATGAGCAGAATATAACAGAGTATAAAGAGAATATAAGAACGGACATTTAAACGGCCATTAGGGAAGTGACTCGCCGCGGCCTCGAAAATAAGATGTGATCGCCAGGGGCCGAAAGACCCCAAAATAAGAAAGTGATCGCGCCTACCTCAAGAGCGGGAGATGGCGGGTTGCTTCTTCCTCTCCCTCCGGCCGGTCGACGGAGAGGGCTTTCCTCGGCTACCCTTGCAAAATAACGACAAATAAATGATAAGTGGATTAGAAAGATGGAGGTGTAGTATTCAAATCCTTGCGATAAAAACAACGAAATGATGGTAAGACACACACCTGGTTGGTGTTATCTTTTAAACCCCTCTCGGACTCGAGTAGGAGTAAAATGAGATGATGGATGTAAGAAGTGTATAAGAAAAGGCGCCCTTATAAAGGGGGATAGGGGATGCAAGATGATGAATGCAAAAGAACTATGAAGAAAAGGAAAGAATTGGCTTATTGGATGTGCCGATGGTGAAATCCGGCGGAGCTCCAGCAGCGTGGGGACGACGTGGAAGCGCGGTGGATGAAGACGACCTTCCTCTCGCGAGCGTGAGCACCCGAGAAGCCGGCAGAACCTCCACCTACAAAAGAACCCACGGGTTAGAAAATGACTCCGTAGCCTCTGGGCTCCGGCAGCCTATCGGATCACTTCTAAGCTCCTTGAATTGAGGGGGGTGGGCCTCTATTTATAGAGCTCCGGAGGGTGGAGGCGTCCAGGACCCTGGACACCTCCATCAGGGCTGAATTAATATTTTATTCTATTTATATATATATTTTTGGAATACTTTTGTGGAGGCGTCCAGGGCTCCGGACGCCTCAAACAGGTCCACCGAAAACCGACGACGGCCGCACGCGATTTGGCACAACGCGTGATTTTGTGAGCGGCGCCTCGTGATTCAGAAATGGGCGCGTCCAGGTGGCTGGACGTCTCTATAATTTGGATTTTTTCACACACGACAAACCGTCGTTCGGTGAGCGGCGCCCGTGAGAGAGTTGATGGAGGCGTCCAGGGGCCTGGACGCCTCCAAATTATTTTTTATTTTTTTTTTGTGTTTTATGCCAAGGCTGGCATTTTAATTTTTTATATTTGTTTTTATGGAGGCGTCCGGGGGCCTGGACGCCTCCATTAATATGTATATATTTTTGTTTATTTTTTTTATTTTTTATGCCAACTCGCATTTTACACATATTTTTTATTTTTGTTTTTATGGAGGCGTCCAGGGGCCTGGACGCCTCCATTAATATATATATTTTTTATTTGGTTTGGGCCATGAGAAAATAAAATAAAATAAATTAAAAACATGGGGGCGTCCAGGGGCCTGGACGCCCCCATTAAGACCCACCCGGGTCCTCAAATCAGGCGTCGGCGGCCGCCCGTCAGATACCCTTCCTGATTCCGGAACCTCCTGATGCGTCTGACTGGTGTTGACGCTGTCCGAATGCTGTGACAGGACGATTCCGAATGCCGAAAAAGGTAGAAGAAGACCCAAGAAAAGGAAGCACTCGAGTGATTCGAAATGCGTAAGCCGTTGCGGGGCGTTGTATAGTAATATGAGACTTTCTCAGGAGACGTCAAGAATGGCGTGTCTACAGTTGCCCCGCCTTGGCGTCTGCTTTGCAAGGGAGCGACACGTAGTGGAATGGTATCGAAGTGGAGTGAAATGAAGTGGGAGCGGACTGATAAGTTGATGCCAAGGTGTGATGAGACACGCTTTTGACGTTACTGTTTGGAATCTTTCTTGGAGTTTCAATGAGGCGACCTTGAAGAAGGTCTTTCAAATATAGACGATTGTTCGGACGGAGATCAAATAAGGGAGGGTGAGATGTATGCTCAGGCACGAAAAAAAAGAGACCAACTTCTCGGTGTGGAAGTACCTGGGTCATAAACCTGCAGGTTTCACCTTTGGGGAGCGGTTACCAGCCAATGTGGAAGTGCTGCGGCCAAGGTGGGTCAAACAAGGTCAAAAGTAAAGGAATATCTGAGGGTCTGTCCAAACAAGGGTCTCCTTTGGAAGAGCAGCGTAGGGCTGTCTCAAGGAAACTCAGTATTTCATTCGGAGTGGAATATCTCATATTTGTGGGAATTGAAACACAACGGCTTTCACAATCGAATCACTTGAATGATCTTCCGCAATAAATCAAAGTCCTATATGAATGCATGCTGGGTTTAAAGAAAAATTTAAAACAAACTAAAATAGAAAATAGCCAAGGATAATATTGTCAACTTGTTAAGAACGGGTCAGGATACCGATCCGGTGAGCCGACACTGGGCTGGGGCCCGTTTATCCGCGCACCAACTCACTGAATGGAACCGTCGTCCCCATGCTACCACAAATTAACGGTCTATCCGTACAACCCAAATTCTCCTGGGATCATCACTGTTTTTGTTGAAGGGGAACTCAAATCCCAGATTTGTTCGGGTCGCAAGGTCCTTGACATGTTCTAGTAGCGTAGGTATCATATACTACGATGCATGACATGGTGGGACCAACCATTGAAAGGTGGGATAGGAGACTGGACAACGATGTCCGTTAGTAAAACCTGCACAGGCCAACATGGATTAATGACATCAGAAAGTAGCAGACTTATAACAGAATCACACCACAATGGAAAGGAAATCTAGCCAAAATCCTGACACTGACTGCTGATGTGACATGTTCCGTCTTGTAGCGATCTTCCCTTCCTATAAGAACTCCCCTTAGGCTAGTTCATTCAAATGCACCAAGGTGGGTTTTGGAAGCTCAGGAGAGGAAGGAGAGGAGAATCTAGAGATTTCAGGATGGAAGGAGAGTCTTCCCGCGTTATGAAGAGGAGCAGGCCTAGCAGCGAGATCAGGCGACTCTCCGACCTCGAGGGTCATCTGAGTGGGACGATCATGTCGCATATGGTAAGCTGATTCATTTCAAATTTTCCATGTGAACCTTCTTCTTACTTCCTTCATTTCTTCTTCTTTCTTTTCTCTTCCAGTCATATCCACTCTTCCCAGGCCCGAGGAAGTTTTCCAAACTGCCATGGCTTTCAAAGCTAACTTCCAACATCTCCATTGGCATGAGGGCCATACTCTCGAAGTGGCATCTGCAGGGGCTCCTTATTCACGCCAAACACTATGAGAAGATTCGTATGGATTGGGCGGCTATGGGCGCACTAGTGGAGATCTGGCATCCCCAGACCCACACTTTTATCTTCCCGACCTTTGAGGTGACCATCCTCCTCGAGGAGGTGGAACTTCTGCTCGGATTGAAGAAATTCAAGAGTGACGGGAAGGTGAAGGCTATGCGGATGCTGACACGGGGGACTTCTGAAAGCGTCCTTGGAAGCTTCATGCCGCCCGACGCAGCCAGAAAGGTCCGTACTCAAAAGGGGATCGATCTCCAAAAGCTTGCGGAGTGGGTCATGGACGCCCTGAGAGGGTCACCAGACGATGACTATTTGGAGGGAATCATGAAGGGGTTCACCATTTGTCTGGCGGGTGCTCTCTTGTTTCCTTATACCGACAACATAGTGGAGGAAGACCAACTGAGTGCTATCTGCGGGATCTGGCGTGGAAAGAGGGTGGGACCCACCGTCCTTGCCTATCTTTACAGCGGCCTTACTGCCTCGAGCATGGGTAAGCCTCCTTTTGGTTGCGCACTTGTCTTAAATTGCTGGCTTGATCTGCACTTCAAATTCGACCACTGCGAGGGAATGCCAACTGCTTCGAAGCTTTTCCAACAAAGCCCGCTTCACCACATAGCCGACGTGTTAGGCTTCGGTGGTACTGTAGTGAACCGCGTTCCGTGGCTGAAGAAATGTGAAGATTGGCGGTCTCACTTCCGCACCGTGACACAAGGCTTCTTCACTTGCGCACCGGCATGTTTGCTTTCGCTTGATCTCCTCATGAGGCCTTCTCCCGAAGTTGATCTTCAACTGATCGGTGCGACCGAGTTCGTCCTTTATAATGCACATCGGCGCTGCCTCCAGATTGGCATCCCACGCCATTCGTTCCCGCCACCGACTAGCATCGTTCTTTTGAAGAAAAGGGAGTTGGGCATTGAAGCGGACGCGAAGGAAGCGAAGGCCATTAAAGCTCCCTAGAAGACAAGCGTTGCGGGAAAGGCCTTAGCGCACGTGGTGGAAGAATGCGAGCCGTGGAGGGCTTATGTAACCGAACTGGGGAAGTTAAGGCCTAAGGCGCCTAAACCCCTGATGTAGCTCACTCTGCTTTTCTGATGGAATAAAATCTGGGATTTGACAGTTTTGGACCAGTTCCCTTAATTATTATTGTCTTTTTTGTGGTTTTTCTTTTTCTTTGTGTTTTTATTTTTTTGTTTGGATTATATACATACTCTTATCTTTTTTACTTTTATTATATATATATACCTTTTTTTTGAAATATTTTTTTTTATTATGGGGGCGTCCTGGGGCCTGGACGCCCCTAATTTTATATTTTTGATTTTTTAAGTTTTTTTGTCTTGGGGGCGTCCAGGGGCCTGGACGCCCCTATTTTTTTTATTTTTGATTTTTTTAAATTTTGTTGATTTGGGGGCGTCCAGGGTCCTGGACGCCCCAACTTCTTATTTAATATTTTTTAGTTTTTTTTTGTTTTGGGGGGCGTCCAGGGTCCTGGACGCCCCTATTTTTTATTTTTGATTTTTTTTAATTTTTTTGATTTGGGGGCGTCCAGGGTCCTGGACGCCCCTATTTTTTATTTTTGATTTTTTTTTAATTTTTTTGATTTGGGAGCATCCAGGGTCCTGGACGCCCCTATTTTTTATTTTTGATTTTTTTGAATTTTTTTGATTTGGGGGCGATTTGGGGGCGTCCAGGGTCCTGGACGCCCCAACGTTTTATTTATTATTTTTTGTTTTTTTTTGTTTTTGGGGGCGTCCAGTGTCCTGGATGCCCCAACGTTTTATTTATTATTTTTTTGGTTTTTTTTGTTTTGGGGGCGTCCAGGCGCCTGGACGCCCCTAAATTTTTGAATTTTGAAAAGAAAAAAAAAGTGGGGGCGTCCAGGCACCTGGACGCCCCAAACAGGGTGGATTCTATATATATGGGGGGGGACCTCACCCTCTGCTCATTTGTACTGTTCATTCTGATGACCCAGTCACCCCAGACGACCCATTCTTAGTCCCAATGGAGCGAGGAGGATCGAGCCAGGGTCCACAGAAGCGGAAACGACGGGCTCGTCGTCCGAGGAGGCTGAGGGATGATGCCGAGGAGGCTGCTGCGGCGGAGGAGATTGCCGCGGGTGAGGAGGCCCTTCCTTTGGCCTTGGAGGCTGTAGTGGACGCTGGCGACGCGGGAGAGGACGAGCACGATCCGGTAAACCCCTCGGAACTCTCACTCTGTGGTTCAATAGGCTAAACGGACGGGTGAGAGGCTGTGAGAGAAGGCCGGGGAGTGAGGGAAAGGAGGCGTCCAGGGCCCTGGACGCCTCCACATTTTTCTTTTTCTTTTTTATTTATTTTATTTTTATTATTCTTATTTATTTACGAAATTAATAGAAATATAATTAAAAATAAGGAGGCGTCCAGGGCCTGGGACACCTCCATGATAATATATATATTATTAATATATTTTGTTTTGGTTTTGGGGTTTTAAAAAAAAAAGAAAATAAAGGAAAAGGAAAGGAGGCGTCCAGGGGCCTGGACGCCTCCAAAAATATATATATATATATTTTTTAAAAAGAAAAATAAAGTAAAATGAATAAGTAGTATATACAGTGTTATTGTTTATTATTATTCATGATGTTGATGTGTTCTCTGTTGGTTTTGTGGTGTGCAGGGCGTGATGAAGGGCCGGATCAGCTGGTCCCTAGTGGTGGCAGCATACCGCGGGCTGCCGGACTTCCAGAGGGCGCGTGTGGACGCCATGGGCTTTGGAGCTTTCCTTAGGATCGAGCCCTTCCGGCTCGACCTTCCTCTTATCCAGGCACTGAGGGAGCGGTGGCACGCACCAAGTCGGGCGTTTCTGATGCCCTAGGGGCACATGGTGCCGACACTAGAGGACGTGGCTCGGATTACCGGGCTACGAGTTGACGGAGAGGTAGTCAGCGGGGTCACCTACCCCGACTACCGAGAGAGTGCCCTGGAGCTGCTGTGGTTAGAGACGAGCGTGACTGATAGAGACAGCAGGGTAGTTGGCCGAGTGGAGATCATGGAGGCGCTCGGATTCGTCGACCCGCGCCAGCGGGTTAGCGAGACTGGAGCGGAGTTCTTGGCTCGACTGGAGGGGGATGCTCGTGCAGCTTTCACCCAGGATCCGAGCGAGAGGGAGCTGGTGGATCTAGACCTTCGGAGGTTTCTTTTCTTCTTCCTGGGCCGCCTTCTGCTGGGGACGAAGGGGGACGGCATCCACTGCCGCTTCCTCGGGATTCTGGCGGACCTTGACAGAGTGGGGCACTACGCGTGGGGAGCGGCTCTGCTTGCCCATTTGATTGCTGATCTCTCCCAGACTTCGGAGAAGGAGACGACAGTCAGTGGCTTCGCACCTTTTCTCCAGGTAAACATTTTATTTATGCATTCCCACAGTTGAATATGCAATTATTGTACTAATGATGTATGATGGATGCAGGTGTGGAGCTATTACTATTTCCCGATGGGGAGGGCTAGGCATGGGAAGAGGAGGGCCGTGCCTCTGGCGCGGCGGTGGAGGCCGGTCGTGGTTGCAGCACCCCACGGCTACCAGCTGGCATCACTTCGTCGGGAGCTGAGCGAGTATCCCGAGGCCATGGTATGATGCGTATGATTTTTTTATGTTTATGCATGTGACTGAATGGTAACTAACATGATGTATGTATGGTGATACAGGTGGTGTGGAGACCCTACCTGGGCATGGGCGACGCTGGCCAGCCTTGGGTTGTAGCGGGTCTTCCTCGTTTCAGGCGGGACGTGTGGGTCCATTGCCTGAACGAGATCGAGCCGCTTCGGCTGAGGCTGGTTATGAGGACGTTGGGGCTGGCCCAGGAGTGGGTTGATGTAGAAGAGCCGGCCCGCATTGGGCGGAAGACCAAGGGGAAGGTGAAGGTTGTGGACTGGCGTACGCGCTTCCCAGCACAGTACCAGGACTGGCAGCAGGGCGGGGTCCCAGTGGTGTCCCATGTACAGGACATCACAGACTACATGAGACGGTACCGAGCTACGTATGGGGACCGCCTCTTCCTTGGTGGTATGGCAGGGGTAAGTGAAATGAGAATGCTTCACTCTTTTATATGTATATGCATGTGGTACTAACTTACGTGCAATGCAGGATGCTCGTGATACCATGATCGCCGACTTGCGGGCCCAGTTGGCGGACGCCATGCGGCAGTTGGTGGCCATCCGACAGGAGTTGGAGATCCTGGTGAGTTTATGTGATGCATTTTTTGTGACCTGGATTTTTGATGCTTAGCCTTTGACTGACGTTTGCCCCGTGTTTCAGCGGGCCCACCAGACAGCGACAGCCGGGACGGCTGGTGGAGAGGGTTCCAGTTCGCGGGGCCCTCCTCCGGAGGTTTCTGTCCTCCAGGAGCAGCTGGCGTATGCGGTGGGTCGTGCTGAGGAGGCCGAGCGTGACCGCGAGGCTCGAGTGAGCGTTTGCCTGACCTCGACTCTCCTTCTGGCTGCTCTTCTATCACTGTTTTCTTACGGTGCACGCGTGCTTTGACAGGTGGCCGAGATTCGGGAGGCCCTGGCGCGTGCTGTTCGTGCCGAGCAGGAGCGCGACGCTCGGGTGGCGGAGCGTGACACCCGGATTGCGGAGCGTGACGCCCGGATTGTGGAGCTGGAGGAGGAGCGTCGACGGGAGGCTGAGGAGCTCCCTCATGACGTCCTGGATCTGTGGATCGCCCTCGAGCTGTCGAGGAGGGAGGCGATGAGAGAGAGAGAGGAGAGGGAGAGAGAGAGGGAGGAGCGACAGCGGGATCAGACCGAGAGGAGGGCTCTGGAGGCCCAGCTGCTGGAGCTCCGACTGAGTCTCGGCACGGCGGAGGGGAGGCTTCGGGAGAGCGAGGAGCGATACCAGAGGGCGAAGGAACGTGGGGCGCGACTTCGTCAGTCTGGTTCTTTTTCCATGGGCAGCTACCTGGTCTCTTCGGTCGAGGAGCGTCGTCGCGCCTTCGAGGCTAGAGTGCCACCGCAGGGGGAGGCGAGCACGGCTTCTCAGGGTTCGTAGAGGCCCCCTAGGGATCCCCGGCAGAGGAGGGAGGAGAGAGATGACCAGGAGGGTGATGGTGAGAGTTAGAGAGTTGCTTGTACACGTCACCCTTATCACTGTATGATGTACTTTCGGCTATTATATGAAATGAAAATGGCTTTCTTGTGTTGTGTGTACTTCTCTCTCTCCCACACTTTCTTCTTTGCACTGAGTTGTCCCTCGAGACACGCTCCACGAGACCTTGCCCTGAATAGCGGGGAACTATGCTTTGCACGGGGGGATTCTGTTTCCTTTCTCCCCCTTTTGGGCGCGTCCAGGCGCGAGGACGCGTCTTAGTCCTTGAATTCAAATTTAAAGCGTCGGGTGGCCTTTCTTCTCCCGTGCCTTACCCGCAAACGAGCCCGCCTTCTGCCGAAACTCGCTTGCCCCTTTTCGTCTTCCTCCTCTTTTGATTGATGGAGTTCGGTGGGCCCGATCATGGTGAAGGTAGAGAGGGACGAGGAACTCCTCGCCCGAGGAGGGACGTGCCCGAACACAGAACGGCGTCCATGGAGGAGGAAGGGCCGCTTCGGGCCCCCGAGGGACCCGAGGGGCCCGATGGCGCGGGAGGAGGTGAACACGGTCCGGTAGGTCCTCCGATCTCTTCCTCTTTTAATTCATTTTGGGTTTTGAAGCGAGTCGCGCGAGGGGGGAAAGGGTTCGGCGAGTGTTGCACTCAAATGATGGACGCGTCCTAGACAGGGGACGCGTTCTTTTTGACTGATGTGGGACCCCTTTCTTGGTGCAGGACATGGCAAGGACCCTGGGTCTGGCCGATGAGTGGGCGAGTGCGGACGAGCCGAGCCACGTCAGGAGGGAGAGTCGCGGCAAGGCGAGGCTCGAGGACTGGCCCGTACGTCTCCCTGGACAGCAAGGGGGTGTACTGGTGCAGGACAGTGCCGACTTCCTGCGGCGGCAGAGAGAGAGTTACGCGGGGCTTCCCCAAGCTGGGGACACGCGTGGCATCGGCGGCTCGCGCGCCCAACTGTCAGAGACTAGGCGGCAGCTGGCCGTCGCTCAACATGAGCTATCGATCCTGGTAAGTTATGTGCCGCACTTTTAACTTCAGATTTTGGAGTTTCACTGACGGCCGTTATTTATTTTGTTCCAGCGTGCCCAGCAGACAGTGACGGTGGGAGTGGCTGGCGGATCTTCCAGTTCCTCGGCCCCTTTTCTCGAGATTGCCTCCCTCCGGGAGCAACTTGCCGGTGCGGTGGCCCGCGCGACCCGGGCGGAAGAGGAGCGTGACGCCTGGGTGGCGACTGTAGCGGAGCTGCGGCATCGTGGTGAGGAGAGACCTTCTCCAGACATCCTGGAGTTAAGGGTTCTTCTGCAGATGATGAGGAGAGAGGCAGAGAGAGAGAAAGCCGAGAGAAGGTCCGAGCGACAGCGGGATCTGACTGAGAGGAGGGCCTTGGAGGCCCAAGTGAGGGAGCTCCAGCTGGGCCTTCAGGACGTCGTACAGAGGCTAGGAGGGATGGAGACGCGCTACGAGAGAGCGCGAGAGTTCGGGGAGCGACTCTGCCAGTCCGGTCGCTTTGCCGCCAGTGGCTTCTTTGCCACGCCAGGGGAGGAGCAGCGAGTCACTGCTGCGGAGCAGGCGCCCAGAGGCGAGGCAGGTGCTACTGCACGGGGATCCCGGAGGCTTCTGAGGGACCCTCACCTCGGGGGAGAGGAGGAGAGTGCCCAGAGAGATGAGTGATGGTGAGGATTGGCGAGCTAGTGGACCCGCCACCTCTCTATGATTATAGTGTTTGTGACAGCTTATGTAGATTTATGAATGGAATGATTTGATTTTCTGCTGTTATTTGTTCTTTTGTGCGTTCCTTCTTCCCTACACTTCTTCTCCTTTGCACTGTTCCCATGTGATGGGTCTGCCGAGACTCCGCCCCGAGCGGAGAATCGCGTCTTGTTGTGACCATTTCCACAGGAATCTGCCGTCGAAGTCAATAATGACGGCCCTAGTCCCTTTTCCCGGATGTTATGTCAAATTTTGCAGACGTCCTCCAAATCATGATAGGGTATCCCTAGACAACATAGGGGCTATTCGTCCTATTCTTCGTCCAGTCAATCACCCTGTGCGAGCGGTGAAGCGACACATGAGACCGCTTGGCCGGTGCCTCATTGCGAGGGCTATCATTAACAGGTGATGGAGGCAATCTTGGCCCGCACTCCTTCCATTTCTATAAATTCTTGTCCCTTTTATCTTCCCAGGTATATCGAGGACTAACTCGAGGAGCACAAGTTCTCACGGGAGAGGAGGAGTTCAAAATTCTGAGAGTTGGATGGAGGGCGAATCTTCCCATTCCTCGAAGAGAAGCAGGTCCAGTGGTAGTAGTTCCAGGAGGCTTTCAGACCTTGAAGGGCACTTCAGCGAAAGGGCCCAATCACAACTTGTAAGCCAAGTTTTCTTTCCCTTTTTTCATTCTTTCTTCCTTTCTTCTGACCAAACCTCACCCCCATTCCTTGTATGTGTAGGTTGTGATGAAATCACAAATCTTATGGGAGTTGGTAGTAGCAGCGTACAGGGGCCTCCCAGATTTTCAGAAGGCGAGGCTAGACGTGATGGGATTTGGTACCTTCCTTCGGATCGAGCCGATCCAGCTCGACCTGGTCCTGATCCAAGCCTTGTGTGAGAGATGGGACCCAGTGAGTCGGGCATTCCTGATGCCGTGGGGGCACATGGTGCCCAGCTTGGAGGATGTGGTCCGGATCACAAGCCTGAAGGTAGAGGGCGAGGCAGTGACCGGAGTCACTTACGCGGACTACAGAGAAGGTGCCCAGAAGTTACTGGGTTTGGACCTTGATGGTCGGAAAAATAGGTCGGTAGCTAGGGCGTCCCTGATGGATGCATTAGGGCTCACCGACACTCGTCGGCGGGACGATGAATCCTCAGAAGAGTTCATGGAAAGGATAGAAATAGGATGCCGCGCCGTGTACTGCACAGATTTCGGCGACTGGGAAAGATGCAACATAGATTTGAGGAGATTTCTGCTCTTCCTTTTGGGGAGATTGGTACTGAGCTCGAAAGGGGACGGTATCCAATGTTGCTTCCTGGAGTTGCTGTCAGACCTTGAAAGAGTAGGGTATTATGCCTGGGGAGCCGCCATGCTGGCACACTTGTTTGCAGGCCTATTCCAAGAAACGGATCGTGAGATGACTGTGAGTGGTTTCACACCATTCATCCAGGTATTTTTTTTTGGTTTTGCTTGTTTTGTATTTTTTTGTGTTTTTGCAAAGTTCTGATGACCTGCGCCGAGCAGCTGTGGAGCTATTATTACCTCCCTATGGGGAGAGCTCGGCATTGGCGACCTGCGATGGTGCCGCTAGCCAGGCGGTGGGAACCCATCATGGGTGCGGCATCCCTAACCTACCAACTGATGGTGCTAAGGCGGGAGCTACAGGAGTTCCCTGCAGCGATGGTAAACTGGAGACCCTACTCAGACATGGTCGATGCCGACCAGCCGTGGGTTCTAGCAAGTCGTGCCCGGTTCGGACGGGAACTGTGGATGCACTGCCTGAATGAAATCGAGCCGCTTTGGCTACGATTAGTTATGAGGACTTTAGGACTGGCTCAAGAATGGGTGGATTCAGCTACGCCACCTCGTGTCGGGAGAAAGACGCGGGGCCGGCGACCTGCATTGACTGGCGCGTGCGATTCCCCGAACATTATGAGGACTGGCAACGGGGTGGCACGATTGTAGAATCACAGGCGCGGGATAGCGAGGACTACTTGCGTCTATATAGGACAAAGTACGCAGAACGGTTCCAACCCCGGGGACTTGTGGAGGTAGGTTTCCCCTTTTCTCTTCTTTTCTTTCTCCTTTTTCTCTTTTTTTTTTTTTGGTTTTCCGGTGGAAATGCTGACTCGTATGGCTGCAGGATGTCCGGGATGCCATGATAGCGAATTTACGAACTCGCTTGGCAGAGATGGAACAATAGTTGGGCGATGCCCGCGGAGCTACGAGCGCCTTGGTAGGTGTACAGTGCGCGTTCGTAATTAAATCCTCAGATTCCTGATGTTGGCTGCTAATTCACGCGGTCGTAGCATGCCCAGATTGGCGCGGCTTCCCCAGCGATGGGAGTAGGTGGTGCCTCTTCCAGCTTGTGGATTCCCACCTCAGAACTTGACTTGCTTCATGAGCAACTTGCTCACGCCACGCAGCGTGCTGCGGAGGCAGAAGGGATGCTCTCTATACAGGTAAGAGTCTCAGTGTTAAGTTCTCCTTGTTTATGCCTTATCGTGTATCTGAGATGGTACACTCGGCAGGAAAAGGAGACGGAAGAAGCGCTTGGCCAAGCTGCGCAGAAGGAGGCTAGGATAGCAGAACTGGAGAGGGAACTGCGGCGTCATCCTGATGACGGCTCCTCTAGGGATGCTGTGGAACTGAGGATCACTCTCCAGTTGGAGAGGGAAGACCGCGAGAGAGAACGTGCAGAGAGAGAAAGAGACGCAGAGAGAGAAAGAGCCAACAGATTGACTGAAAGGGAGGAACGAAGGGCGATGGAAGCCCAACTATTCGAACTCCGAATCAGCCTTGGCCTTGATGAACAGTGGCTGAGAGATGGTGAGGAGCGTTACCGAAGAGCACGAGAGCGCGGCTTTCGTGTTGGTAGCTTCTCTGCTGTTTTCGTGGATCAAAGCCGGGGTGTGGGAATAGGAAGGGGAGTACAGAGCGGTAGGAGTACCGCTTTTCGTAGTTGGGTAGCACCTTTGAGAGCGTTTTGCCCGGAGAGTAGTGGGACGAGTAATGCAGAGAGAGAGGGCGGAACTTGATGTAATTTTTTTAGTTTTTTGGAATAAAATACAAGGTTCGGTTTGTTTATTTTTCACCTTTGCTTCAGTTGCCTGAATCCCTACATATATCACTGAAACAAACAAATCAGAATTTCTGTTCTGACTTGGCCCCTTGCTCAATAAGCAAATGGTCACTGTGACTGTCCTTGATGACTGGTCAAGGGGCCAAGCCTTTATTTTAATGAAGGTAAGGGAAATAAGTGGTGATGATAAATGCGACATGCAAGCACATGAATGCAAGCGGTATTAAAGTGAGATGCTGCACGTAAATGCAATCATGTAAAATTGATTTGTTTTCTTTTTTTTATATTTGACATTTTTTGTTTTATCATAAAAAAGATTTTTTGTTTGCAAATATGTACATTTTCTCTTTTCCATTTTTTTTACTTTTATTATAAAAAATTTTTATTGCTAACGCCCGGCAAGCACCCAAATGGCACCTAACCTTCGTGAGAACAGGGGTTTCTTACTAACCTCCCAGGTATCCTAAGTGCACATCTAGGTTGATTTGGGACTCTAGACCCCTCGAATGATGATCCTGCCGGCTAAGACTTACCCTGATGACAATATCGTCATGCCATGCTTAGGCTCCCAGTTGCTTCCGACCACAGGGATTCACCCAAAAGATGTTTGAGGTAAAAGATTTGCCCGACCCGGGTCTGTTTCCTCACAACTCTAGATGGTATATGATGGACCACCCTGGAACCCTAACGACCAACCGCGCGGCGCTGACCCGGAATCAGACGCCGTCGCACCCATAGGTGACGCGCTTGCATTGGCCTAAGCCCAAGGTTAAACAAGAAGACATCAAGGTGGTAAACAGGGGTCTTGACCAGCCAGAAACACAGAGACTCCTTCGCAGCGATAGCTTTTACTTTTCAAAGTAGGCAACCAAATGTGTATATTAAAATAAGGTCGCAGACCCTGGGTAGTTTTCACCTTTCAGAAACTCCATCGAACCTTCATCTTTAGAGGGAGAAGGAAGAGTGTACGGGATAAACCTCCTGAGAGGACCGGCAAAGTCGTTAACCCGGCGAGCGAATAAGGGCCCATTAACTCTTTCCTTTGAGACAACTTCGGACCAAATCTCGAGCATTTACATTCCACGACCCCTTTTGTGGATTCAGACTTTTGCTTTGAGGGGTTCCGTTTATCGTAACAGGCACGGTCACGACCAGGCTTTTCTCTTGATTTTGATTTTGTATTTCTTTTTGTGAGGGAGATATAGTTGTTTGACGTTTGTGGGCTCCCTTTTCGTATGCCTGCGGGGACACTGCCCTCTTCTCGTGCTCTGATCGATGCTCGAGGAAATGGATCCTACTCTTGCCTTTGGGGTTTGAGTTTCGGTTTCTCATGCTCAGCGTTTTAAGGGCGCCGACTGTCTCATTTGGTTGAAGGGAAAAGAATAAAGATTACAGCTTCCGGAGATCTTATGGGTGACGCTCCACCGTAGGTGATGCTACCGACTTTTTTGAGTAAAATACATAAGTGAGCACATGTTAGCTTCCTTTGAGCGAGCATAGGCCGACGTGGCCGGACAGGGATCTCCACGGTTCTGGCAAACCAAGACCCGGTGCCTACCAAGCCTCAATGGGCCCTATCCTAACATGAAGGTTAAATGCAGGGACTTAACTATATGGTGACTGCCGGGCATCGGCATTTTGAATTTTCCATATTTTTAGTGGTTTTCAATATTCCTTTGTTTTTGATGTTTTTTATCTTTTCATCACTTTTTTTGTTTGTGCTAAGGGTAGTATTTCTTAAGATAAAGCCCGTTCCAAGGGTGGGATAACTCGGTCCCTTCGGCGTTGACTAGCTTGTAGGCGTTGCCAGGGTACACGGCTTGAATTACAAATGGTCCTTCCCAATTGGGTTGGAGCTTAGAACGCGGACCTCCATGTTTGACAAAAATTTTTTTTATGACCATCTCACCAACTTTGAATTTTCTCTCAACGACTTTCTTTTGGTAAAAGCGAGCGAGTCTATTTTGATACACACGAGCGTGTTCGGCAGCGGCCAGTCGCTTCTCATCCAAGAGTTCCAACTGGGCGAGGAGTGAATTACGACGATCGTCGAGGGGAAAGTCCTCGTCCAATTGTACCCTGAGAGAAGGGATCAGAGTCTCGTACGTGACTACCGCTTTCATACCATAAGTAAGGGTAAATGGAGTCTGCCCGGTGGGGGTACGGATTGAAGTGCGATAGGCCCATAGAGCTTCGATAAGCTTTTCTGGCCAGTCTGAAAACTTACTAGACTCGCAGGTTTTTTTGATGATTTTGAGCAATGTTTTATTGGTGGCCTCCGCTTGGCCGTTACCTTGTGGGTAATAAGGCGATGAATGATGTAATGCAATTGCGTACCTTTTGCAGAGGTCCTGTAGGTCCTGAGAAATGAAATGTGGCCCAATATCGGTGACGATCGTGCTTGGGACGCCGAATCTGGCGAGGATGTTCTTCGTGATGAATTTGCAGACTGTTGACGCCTTGATTTCCGCGTAAGCTTCGGCCCATTTGGTGAAGTATTCCGTTGCAGTAAGGATGAAAGATTTCTGCTTGGTAAGGGAATTGGGATCACCTAGGGGACCAATGATGTCGAATGCCCACTTGGAGAAAGGCCACGGGGAGGATATTGGGTGAAGTGAGGAAGATGGTGAATGGATTTTATCGGCGTGAAGTTGACACTTGACACACCTACGGACATAAACAACACAATCCTCTTCCATAGTGGGCCAGTAAAAACCTTGCCGAATGATCTTTTTGGCGAGCATCTGACTATTCACGTGGCCACCGCACACACCCGAGTGCGTCTCTTCTACACATTTCCAAACCTCATCGTCACCAAGACATCTTAACAGAATACCAGTAAGGCTCCTCCTATAGAGTAGACCTCCAACCAAAGTATATTTCTGAGCCACCCTTCTTATGGCTTTCTTGTCCTCTGTGGTGGCCCCTTCAGGATAAGACTGGTCTTGGCAGTATTTGACAATTTCATAGAACCATGGTTTCTCTTCATCAGCCAGTTCTTCTTCGGCCTCTGCCAACATGATTTCCCTCTTCTCAAGGATATCTTCCTGCAGGATCTTCCTTGCTATCCTGTCTTTGATATTTACGTAGGAAGCATCATCGATTGCAGGGGCGTGAAGTTTATAGATGGAAATGGACTTAAACCATCTTCCTAGAGGGAACCTTATGGATGATGCCAACGAGGCGAGGGCATCGGCGAGAATATTCTGATGGCGAGGGACATGAACAAAGATCAGTTTGGTGAATAGTTTGGCAAAGGCAGCAGTGAGTTCTTGGTATGGCTTGAGTTTGGGATCGCGAGTGCGATATTTAGTGAGCACCTGGCGAAGGATGAGTTGACTATCACCTACGACTCGCAACTCAGTGATACGAAAAGAATTAGCGAGTTCTAGGCCAGCTAGAAGGGCTTCATATTCAGCTATATTGTTGGTGACTGGAAATTTGAGTTGGTATGCCAATGGGAATGTGAGGCCTTCAGGCGACAGGAGGGCGATGCCGATTCCTCTCCCTTGAGAATTCAGAGCTCCATCAAAATATAGCGTCCACATTGGCTCATCTGATTGGTTGATGGACATTAGTTCCTCATCTGGAAACTCTGATTGGACGGGATCGAACTTGGGAAGAGGATGGTGAGCGAGATGCTCGGCTATGGCATAGCCTTTAATCACCTTTTGCTGGACGTAGACGATGTCAAACTGAGAGAGAAAACTTTGTCAGCGTGCTAATCTATCCGTAAGGACAGATTTCTCCAGAAGGAATTTGATAGGATTCATTCGAGCAATCAAGTGGACCTCGTGAGCCAAGAAGTAGTGCTTCAATTTCTGCACTACCCAAACGAGGGCGGCACAGGTTTTCTCCATGCCGGTGTACTTCTGCTCACAGGGATTGAGAAGTTTGGACAAGTAATAGGTTGCCCGTTCCTTGCCTTCTTCATCAGCTTGCGCGAGGATGGCTCCTACGGAGTCATCCAAGACTGAGACGTAAAGGATCAGAGGTTTTTCCGGTTTGGGTGGAATGAGAACGGGTGGACTAGCTAGATATTCCTTCAACCCTTCAAAAGCTTTCTGACATTTAGAATTCCAGTGGAATTCTACTCCTGGCTTGGTCAACTCGTAGAGAGGTCTACACCTTTGTGAATGTTGGGACACAAACCGACGAATAAACTGCAACCTCCCGATTAAACCTCGGACTTCCCTCAAATTCTTGGGAGGCGGCATATCCCTGATAGCCTTGGCTTTGTCGGGATCTATCTCGATCCCTCTTTTGCTCACAATGAACCGCAGCAATTTACCTGACGACACACCAAACACACACTTCTTCGGGTTCATTTTCAGTTGGAACTCCCTTGACCTCTGCAAGACCTTAGCCAAAACTTCTGGATGTTCCATCCTGGTCCTTGATTTTACCAATAAGTCATCCACATACACTTCCAGATATATGTGCATCATGTCATGAAATATGGCCATCATCGCTCTTTGGTAAGTAGCTCCAGCATTCTTTAATCCGAACGGCATGACTACGTAACAATATGTTCCCCAAGGGGTAGTGAATGACGTCTTTTCCTGATCCTCTTCTGCCAAACGAATTTGATTGTATCCTGAAAATCTATCCATGAAAGAGAGGGTTTCGTAGCCTGCCGTGTTATCAATCAGCACATCAATGTGAGGTAAGGGAAAATCATCCTTTGGACACGCGCGGTTAAGGTCCCGGAAGTCGATGCAAATCCTGACTTTCCCATCTTTCTTCATGACCGGGACAATGTTCGCCACCCATTGAGGATAAAGAACGACTCTAATGAACCTGGCTTTGTGGAGCTTATCGATCTCTTCTTTCATTTTCAAAGCCATCTGAGGATGGAAACGCCTTAACCTTTGTTTTACCGAGATGGACCTCGGTTTTAGGGTTAAACGGTGTTCGACCAAGGTTGAATCCAGACCCGGCATATCCTCGTAGCTCCATGCAAACGTGTCCTTATATTCCTTGAGAACCTCAATTAATGCCTCTTCTTCAGAGGGTGGTAGGTTGTCACTTATGAGGATGATCCTAGGGTCTTCCTCAGTTCCCAGGTTGACTTCTTTGGTGGATTCTTCTACGGCGGTTGACGGCTCGTCGAATCTCCTCATTCCACTAGCGTATGCGCCCGCCGCATCCTCATATTCTTCACCCTCATCTTCAGTGGGGCATTCTTCATCCGTGATCTCGTAGACTCCATGCCCTTCATCAGATGCACAGTCGCCCTCGCATTCTATTTCGGGTAGCTGGATGAGATTTTCTAACAACTGGGGGATGGCAAGAAGGGCCTGACACCTGACGGCCAAATCCAGAAGGAATCGACGAGGGATCTGCCTACCCTTGGATTTCTTCCTAGGTACTACCCTTGGCCTATCATTCTTAGATTGACTGACAATATTTACAGAAGAAGAGGAAGACGAAGAGGATGGTGTAGAATGTACAGGAGAAGACCCCTCAGAGGAGGGGTAGAAAAGGTCGCTCATCGGACCTTGGACGGGTGGTCCGCAAGGCGGTACGCACCCGTGGGAGATGTAGGAGGTTTCCTCAACGAAGATGTGTTGTTGGGGAGTTTAAAAATTGACGTTTTTTTTTCGTTTTCATTTTTAATGACAAAGCATTGAAAAGAGATTGGAGGAGAGAGGAAAGTTGTTATGGCTAGAGGATTGTGAGGCTCATAGTGCAGATCATGGTTGAAGACCTGGCGCGGGTTGAAAAGCCCGCGTAAGTATGTAAGCAAAGAAGGGGACCTGGGAAGATCATCAGACAATTGTCTGGCCCAGGAAGAAGATATCAGCAAAGGCTGAGACGAGTGGATGGAGAGGATGGCGGCTAATGAGCCGTCGACGGCAATGTTGAGGACGGATGAAGATCCGTCGATGACAGAGTCCTTCTGGCGAGGACGAGGATAGTTTGGAACCTTGGCAAGAGTGGTAATATTCTCTGGTATTTCGGAGATCAATGGTGGTCCTTCAAGCTGCGGAGATGAGAACATCCTTTCCAGTGCAACGGAAATGTCCCGTATGTCGAACCATTTGTCCCACTCGCATTCCGGATCTTTGATCTTGCCTCTTTTGGTGATCCTCGGACATTTTTCGGCCAAATATACAGCATGTGATCCCCCATATGCTTCTCGTGGGTGATCTCCCATCTGAATAACGGGCCCTCTGTTGAAGTGGTTTGATAGAGTCCACGTGAGGGGCTTCCAATCTGCCTTGAACGGTCCTTTGAAGCCTAGGCCAAACCTGCGGTTCGGCCTAATTTCCTTTGGCGGTTTGAGCATACCCTGTAACTGTGCGCCCAGACCTTTTCCTTGTTGATAGCCGATGTTCCTCATAATCTCCCAACCTTTGGAGTGAAAAGGGAGACATGATGTTGTGGTTGCCCTGACCGGCTCCTTTGGTGCTAGTGGAACATGAGATGGATCACGTACGTCCAGTAGTGACAATATGGGTCGATGAGACAGCCAAACAGAAGGCAGAGAGGTGTTGATAGCATCCACTGTGTGAAGGACAGATGTACTGACCACTTTAATAATTCTCCCATTGTAAGGAAACTTCAGGCACTGATGGTTGGTGGAAGGCACAACGTCCATGGCTTCGATGTAAGGGCGACCCAGTATAGCCTTAAATGTGGGGTCCATGTCGAGGACATGGAATTCCGTGGGAATTGCCATGGGGCCTAGTTCTGCCTTCAGAATAATCATCCCCTGCGGCGGCCTTTTGCTATTGTCATAAGCCGTGACCGTGATCGAGGAAGGTCTTATTTGTTCCTCGTTGACCCCACACAACTGAAGAGTGCTCATGGAGATCACATTTATGGATGCACCCGTGTCCACAAGACACGGGTTTATGGATACCCCATTAATTTTTATTGAAATGCACAATGCATATTTCCGAGCTTCCTTGGGAGCGAGCTCGTAGTTGTGAAACATGATAGCTGGTTGTGTGTCTGTTGGGGTCAGGACGGTCGAAATCTTCTCCACGGGGAGGTCTTCATTAACCATGACCTTTTGAAGATATTCCATCAAGGCCGCCTGGTGGGATGTGGATCTTTGAAGTAGCTCTAGGATGGAGATCCGGGCATGTGTCTTGTCCAAGTGTTTCAATAGATCATACTGTGTTCCAGGGATAGCTCTTTTTGGTTGTTCTGCATCATCCTTCTCTGGCTGAGATTGCTCGGGATTCTGACTGTTGTGGGGGAAAACCCTGTGGAAAATCCTTCCACTCCGGAGCACCATTGCCTGCAACTTTTGTACCTCTGTGGGGGTAGCAGTGGGTTTTAACAGGGGTTTGAGGGGTAGTAGTGGAGGAATGGTTGATGAAGCAGGGGTGGTGACGTGAGCAGGGATTCTGATGAGGGGTTTGTTAGGTGGCGGCATGGTGGAGGTAGAGGGGATATTGCGCGGATTATGAAGGATAAGGGGTCTAGAAGGTGGCGGTGGAGACGAAGTAGGAGTGGGTAGGGCTTGAAGTGGGCAATGATTTTGAGGTGGGTGATCGTTAATGAGTGGTTTTGAAGGCATTAGTGGTGATACGGTGGAGAAAGCCGGGGTTGTGTATGGTTGACGGATGATAAGGGGTTTAGAAGGCGTAGGGGTAAATGTGGTAGAGGTGGATGGTAAAGTGGGGGAGTGAGAGAAGATGAGAGGGTGTGAAGGCGTAGTGGAGAGTGTCGGTTGATAGGAGGTCGGGGTGCGGATGAGAGGGCGTAATGGTAGTGGAAATGGTGATGGTGATACTGACGCGGGTTGATGAGAGAGAGGTGCTACCCGGGCAAGGTGAGGGGGTTGCATGACGATAGGGTTGGAGGTAGAAAGAATGGAGGTATTTTCCTGGTGCCACACCTGCTCTCTCCCGACTTCCGGGAAGGAGGAGATGGGGTTAACCTGATGATTGGGCTGTTGGTGCTCCGGTAATGGATTCTGGATTATGGCCATGTCGGGCTGTTGTTGTGGGGCCTGCTGAGCCTGTTGTTGTTGTTGTTGTGGTTGCTGTTGCTGTTGTAACTGCTGCTGTGGCCTATGAGGGGGTCTCCTAGCCTTAAGAGCCGCGACGTATCGTCTCATCTCATCCCAATCTATTTGATGTTCATCATTCATATCATGGATGTAATCTTTGAAATGGAAGCAGTAATCTACTGTGTGTCCCGGCTGCCTGTGGTAGACGCAGTATTTGGAGGTATCAACATTGAGTGGCCACGCGGGCCTTTCTCTGGGTAGGGCGAGTTGGTTTGATGCCATGAGGGCATTAAAAATGTCTGCTAAGGTTTCCGGCAATGGTGGATAGTAGGCTCTCTTGGGACCGAGCGGCCTCCTTTGTTGCTGTTGGGGACCATAGTTCCCCGGGGGTGGAACTTGGTTGTACTGAAGCGGTGGTTGTTGTTGCTGAGGTTGGCGTAATGGAGGCATATTATCCTGGGGTGGATTATTTTGGGGTGGAGGACGAAGAGGGAAAGGACCTGGTTGGGGTGGAAGTCGGGGCATTTGTGGAGGCCTTGGGTTGACTACATAGTTGGCATTGTTGACCGCACTGACTTGCTCATTTGTCATGACCCCTTCTGTGGCTCCGCCCGGGACACCAGCGCCTGTCTTTCTGACCACTTTGGGTTTCGGCGACTCAAACATGTTCATGATGGGGGATTCTTTTAGCTGGGTTTGGATGTACCGGGCCCTTTCATAGAGTTCCTCCATTGTAGTAAGTTTATTCATGGCCAGGACATGTCTGAACTGTGGGGTTGCATTAGACACAATCATCTTCACTTGTTCGGGCTCGGAGAGGGTATCCCTTATTCTTTCCGCCAGAGACCTCCATCTATCAGCATATCGGACAAAATCCTCGTCGGGTTTCATCTTTTCGGCCACTAGGTCGGTAATGGAGAGTGAGGGACCGACCCTATCCCTATATTTCTGCAAGAACCTTCTCTGGACTATTTCAAAATTCTCGGCCTCGCGGGGCTCCAGAGAATAGAACCACTCAAGCGCAGGACCATCCAATGATCTCCGAAAGAGGTATGCCAGGGACCTTTGATCATTTTGCCAATAGGAGGACTGATACATGAAGTCCTTGAGGTGAATGAAGGGGTTGCCGGTACCATTGTATCTGCGGTACGTGGGCATTTCGGAGGGAGGAAGATGAATGATGGGAAGGATTGGCAAAGCAACCTCCGGGGTGGCTTTCACGTCCACCATTCTTCTTAGATTTTGAAACTGCTCGTCCATGCGATTGAACCTATTGAGGAGCGATTGGGCGAGCTCCTCTGGAGGTGAAGGTGGCACTTGCCACTGGGGGAGAAACTGTCTCCCGGAGACTTGAGGGGGAAACCCCGAATGAGAGGGAGCTGTCGGACCACCGACAGTTGGCCCTGGCTGAAGCGGTGTGTGGGGAACAACGGGAGTTTGAGATTGTGACGGGAATTGGAATGAGGGTGGTTGTTGGCTCGCTTGACCTTGAAGCGAGGGAGACTGGATGGCTTGCGCCAATGAGGGAGATGGAATGGCCTGCACGGACTCTTGGAGAGGTGCGATGACCGGAGTTGATTCATGGGGCGTGGGGGAAACAGATTTCCCCTTTAGAATGGCCTGGAAGGCCCGGAGCTGTTCAGAGGTAAGCTCCGTGTTGGCGAGGACGTCCAGTAAAGAAGAGATATCCTGTGGTGGGGACGTGTCCCCGGCAATAACCTGCACCTCATGCGAGGGGTCATGAGAAGGATCCGAGTCCATAGCATAGACTCGCGGGTCGGCTGACAAACCACGGCTAGGGTGGTTCTCCTCAAAAGACTCGTGAGACATGCTCACAGTTTTCCCAGAACGTAAAAACATACACTAGCAAGTAGGTAGCAGAGATTAT
Source organism: Amorphophallus konjac (assembly GCA_022559845.1). Classification (NCBI taxonomy): domain Eukaryota; kingdom Viridiplantae; phylum Streptophyta; class Magnoliopsida; order Alismatales; family Araceae; genus Amorphophallus; species Amorphophallus konjac. Next base: position 187,600,203 of record CM040118.1, on the reverse strand, counting down.
CAAACAAGTGGATGCCTTTACGCCCTTTTTTTGTGTTTTGATTTTGATGATTTTTTGTATTTTTTTAGCGAGATCCGAAGTTCACACAAAATGGGGACCCTAGTTTGTTTTTGTTTCACCGCCGTGTCAGCTAGGGTCTCTCGTCTCACCACGAATGAAATGACTAACTCTGGGGAACTTCAATGGTACAACCAGCCCAGTGAACGAAGAGGAGATTCTTCGATGTCGGGGACTTACGGAGGTCCCAATGTAGGAGATTCTAGTCCGTTGAGAGGAATTCCCAAAAGGAGAGTCCTTCCTTCATCGGGAAAGGGTGATCCTCAAAAAAATGAAAAAAGGATAGAAAAGAGGAATGGATGTATGCAATGGAATGCTGACAGATATATAGAGTAAGAAAATAACAGAAATAACAGACATATAATAAATAAACAACCAATCACAACTGATAGTGCTGCCGTGAGCACAACGGGGGCGCGCGCGGGCGCGAAGGTGGAGAGGCACGGGTGGTGCCGAACTTGCAAGGGTAGCCGAAAGGAAGCAGTAGAGGTCCCACCGTGATCGCCAATCTGTGAGCGACGTCACGCGGTTCGGGGAAGAGCGGAGAAGACGCGGAGCGCGCGCGGGCTCCTTCTTTTTTTGTTTTGTTTGTTTGTTTGCTGCAACATAGAAATAAGAGAAGAGAGAGAAGGGGCCACCACGGGAGATTGCTCCGGCGGGGCGAGCGGGACAAGTGTGATATAGCAAAATATGGGGGTTAAACGGCCATAGCGGGAAGTGACTCGCCGCGGCCTCGGGGGGACGGGAATGGTGCAAAAATTAAATAATAAAAATTGAAACGGCCATTGGGGAAGTGACTCGCCGCGGCCTCGAAAACAAGATGTGATCGCCAGGGGCCGAAAGACCCCAAAATAAGAAAGTGATCGCGCCTACCTCAAGAGCGGGAGATGGCGGGTTGCTTCTTCCTCTCCCTCCGGCCGGCCGACGGAGAGGGCTTTCCTCAGCTACCCTTGCAAAATAACGACAAACAAATGACAAGTGGATTAGAAAGATGGAGGTGTAGTATTCAAATCCTTGCGATAAAAATAACGAAATGATGGCAAGACACACACCTGGTTGGTGTTATCTTTTAAACCCCTCTCGGACTCGAGTAGGAGTAAAATGAGATGATGGATGTAAGAAGTGTATAAGAAAAGGCGCCCTTATAAAGGGGGATAGGGGATGCAAGATGATGAATGCAAAAGAACTACGAAGAAAAGGAAAGAATTGGCTTATTGGATGTGCCGATGGTGAAATCCGGCGGAGCTCCGGCAGCGTGGGGACGACGTGGAAGCGCGGTGGATGAAGACGACCTTCCTCTCGCGAGCGTGAGCACCCGAGAAGCCGGCAGAACCTCCACCTACAAAAGAACCCACGGGTTAGAAAATGACTCCGTAGCCTCTGGGCTCCGGCAGCCTATCGGATCACTTCTAAGCTCCCTGAACTGAGGGGGTGGGCCTCTATTTATAGAGCTCCGGAGGGTGGAGGCGTCCAGGACCCTGGACACCTCCATCGGGGCCGAATTAATATTTTATTCTATTTTTATATATATTTTTGGAATACTTTTGTGGAGGCATCCAGGGCTCCGGACGCCTCAAACAGGTCCACCGAAAACCGACGACGGCCGCACGCGGTTTGGCACAACGCGTGGTTTTGTGAGCGGCGCCTCGTGATTCAGAAATGGGCGCGTCCAGGTGACTGGACGTCTCTATAATTTGGATTTTTTCACACACGACAAACCGTCGTTCGGTGAGCGGCGCCCGTGAGAGAGTTGATGGAGGCGTCCAGGGGCCTGGACGCCTCCAAATTATTTTTTATTTTTCTTTTGTGTTTTATGCCAAGGCTGGCATTTTAATTTTTTATATTTATTTTTATGGAGGCGTCCAGGGGCCTGGACGCCTCCATTAATATGTATATATTTTTGTTTATTTTTTTATTTTTCATGCCAACTGGCATTTTACACATATTTTTTATTTTTGTTTTTATGGAGGCGTCCAGGGGCCTGGACGCCTCCATTAATATATATATTTTTTATTTGGTTTGGGCCCTGAGAAAATAAAATAAATTAAATTAAAAACATGGGGGCGTCTAGGGGCCTGGACGCCCCCATTAAGACCCACCCGGGTCCTCAAATCAGGCGTCGGCGGCCGCCCGTCAGATACCCTTCCTGATTCCGGAACCTCCTGATGCGTCTGACTGGTGTTGACGCTGTCCGAATGCCGTGATGGGACGATTCCGAATGCCGAAAAAGGCAGAAGAAGACCCAAGAAAAGGAAGCACTCGAGTGATTCGAAATGCGTAAGCCGTTGCGGGGCGTTGTATAGTAATATGAGACTTTCTCAGGAGACGTCAAGAATGGCGTGTCTACAGCCGGTGCAAGAATAAACTCATGTATAAGTATATCTCAGGTACAAGCAAGTAAAAATTCAATTTAAGCAAGTAATGTCAAGTACGTATCAGTAGAATTGGCTATTTCAATCAAGTAAGTATTTTGCCCTTTCTCGGGCCACAAGTGAAGTATTTCCCATTCTGGGTCACGCAAGTCAAGTCAAGTAAGTAAAGAGAGAGTAGGGGTGGAGTGTCTCAAGTCAAGCAAGTACTCCGGTGCAATGCCAAACACCGTGGTCAATAAACTCCTATGGGCACAAGTACTTTCGGGTGCTCCTCCCAGGACCAGACCGGGCCCTATACGCACAATATTTCATGTATTACTTTTGACTTCCACTCTCATTTATAGCTAATATGGAATTTCAAGAAACTAAGAAACGTAGTATTACAGACAAGATTAACTAGTCATTTGGTTATGGAGGACTCTAGAGGTGGTCCCTACATGCTCAAGAGGTGGCTCCCGTCGTGTAGCACTTTACGCCGTACGGCCTCAAGTGGTGGCTCCCACAACGTAGCACTTTACCCTGCATGGCACTTAGCTCCCACACTCCCAAATGGTAGTTTTAAGAGGTTCAAGGTCCGTGTAGGATATGTATGGTAGATTTCATGGTACGGAGTTCAAGGACTCAGGAAATGACTTAGGGTTGTGTCTATACGAATCACTAGACATGTCAAAATCAGAAGATGCAACAACTGAATTGGCGCCCTGGGGTCAGGGGTCCTTTTAGTGAATTGACACATGGGGGTTGGCCAATCTTTCAAAATTTTCAATTTTCAAAATATATATATATATATACACATGGAATTGGCGCATGCATAGGGAGTCTTCATTTAATTGAAGACGACCTAGCTGCTGCTATTTAAATAATTGGCGCCCTGACTTGGGGCGCCAATTACATAGGGTGATTTTTTGAATATATATATAAATAATGGAATTGGCACTGTTACAGGCAGTCTTCAATTAATTGAAGACTTGTCGGCTGCCGCTATTTGATGAATTGGCGCCCTGGCTTGGGGCGCCAATTTCATTGGGTGATTTTCACCCAGCAGATACGTTTTGTGACTCAAAGCACTGTTCATTCTGAAAAAGTTTCTCGAAAATCGAAAGTAAGGACATGAACAGGTAGTGTAAATCTTCGAGAGTTCAGAAACATGTTCAGGTATAATTATTGGATTTTCATTCCACAGATATGAAATTTTCTAATGTTGTATCTTTAATTTCCAAAAAATAGAATTGGCGCCCCTGTGTATAGTCTTCATTTAATTGAAGACTCCTCGGGGTGTCACTAATTTGATGTACATGTGCAACCAATTGATGACACTGCTGTGAGTCATCAATTGAGTTGTTTTCCAAGTGAGTTTTGCTTCGTATCAGAATGGTACTTTCTGTGATACAAATTACTATTCATTTTCCAAAGTTTCTCCGAATCAGAATTTGAAGACATGGTCAGGTGGAGAAAAATCTCAGGGTCACAGAAGTATATTCAGGTGAAATTTTCATGGTTCAATTTAATAGTTATAGATTTTTTGAATGCGTTGATGAACTAATTACCGAAAATTCCAGAAATGGAATTGACGACATTGCACATGGTCTTCAATTAATTGGTGACCATGCGCGAAGTCTTCAATTTTGAAATTGGCGCCCTGGTCAGGGGCACCATTTACAAGTGAGTTGTTCACTATTCATCAGTATAAAAGTGCTCCGAAACAGGAAGTAAGGGTACGAGCAGGTTGAGAAAAATGTCAGGATTCTAGAAACATGTTCATGTAAAAATTTCATGATTTAATTTGATAGTTATGGATTTTTGAATGTGTTGAATTATCAATTACTGGAAATTTGTGGAAATGGAAATGACGACACTGTGAAGTGTCTTCATTTAATTGGCGACCACTCAAGTGGTCTTGAATTTGGTAATTGGCGCCCTGGTCAGGGGCGCCATTTACCTGAGAGCTGGGACTTTCAAGTTTTTAAAACAGGTACGTATTTTATATAACAGAGGTTATATACTAAGGTTTAAAACATGGTTATTAAGACTGTAAAGTTAGTGTAATAAGATATGTTCAAAAACTCATGAAATCATGATATCAGATTATGTTCAAAATTCATAAAATCATGGTAACATGGTGTATAAAATCATGTGTAAGAGGTGTAACAGGCTATTAAAATACGTATAACATGGTATATACATGGCCATTTCTTGATCACGGTAAATCCAGATAATATAGCATGGGTGATGAGTTAATCTAACTATAAGCATGCATAAGTTAACCTATTTAGCTACTAGTTAGGCAAGGACTTGAGAACACCTACCTTTTGACGTGAATTACGAGGTTCAGAATAAAGAAGCCGCAGCAGGACGTAGACTTCGGGAAGAAGACGCTCCTTCAGCACTGATGGCGGCAGTAGCCTCTGACAGTGCTACGGAGGGAATTAGTTATAGGGAATCGTAAAGCATTAGTTTATTACTTTGTGGGTCCTGCTGAGTAGGCATGGTGCTTTGCCAGCTAAATGGGGTTGTTCGTGCCTCAATCTTCTAGAAACACAAATGAAATGACGACCTTGTAAGGGGACGTTAAATAATCTAGGTGGTCTTATTCATATAAATGACGCCTCTGCATGAGGGTGTCTATTCTTGGTTTTAGATACGTGAAATAATGTAGTGGAATGGTGGCCCCCATGGGTCAAATGACGCCTCTTTACATAGCCTTCAATTTGTTGAATGGCGCCCTGGTAAGGGGCGCCAATTCTCTTGATTGGAAAAGGTGGAAACCCACTACGTACTACCCATGTGCCATGTGTTAAAAGTTGCCTTGTACATTTATATAATAACCCTCTTATGGTTTAGTTCTTTATGCAAGACCCTTCTGTTGACACCCGTTTTATGACCAATAAGCCGGGTCATCTCTTTATTCATTATATATGATGCTCCGAGTTGTTCATTCTTCATTGAGCCCCCTTGATTGATTTGGAGCCTATTTCTTGGGTCTTGACTCCTTGATTGGATATGGCTTTTTGTGGAATTTCATTTGACTAAAGCTTAGCAAAACCTTCATTTCTTCTTTTGAACTCCATTTGATAATAACGGTCTGCTCCAGGAGCGTTGTTTCTTTCTAACGGATGGGTCCTGGGCCGTTACTCTTTGAAGAGTCCTAAGGCTTAAAGTCTCGTTTCAATCTTTATCTTTTGGCTTACACGTTGATAATAACGGTCTGTCATGCAGCCGTTGTTTCATTGTGACGCCCTATGCCTTGGCCGTTGCTTTCTTCACAGAGTCCTATTGCTTTGGCCTTCTTCCTGTTGATCTTATCTCTTTGGGATAAGATTGAAAGTAACGGATGTTCCTTGGTGCGTTATTTCCAAGTGGCGGTCTATCGTGCGGCCGTTACTTCCTTCAGAGAGTCCTGGCAGTTCAGGCCTTTTCTCTGCTACTCCGTGGTCGAGATAAGAACTTGGATTGGCGATATCTTTTCCAAATCTGATCCTCAGGACCTTCTGTTTGATTCTATGGACTCTTGGTGATATTATCTTCGAGGATTTGCTAAGAGTTATCCCTTTCTCTTGCCGGATTATCCTCTGCTCGACCTGAGGGTTTGAGGGTCTATAAATAGAACCCTTAACTTCATGGCCAAGAGGGGGGAAGATCCGGAGTTTGCGTCGAAGTGCTGCCGCATTCTAGAGCCACGTTTGATCAAGGAGGAGTACTTCTCACGTTCGTTTGCTGCATGGTGAAGGGAGTATTTGTTCCTTTTGGTTCTAAAGCTCATAATTGCATATCGAGTTTCCCTTCAATCTCCCTTTCATCATAAGCATTATTTCTCTCCTTTCTCCACATTTTTCACTGGTTTTCATCATCTAAACATCCTCCTAATCTTTTAAAATGCCTAGAGGGGTTAAAAAGCCAAAACTCCCCGGTATTCCCCTCTCCTTTTGATGATATTTTGTTTATTGAAGAATTGATGCTATATTGTCTAAAGGGCTAATTTGGGTTGTTTTGTTCTTTTCTTCCACTTCTTTGGCAGGTTTACAGGTTCACCAGTACGAGGCCCAAGTCTTCTAGCCGGCTGGAAGAGTTGGAGTTAAAAGGATCCACACTTTGCTACTGCAGGTATTACGACGGCCTTGTGTAGGCGCATCAGAGTCTTCCAACGGTCTATCGAGCGACCGCCACTTTCAAGTGACGCACGGGGTCCTGGCCGTTACTTCTAGCTGACCTGCAGGTTATCTTTGGTTTCCTCTCTCGTGGGCGGGTGCTTCATCCACCTATTTCCAAGGTATATTCAAGTCTTCGGCTTGTTTTTACTTTGGTGGCGATCACGACTTTCCTTGGTATTGGGCATTAGCTTTCTCCTTCATTGCATATCTTTTATTTCCTTGCTTGTTTCACCCCTCGTGGTGTGTTTCTATTTACTCCTTGCTCCCCCCCCCGGGGTGTGTTTTTCCTTTATTCTTTAGCTTAGTTTGATTGAGATAGCATGCCCATGCTACAGCTTGCTTTGGTTGCCTAGGTTCATGATCACATGTTCATAGGTTGAGTGCAGATCTTTGATTATTTGCTTGTCATCTTGCTACATATCATCACTATAACCCCCCAAGAAAAGGAGATAGATAAGCAAAATAAAATCAACAGATAATTTTTTGGCGATCACGGTGGGACAACTTGTGCCAATCGTGCTTTTGATTCCTGTTAAACCTGCCATCATCTCTTGTGTTGTTCCCCTCCCGCCTTCCTCTTATTTCCTGTTGATCCTGGTTTTCTGAGCGCTCTGACGGCCCTGTGTCCACACATTAGAGTCCTCTGACGCGGGGTCATTAGACCGCCACATCTGTTCCGCCGCCAGAGTTTCACGGTCTTTTCCTGTTACTTCTGGTTGATTTTGGCTCTCTGGCTCATTTGACGGTCCTACCTCCCCGCGTTACATTACTTCTGGCGGTCTGGCATTCGACCGTTATTTTCTTCTGACGCAGGGTTCCTAGACCGTTATACTCCAGACAGGTACGCATCCGAGGTGCATTTATTTCCACAGTTTCTGCTGTGACTCTTTTGCTTGGGTGATACTTGACTTCCTCCTTGCTTTGTTTCATATCTCCATATCATTGTGTGCATCATTGATTGCTAGATTTTAGGCTAGACTTTGCATGCACTCCGGTGCACATAGGACCATTCATCTTTTCATATCATAGATTGCATTTTCCTACCTTGGTGTGCGGACCTCTCGTCTCCATATTCCTTGGGGCCGACTAAGAAATCACACCAGGGACCTCCATAAGTCCCCGCGAGCCGTGGATTCCCACACGGACGCCGGGCTGGTTGTACCTTTCCCACCCCGTGTCTAGGGTTGCATAAGTGAATGAGTGATTACACTTAGAGTCAAGCCAAGCCCCATACCCATCTCCTGCTAGGAACCCATTGTTGAGAGCACATTTCAATCAATTCACTAAGGTTCCAAGGGAGAAATCACAAGAATTGTGTTGCATCATCTTAAAACAACTTGGTTGACTTTGAGTGTCTTCACCTTTTATCACTTACATCTTTTTCTAAAAAACATTCGAGTTTGGTTACTCATTGTGTGATTGTTTGTGTTGATTGTTTGCATTTTGTCAAGGTTGTCCGTTGCATGTGGAGTTGTTTTCGTCCGTCCGACTCATCTCCTCAAGTCAATTCCTTCTTCAAGTCTTATTCCAATCCTCTTTTCGAGTCAACCATGGCATCCTTCAATCCTCCCCGTTCCCAAGAGGACTCCCTTCCCCAAGGGCTTCTTGAAAACCCTCCCAGGGTTACCCCCTTTTCTTCTGGAGAGGGGACTGCCCCTCTTCTACCCTCCACTTCCATGGAAGGTGGTCAAGCCACCCCTTCTTTCTCCACTCCTTCCGCGGGCTCCGTCCTTCAGATGATGGCCCAATTGGATCCGGCCCAACTCCAAGCTCTTTATCAGGCCATGCAAGGGTCCAACGCATCTCCTTCTACCATCATCCAAAATCAATCCAATCCTTCCATTGTTGGGCTTCCCATTCAGCCCACTCCAATTGATCTCACCCCGGTCCAACCACGGACCATCACTTTCGCGGGCATGGAAATGGGCCAGTCTTCCAATTCGGCCCAACAATCCTTTGATAAGGGAAAGTCGCCCATCCCCTCGTTTGTTCAAATGGATCATCATGTATCTACTCCGGTAGCTTTGCAAGTTCTCATGGGCCCTTCCTATTTCTTGCGCCCGCAGCAAGGGGTGGCTCGAGCCCATTCTAATCTGGGCCAATCTCAGGCCCAATATCCTTCTTATGGGCCCTCCATCTCTACTGTTTATCCCTCCACTCCTGCTTATGGGCTTCCACCTTCTGCCGCAATCGTTCCATCTGCTCCTCAAATTCAATCAGCATCCTTCACTACCCCTGCTCCCTCCCGAGAGCAGGACTTGCTTGATAAATGGGCCGCCATGCAGCAACAACTCGATTTCCTCCAGAAGCGGGTTGGCCCGCAATCTTTGGCAGATGTTCCTGTCCCCAGCTTTCAGAACATTCGGTTCCCTCCGCAATCGGAACTCCCTAACTACCGCAAGTACGACGGGAACGGCAATCCCTTCATTCATGTGAGGGATTTTCTATATGAGTCGGCGCAGTTCCAATATGATGATCGCCTTATGGCGTACTTATTCCGCCGATCTTTGGATGGTGTTGCTCTGGAATGGTTCTACTCTTTGCCGCTAGAAGAAGCTGAAAGTTTCAAGGTAGTAAAGGACAAATTTATCCAGCGGTTCCAAGACAGGGTCGGCCCGGAATACTCATTTACAGATCTAGTAGCCGAGAAGATGAAGCCAGATGAGGAGTTCACCACTTATGCAGGCAGGTGGAGATAGATGGCTGCTAGAGTGTCTGGCCATATTCCGGAGGAAGAGAAGGTCAAGCTGCTCATTTCAAATGCTACCCCGACCTTCAGGAACATCCTGGCCATGAATGATATAGCTAACATGCATCAACTCTACAGCCGGGCGCGCTTCATACAAACCCAGTTCAAGGATTCTCCCATACACGCCCTATTTGAAAATCAAAAGCCCAAATATCACAAGAAACCACAAGGGCCGGTTACCGAGGGGGTCCAGACAAACGAACAGGTACAAGCCGTTGCCTTTCCATTCCAAGCCGCACCATTCCGCTTCCCCCAAAACCCCCGCACTCCACAAAATCCCGCTTCACAGAACTTTCAAGCCGCTCCATAAAACCCTCCGCCCGCCTTCACCGCTCCACAAAACGCCTTCATCGCTCCGCAGCAACAACCACCACCTCCGCAATTCCATAATGTCCCTCCACCCAACGGCTATAACAACAATCCAAACAACAAGCGCTCGGCTCCCAAGAGGGCACAATATCCTCCACTGCCAGAGACCCTCACGGATATCTTCTCGGCTCTTATGTCGGTGAATGCAATTCAACTTCCTCTGGAACGGCCTAACTGGAACCCAGCCGTTGATCAGACGAAATATTGCATGTTCCATAGGCAGCCAGGCCACACTATCGAAGGATGTTATCAGTTCCGGGATCTGGTATACGATCTCCATGAGGGACAGAGAATCGATTGGGCCGCGATGCATCGGGCCATTGTTGAAATCAAGGAGAAAAGAGGGCAGCAGCCGAGGCAGCAAGCACAGCAGCAACAAGCACCGCAGCCGCAGTAGCCACTACCACAACAGCAACTACAACAGGCTCAGGATCTGGGGATCCATCAAAATCCGATGCCAACTCATCCGCCTGTTCTACAGCAACCTCAGCCGCCTGCACCGGCTCAAGTGAACGTAGTTCAACCCCCGGCCCCTAGTGCCGAGTGGTCTTTTGATGACGATGGTGCCACACCGCAAGTCATGGCCCTCCACCACAACCACCGCAATCCTCTTACCCCCTCCTTCGTCCTTCCTTCACACCCAATATCCTCTCCACTAGTCCTCCCATTTACGCCCGCTCCAATAAATTTACTACCACCCACCACTCCGTCATACCCTTCGCCATTTACCTCTGCCACCATCATCACGCCATCGCCTAACCTATCACCTGTCTTGACTCTTCCACCAACACTCCCTCCATCCGTACCATCCACCATCACCGTCACGCCTTCCATCAATCCTTCACCCATCATCCGCTCTCCACCACTCACTAACCTTACACCCCACCAAATCATCTCCCCCGCACAGCCTACACCGCTCATCCACCCCGCAGGGCCCATCATACTATCCACCGATGCCGCGGCCGCTACGAGTTACGCCTTAAGAAGCGGGAAGATGTTCCATCGGAATTACCCTACCAATTCCAACCCCCAGTCCTCTCAGCCAACAGTCAAGCAGGCAGAAACTGAACCTCTACCGGGTACTCAATATGACTTGCTGCATCATCTGGATCGAGTGCCCGCAAAAATATCTGTGCTGGAGCTGATCAAAAGGTCTACCCTTCATCAGGATACACTGAGAGATTTCTTACAGAAGGTAATGGTCAGTGAAGATATGGCAGTTGACAGCTTACCAACGGCCCTAGCAACTATTTCCAAAGGGCCAGCAATCACATTTTCAGAATCCGAGCTAGCGCTTCCGGAAGCCCGGCAAATGCCGCTCTGCATTACAATCACTCTGAACAAAGTTAGCATTGAAGCAGCACTGGTTGACACAGGGGCTTCAATCAATGTGTGCCCACTCAGCACTCTACGAGCTTGCAACATATTCGAAGAGTTATTACGACCTACCCCGACCACTATAGCAGCATATGACAATTCAAGGCGAGCATGTCACGGGGTGGTCACCATCCAAGTAGAGCTCGGACCCCTTACAATGGCTGTAGAATTCTATGTACTAGACATCAACCCTATGTTCAAGGCTATCTTGGGTTGTCCATGGCTGGATACGCTCGGTGCCGTGCCCTCCACCGCACATCAGTGCGTCAAATTCCCTTTCCAAGGGAGGGTCGTCAAGGTCAAAAGCCTATCTACAGTGCAATCGGTTAAGGCCATTTCAGAACAGATTCTTCCTACACTTTGGCCAAGTAGCCGACCCGTCATATCAGTGCTGGATTTAAACTTCCCTTGGGCTTATACGCCTACTAGGCCCATCACTACTCCAGTCAACATCAAGATGAAGCCCCAGATCCGAGACTCAAAAGGCTGGAACATTATACTGAAACTGGGCTACCAACTGGGGAGAGGCCTCGGTGCACAATTACAAGGAATGACCAAGCCCATACCCAAGGGAAGAAAGATGGGCAGGAGAGGTCTTGGCTACAAGGAGACCGCATTATCTGTGATGGGTGATTCTGGGCCACTCACCTGGGACTACTGCCAGCACTTTGTCCGAGGGCCTCTCCAGCCCGGCACATTGGCTCTGCGGCCAGCTCCGTTGGGGAGAAATACAGTATGTCCGATTGCCAGTCCTTCACCGGCACAAAAAAGGCCAGAACATGATATGTTTGATTATGGTCAAACCCTTCAGGGGTTGTTTCATGAAGAAGACTGCCAAAAGAAGCAAGAGGTTCGGCTCATGCAATGGAGACCGAAGAAGCGTCCAGACGATGATCCACGGGAGGAGGGGAGCTCGCCGATTGTCTTTTCTTGGTCTCCCTCCCGCTTTCAATCTCTCCTCCAGCAATGGGAGTTCTTACCCCGTCTTCCTCCTATCATGGTAAATCCATCCTTCGTTGATCCACCCGAGATTCTATTTGTTCCTTGCGCTTGCGGGCACTGCCCGCCCATTGATTTATCCACTCTATTCACTCCTCCTCCTCCCAACGCCCAACTCCACGAGATGTGGTTCTCATCTTCCGATCCCTTCTTTGACTGCATCTTCCCTGAGCTATTCCCTATGCAGCTTCCGCCTCCTCCATCTTGCTGTATAGTCTCCGCTGATCTCCAAAAAAAAACGTCAAATTCAAAATGGAGATTTCAGTGGAAGATTATGCTACCCTGTCTCCATCCTCATCCCAGGGGCACGAGTCCCCTGCTCCTTCCCTTCCACTAGGTCTCCTTTCTCCTAGGTTAGGATTAGGGTCTATCGAGTCTAGGGAAGTAGAATTAGTTAGGACTAAAGAAGTAGGGTCTTGTTCTGGGTCATCCAACCCTTCCTCCTCTGAGCCGCGCCCGCTTACACGTCCTCCCAAATCTATTCTTGATAGGTTCTTGCAAGACCTAGCTCAGCGTTATCATGCCCTTTTAAAATGTCCGGAATTTGTTGCTACGGCAATTGCGATTGAGGATGAAGAAGAAATAGAAGGGGCATGGGGCAATGACGGACTCGGCGTCTACAAAATCCTGGGTGAAAAAGATCCGGTTAATGAGGACAGCGACGTAGATGACATTGCCGATTTGTATGCACAAGGACTTAAGAGATTCGACGAGCCGTCGACGGCAGTGGACGAACCTACGAAAGAAATCAATCTGGGAACTGAAGAAGACCCCAGGCCCATCATTATTGCTGCTAATCTCCCTCCACAAGTAGAAGAAGATTTAATCAAAGTTCTAAGGGAGTATAGCGATTCCTTCGCCTGGTCTTACAAGGACATGCCGAGTCTTGACCCCTCTTTAGTGGAACATCGACTCGTGCTTAAACCAGGGGCAACACCTGTCAAACAAAGGTCAAGAAGATTTCACCCCCACATGGCCTTGAGGATCAAGGAAGAAGTCGACAAGCTATACAAGGCCAGATTCATCAGAGTTGTTCTATATCCTCAGTGGGTGGCAAACATAGTCCCTGTTATCAAGAAGGATGGAAAAGTGCGTATTTGCATCGATTTCAGGGATCTCAATAAAGCATGTCCTAAGGATGATTTCCCGCTGCCTCATATAGACGTCCTGGTAGACAACACTGCCGGGTATGAAGCTCTGTCATTTATGGACGGATATTCGGGGTACAATCAAATCCGTCTCGCTCAGGAAGATCAAGAGAAAACTTCTTTCACCACGCCCTGGGGCACGTACTGTTATGTGGTTATGCCATTTGGTCTGAAGAACGCAAGTGCCACCTATCAAAGGGCGATGATGGCCATCTTCCACGACATGATGCACATCTATATGGAAGCTTACGTGGATGATATCCTGGTGAAATCAAGGACTAAGGAAGAGCACCCCTCTATTCTAGCTAAGGTACTGCAAAGAGCCAGGGAGTACAAGCTTAAGATGAATCCGCAGAAGTGTGTATTCGGAGTCTCCTCAGGGAAATTGCTAGGTTTCATAGTGAGCAAACGGGGGATCCAGATTGATCCTAACAAAGCACATGCCGTCATGGATATGCCTCCGCCGAAGAACATTACAGAACTTTGAGGATTGATTGGTCGATTGCAATTCATCAGAAGATTCATATCCCAGCATTCTCAAAGGTGCCGTCCGTTTTATGAATTGCTCAAGGCGGGGGTCAAGGTCGAATGGAATCAAGATTGTCAGAAGGCCTATGAGGACCTTAAGGAATATCTATCCAATCCCCCGGTTCTGCAACCTCCTATCCCTGGGAAACCCCTAATCCTATACATCTCGGTCATTGAGGACTCCCTAGGGGCGGTCTTAGCACAAGTGGATGATGAAGGAAAAGAGCGGGCTGCGTATTACCTCTCTCGGTTATTTAACCTAGCTGAATCCAGATACACCGCTATGGAGAAGACTTGTGCCGCCTTAGTGTGGGTAGCTCAGAAGCTTAAACACTACTTTCTTGCCCACCCAGTTAGGTTGATCTCTAGAATGGACCCGATCCGCTATCTCTTAGAAAAGTCTGTCCTTTCTAGTAGGTTAGCTCGCTGGCAGAGCTTCCTCTCTCAGTTCGATATCACCTTTGTTGTTCAGAAGGCAGTCAAAGGATATGACATTGCTGAGCATCTTGCCCATCTCCCCATTCCTCACACCGATTCCATTCAGGATGATTTCCCTGATGAGCATCTTTCTGTTATCTCTCATCACCCCTTCTGGTCTCTGCACTTCGATGGTGCACTCAACTCTCAAGGCCGAGGGATCGGTGCTATTTTGCTTACTCCGGAAACTTCGGTTTCCTGCTACAAACAACATCGCTGAGTATGAGGCTCTCCTGGTCGGGTTGAAGCACGCCTATCTCCTAGGCGCGTGTTATTTAAACATCATAGGAGATTCTCAACTCGTCCTACGGCAAGTTCTATCCACTTACCGTACTCGTGACCCTAAGCTCAAGCCTTATCAAGATCTGGTCACGCTCCTTGCCAGGCAATTCCGTAAGCTGATCTATATCCATACTCCCCGTTCTCAGAACATCCTAGCTGATGCTCTGGCATCCCTTGCTTCTTCCCTATCTTTCCCTCTCAGTCGGAGCACTGAGACTATCGTCATTCAGAGATTGGACGCACCCTCTCTTCAGGACCCTTGGTTCGTCAATCTTAGGAAATCTGTTGAGGCAAGAGCTGAGAAGGGAGATCTTAAGGAAGTATATTTAACAGAGCTAGAAGAGATCCTGGACGAAGAAGAGTTGCCTTGGTATCATGAAATCGAGTTGTTTTGTAAAGAGGGATTGTTCCCAGAAGGGGCAACTGCTGAGCAATGCAAGTCAATCAGAAGAGCCGCCGCAAGGTATACTATTGTCGCAGGAGAACTGTACAGGCGCGCTACTAATGGAATGCTCATGAGATGCTTAGATGATGTTGAAGCTTGGAAGGTGGCTGAAGCAGCCCATTCTAGTGAGTGTGGGGGTCATGTCAATGGCCAGGCTCTAGCAAAGAAGATCCTTAGGCAGGGCTACTATTGGCCCACTCTAGAGGAAGATTGCTCCCTCTATGTCCGGAGGTGTCTTAAGTGCCAACTCCATGCTGATAAAATTCATTCTCCAGATTCGTCTCTTCATCCTATGACCGCTCCTTGGCCATTCTCTATGTGGGCCTTTGACGTTGTCGGCCCACTCGGTGATCCTAACTCCCAGATCAAGCAGAAATCCTTTATCCTTACCGCCAATGAGTACTTCACCAAGTGGGCTGAAGCCGAGGCGTATGCAGAGATCAAAGCTACAACGGTGTGCCGCTTTATTATGAAGAATATCATCTCACGGTTTGGAGTGCCAAGCAGCATCATCACCGACAACGGACCCCAGTTCGTCTCCCAAGAGCTTAAGGACCTCTGTAAGAAATTCAATATTGCATTGCATCATTCATCTCCATATTATCCCCAAGGCAACGGCCAAGCCGAGGCCACTAATAAAACCCTTCTTAAAATCATCAAGAAAACATGTGAAGCTCATAAGTTCTCTGATTGGCCAGGAAGATTAGTGGAAGCTCTGTGGGCTTACCGCACCTCCGTCCGTACCCCTACGGGACAAACTCCCTATTCTCTTACCTACGGGATGGAGGCGGTGCTCCCATATGAGATCCTGATCCCTTCCCTTAGAGTGCAGCTTGATAAGGAACTTAATCTCGATGAACGTCGAGAGGCGTTGCTGGTTCAGTTGGAACTCTTAGATGAGAAGAGGATGAATGCGGCCGATCATGTATCCGTTTATCAAAAGAGGGTTTCACGTTATTTTCAAAAGAAGGTAATCAAACGTAAGTTTCAAAAAGGTGATATGGTTTTAAAACGAAAATTCATTCGGTCTACAGGTCCTAGGTCTAAATTACAACCTAACTGGGAAGGGCCGTTTGTCGTAAAAGAAGCTTATCCAGAAAATGCTTACCATTTAGTAAATGCGGAAGGTGAGGAGCTCTCTCACCCGTGGAATGGGTTGTATCTTAAGCGTTTCTTTCCTTAGAGTCTAACCATGTGCTACCCCGGTAGCAAGATGTTCCTCCTGTCACTAAAGGAGTCCCGAGTAAGGCAATCACACACTACACGACATCCCTGGTCAGGCTTTCCACGTTGAGAAAGGATAACGTTTCTCCTTGGCCATGCTTTGGGGGAAAGTCAAGGTCCCTGTCCGTTTCTTCCTTCAGCTAAAACCAGGGGCAAGAGGTGAATAAAGAGGCGATAATCGATCCAAACACCCTCACGAGAGGAGGTCTCAAATAGGGGTAGTCCGTTATGACCTGACGCCACAAAAAAGCAAAAGAGACAGCGAAGGGGCAATCTTTATGACAAAATCAAAAGCATCACCTCAAAGTCGATATAGTATGAATTATGAATTCCAAAGCTCCAGAAAGGCAAAGCAAGAAAAGTTAGGCATGACAAGAGTGGCAGTACAGTTCCCCACGGGACGTTATGAGCCCGGTCGCATGCATGCCTAGGGTGGATTAAGGTTCGATGGCGGACACAAAGCCCCGGCACAACATACCAAGTCTATAATGGGTTGTACGGAAAGGAAATCAAGTCTTAAAAACTTCTATATCTGGCCTAAAGCTTACCCCCGTATTCTGTTTTTCTTTTAGGACCAAGATTAATACCCTGGGTATGGCCCTGGCAGAAATACCGTCATGACAATTGGACCTTGTCCAGGGGTTGTCACCTCATTGCACGCCAACCTCGGGGTTCTCGATATCAACAAGGAAGGGCTCACATTGCTGGGGAAGCACTGGTCCAAAAAAATTAAATATTTTCAAAATCCAAACAAATCGAATATTTTCAAAATTCAAACTAATTGAACATTTCCAAAATCCAGACAAAATCAAACACTGGCTTTCCAAAATCCAAAAAAATCAAAATATTTCCAAAATCCAAAAACATCAAATATTTTCGAAATCCAAACAAATCAAATATTTTCAAGGTCTCACAAAAATCAGATATTCTCCAAAACCCCCGAAAAACACCATCATATGCATTGCATGCATTGCATTATTTTTATTATGTTTCCCGCCTATTTAATAAGGCTCCACCCCTTGACCAAATATCAAGAAACGATCATTATCTAACTTACTTCAAGGCAAGGGGTTGAGTCTAAGAACGGATCTAACTTGTTTCATGTTTAAAGTGTGCGCAGAACACAGGATCAAGATCAAAGTGAGAAGCTCACAATTATGCAGATTCAAAGGTTGTAACCTGTCATCACCAGGCCGCTACAGTCATCTAACGGTCATATCCCTACCGTCACTCCTCTTCTTGCATAAGCTTTCTTTCTTTCAGCAGCCATCATTCTAACGGCCAATGTTAGGACCGTTACTTACTCTAACGGCCTGAGTTTTGACCGTTACATCCCTCAGAGAACAGGGTTCTTCATGCTTCCACTCTGACGGCCCATTGTCAGGCTGTCGTTTCTTTGTAGCGGCCCACTGCCCATCTGTTACATACTCCAGAGGCTCTGCCTCTTCACATCATTCTAGCCAAACAAACCACAAAGCTCATGCTCATTCAACTAAGGCAATCTCATCTCATTCAAGCAAGCTTAATGAAACATGAATTCATAAAAATTCCAAACTCGGATTGTCAATTACAAACAATATCTCTCATGAACAAAAGGAAATCAAGGTACATTCAGTTTTTTATCCGCAAGAGGGCGGATTCTTCTCAGCACTTTCACGTAATCACGGCGTGCTTCGTCGTTCTCTTCTACTTCTGCTTGCCACGGACACACCTTGCTGATCTCCCACATGGTCAGCGCGTTCCGGATCGCTCTTTCATCCTCCTCGGTCCCCATCTTCCTAGGTAGAAGGGGAGGGTAGTGTGATAGTGCAGGAGCTTGGGTTCTTGGAAGTCCGATCTGAAGATGGCACCGGTGCGGGTTGTAGATCGCCATGGTGGTGTTCCCCACTAGCTGGAGGTCCAGGCCTTGACGCCGCGGTATTTTAAGAAGAGTGCTTCGAAGGATTCTTGGTCGCATGATGAACTTATCTATTGGCAAAGTGTTGAAGAAGAGGCGCCATTCATCCCACGTTTTCTTATCCGCTGTCTTACATTCAACCTGTGGAGAGTATCCAAATGCCCCTCCAATGAAGAAGAGAGGGTGGCTCCCAAAGATTCGGCTAGTTGAAGTTAGGTCCTCCTTGTATTGGAATTTGACTCTTACTCCCATCCAGCACTCAAGGAGTATCATGGAGCCGAACAGAAGTCCTCCTAGGCAAGCCGAGCTGAGTCCTTCATAAAGGTATGAAATGATCGCTTGAGAGATGGACATTCCCCGCCACAACCCACTAATAATGCTGAGATTTTGGGTGTCTAGAAGGTGGTCGATCGTAGTGAAAAGAAAGACTCCGCATAGGCAAACCGCCACCGCCTTGGCTATTGCTTCGTGTCTCTCCCACTTGTTTTTATAATGAGACACTATCCACTGGGCCAAGGGTATCAAATGAATATGGTGTGGGCTGATCATGGTCCTCACGTCCTTTGGATTATGGATGAAATCACTCAAGATCAAGGACGGGTCAATAGGCTCTATTGTATAGCAAACTCGGTCTTCATCCCCCGCCTTAGTCTTAGGAAAGGCTAGGTAGGTCTCTACCTCTTCTAATAGGACTGTTGCTTCGAAGGAAGGGAAGATGAAAGTATGAGTTTGTGGATGCCATAGTTCTACAAGAGCTGAAATACTTGGCCAATCTAAGGATAATTTCTGGAAATTTTTGCCTAAAACCAAGAGAGGTTGAAGGTGCTAAGCTTTAAGGATGGATGTGACTTCTATAGGGAGTGCTTTTACCATGGGAGCCACCCACTTCAGATTAGAGTAGCATCTTGGACCAGGAAGAGGCTTGAAGAAAGAAGGAGAAGAAGAAGTCATAAAGAGAATTAAAGTGCAAAATTTTCTGAACTTGGATGTGTTGTTGGGAACTTACCACCCTTTGAACATTGAAGCTTAAGTGCTTTGGAATTGACGTCAACCGTTGGAGCTCTCCATGTTCTTTTCTGGCAGCTTTAGGCCCGGTGTAGACCTTCTCCTCCATAGCCATCACCTCGAAGCTTCTCTTCATCTTGATTTCTGCCCTTAGGAGAGGTTCTTCAGCCCTAGAGCAGAGGTTTTTAGCAAAGCTACGATTTTTGGTTGAGTTTCCAAGTTTTAAAGGTTTGATTTTGGCTTAGGAAGGATAAGACTTGAGTTGGAAGGCTTTATCTTCAATCTAGATAGGTTCTAGTAGGAGATTAAGTGGATAAATCTCGAGTTTAGGCTCTCACGGCTCAATCCGTCTCGGAACACAACTCAGTCTCTAACGGTCTATCGTGGGGCCGTCATTTGTCTCTAACGCGCCATCCTTAGGCCGTCGCATTTCCTGTGGGTTTGATTTGGCCCGACCCTGTTCTGTGAAGCTTAACGGTCTAGTCTTTGGCCGTCGTTATCTTGTAACGCGTGGACCATGATCCGTTACACTCTCGGTCGTTCAGATGTTGGCTTTTGGGTTCAACATTTTCCCGACGGTCTTGGATATGGCCGTTATTTCACCCCGACGCGTCTCCCGTGGGCCGTCGCATTTCCTGCTAGTTGCCTTGACAACTCATCGTTCTGCCATGATCAACGGTCTAGCATTGGCCGTTATTTCCCTCTGACGCACCATAGGTGGGCGTCGCTTTTCCTGCAGCACAGAATACAAATTTTGGCCTCTGTTGTGTATAACGCCCCTCAGCCAGTGCATTATTTGATTATGACGGTCTGACCCTGGACAGTTACTTTCTCTGCTGCTGAATTCAGGCAATTTCTTCCTGCCCTTGTGTTAGACCTAGCGGTCTTTCACACATTCTACAACTCATTCAGCATCCACGCATTCTCATACATACTCTTTTTTCCGCATACATGCATTCGTACATTCACACACATCTCTCACACTCAAATCATCTGAATCGTTCGTTCGTTTCTGCATTCATGTTCAAACCTGCCAAACCATTCACTCATTCATTCCTGCACATTTATTCATTCACACTCATGAAACAAAACAAAAATACCAAAAAGGAATTTCATTTTTCTATATATATAGTCATGTACAAAAATAAAAAAGAAATACATCATTCGGCCGGCTCGTTCGCCGGGCCGCCCTCCTCATCTCCACCCTCCGGCTTCCTTGATGGCGGTGCTATAGAGGCACTCTCCTCTTGCTGTCCTCTCTCCACCCTCTCATTCCTCCGCTGGCCGGAGGAACTCACAAGGAAATCAGCCACCCTCCCGCTCCGAGCGACGCTCCTCTGTGCTCCGCTCTGCGAAACACTCCGCTCAGGTCCTCGGCCTATCATCCGGATAGTCCTCTCGAGGGTCCGCAGCGTGATCTTCATATCGTAAGCTTGGCGCCGAGCCTCGCGTGCCTCGGTCCGGTAGCGGTCCAAATCTACCGTCCCAACTCGGAGCCGCTCGATCTCGGCCTGTGACCGAGTCAGCTCCTCCCGGAGTCGCTATGTCTCGGTTGTTGCTGCGGCTAGTTCTCTCGCCTGTAGGTTGCATTTCACATAGATAATCATAAAGCATTTAATTGGCATAATCATAAAGCATAAGCATTTTTTTAGCATCTTACCTGCTCCGCGAGGGTGGCCTCCGCCTCCTCGGCCCGGGCAACCGCCCGAGCAAACTCGGCCTCCTGCTCAGCCCTGCCTCCCGCAGGCTGCGAGGAAGACGATGGGGCATCCGGTCCCGCTCGTTGGGCTCCCTCGGCCCGCTGCATTTAGAAATCACGGTTAGGTGTCGTGGTTAGTCAGCATTAGCATCATTTTGCATTGCATAATCATAATCATTTAAGTCTAAGTTTTAGAATCTTGCCAGAAGCTCCAGGGCGGTCCGGTACTCGTCCCGCTGCTGGATGGTGGAGTAGTCCCTCCAGCTAGGCTATCCGTCCCTCAGGGTCTAGCTGCATTTAGAAAGCATGTAAGTCAGTACATCTAGCTCGTTGCATTTTTGCATATAGAAAGAGTTTTTTGAGTTTAGAATGTGCATACCGGTCGTCAGGTACCTCGGTACACCCGGTCGCCGTAGAGTCGAGCGAAGGCCTTCAGATATGCCTCGTCGCTCTCATCTCGCTCCTTCACCGCTCGGCCCCGCCTGTTCCAGTCATGGACGTACTTCGCCTTCCGAGCGCACCAATCCACGTTGCCACTAATGCCCCTTGCCGACTTGCCTGGGTGGTCATCACTGTGGCGTGGAAAGGTCACCTCGGGCTGGTGTAGTCCCCGAGTCCGCAGGATCAGCCTGTAGTGTAGAGGCTCGATGATATGGATGCAGTGCAGCCAGATATCTCATCCCCGATATGATAAGGCCGCCTCCACCCACGGCTATCCCGTGTAACCCTCGCCGCGGTACGGGGTCCATCTCACCTGAAGGCATTCAGTCCATTCATCAGATTCAGAAGCATTTAGAAGCATTTAGGAGCATTCAGGAGCATTTAGAAGCATTCAGGAGTATTTAGAAGCATTCAAAGCATTCAGGAGCATTCAGGAGCATTTAGAAGCATTCAAGAGCATTTAGAAGCATTTAAAAGCATTTAGAAGCATTTAAAAGCATGTAGAAATCATTTCGAGTTCTGGACTTATCGACGTGTGTGGGTAGGAGTCCAGGTCGTCCTGGATCGTCCGGGTCAATTTGATGATCGACCCTGTGTCCTTCGCTACCGTCCACCGTCTCGCAATCGGGATGTGGCCGGGGTGGAGTAGTGTACCTCTCCCGATGCCCGGAAGATACATGTAGCTCCAAATCTGCATTTTAGAAATCAAGTCAGTCAAATTGCATAATCATTTGCATAACATTCTTTTGCATAATATAGAAAGCATTTAAATTGCATTTACCTGTAGAAAAGGCGAGAAGCCGCCCAGCATCGTCTGCCGGTCCGTCGTGCTGAGGGACTCGAACAGGAACGCTAGCACCGCCGCTCCCCAGGCGTATCTCCCAACTCTGTGCAAATTTTCTATCATCGGAAGCAGTCTGCAACTGATGACGTTCGCTCGAGTCGCGAAGAGGAGCTTCCCGAATAGCAGCATCAGGAAGCGTCTGAGCACTCTGTCTCCCTCTGGTCCTGCCTCCGCCGCCACGCGAGGGCGCACCTGGTCTATCACTCTGCCCAGATGCTCCTCGGGTAGCTCTCCCACGGCGATCGCCGCTCCTCTCAGCCCCAAGCTCTCCTGCAGTACTGATCTCGAGAGCTGAGATGAGGACTGTCCCGGCCTGATCAAATCCAACCCGAGCAGTTGCTGCGCCATCTCCCGGTAGTCGCCGTACGTCCATCCTGTCACTGCGGCTCCGTGGACTCTCAACCCGGTAATCCTCGCTATATCTTCTAGTGTGGGGATCATATGGCCCCACGGGAAGATGAACGCCCTGCTAATCGGGTCCCACCTCTCGTGCAATGCGTACAGCAATGGTGTGTCCATCCGGATCACCTCGATGCTGAGCACCTCGGCGAATCCCATACTGGCTAGCCGTTCTCTCTGGAAGTCGGGCAATGCCTGGTACACTGCCCGGATCTGCAGCCAGGAGATCCTTGATCTTCGCTTTCCCTGCATGTCATTTAGATCATAAGTTTGTTGATTGCATCATAAAAACATTGCATAAGCATTTTAAAATAAAAATCAAACAAAAATCTGAAATTGAAGAAACCCTAAAAAATAGTCTAGGTCCCTGGTAGATGTAACGGCCCTGGGGTAGGGCGTTGCTTGGCTCTGACGCGCGCAGGGTGGCGCGTCAGGCGTGTGACGGTCGCTGGCAGGACCGTCACATTGTCTGCGTTTTGGCATTTTTTTCTTTGTATTCCTGTGGTCTCCCACTTTGGCCAAATGGCCTATAATCAATCCTAATGGGTTCTTGGACCCATTTTCTACCCTCAAAACCCACATGCATTCACATAAAAATTCAAAAAAATTAAAAATTGAAGTTAGGGTGGGAGGACCTATCTCATGGTCCATGCCCCTTCTCCTCTTCTTGGCTGATTCTTTGGGCTCTTCTTCACCCAATGGGGCTTCTCCTTGGTTCTCCACGGCCGTGGGAGCTTCATCTTCTTCCCTTGGATCTCTTCTCGCCGTTGGTTCTTCTTCCACCGGCGGGATTGCTTCTCGTTCGAGCCGGCGGTGGAACCGCCGTATTGCCTTCCTCTTTCCTCTCTCCCTCTTCTGTGGAGGCGGCTGGGAACCCTCGTCGCCGGCCATGGTGGTGGTGGGGGTTGGAATCGCCGGAGTTTTTTGGGGTGTTGAATGTGGAACGAATGGGCCATGACCGTTCGGTTTTATTTTTTTGAACGCTCAGGAAATGTGGCGGTCTATCGACCGACCGTTACATCATTCTGACGCGTCTGGATTTGACCGTTACATGTGTTGGTCCTGTTTTATTGAAGAATGTGAACCGCCTGGTTTATGACGGACTATGGGTGGTCCGTTACTTGATGTGACGCACGTACATGAGACCGTTACAAACTTGCAGTTTCTTGATGAATTAAATGGTCTAATTGATGTCAAAATGGTTCCATGTTCTGTCAAGATGTTCATTGATGATGTCTCTCGCACGTACGAATGGTTATGCCTTGATTCATGATCATATTTATTTTTGGCTAACCTATCTTTCATGAAGGAATTTATGAACGAAGTCACACTTTGCTGTCCGTCAGGCAGGTAAGTCAGGTATTGTATTTCGTTTCCTTATCCCTTAATGCATTACTATATGTTATCTATGACATATTATCTCGAGAACCGGCTGGTCATTCATGTGTTCTGGGATCTGATGTTCCCCTTAAACAAAAATGATGATGATCTGAGTTCACATGTTTAATCGTTGGATAAGCCGTTAGGTTGGAAAAGTTTGGGGACGATGGTTCTATCTTGCACGTCGTGGTTGCAGATGGTGTCCTGACCCTAATTTCTCCGGTCTAGCAATATTATTCTCGAGTATCTTTCTATTTTATCTTTCTTTTGCATTCGTTTTGATGATTTCTTTTTCCTTTAGCCCAGCATGCATCATGCGCATTCTTTGAGCATTCATGAAGCTTCATCTGTTCAAGGTAGATCGATGATGGTGAATAGCTGTGTTCTTGATCTCGAACGAGGAGAATTATCCCACTTTGAATTAGAAGGTTTCCTTTGATCTCGTCGCTCGATTTGGTTGGCTGAAGATACCTGTCTGGAGTTTAGTCAGTTCTCTTTCCTTTCCGTTGCCTCCGGCGGCTACCCGTGTTTCCTTTCCTTAGTTGTTAGTTCCTCCAGACATGCGTCCTTTGGTTGGCTATTTCCTTGTGATCAGTTCGAAGTTTTCCAGAAAATTCCTATCGCTTGTTGGTAAAGAACGGGTGTCGTTTACCTTAACGCCCTCTTTTTGATCCACTCCACTCCACTTCCGCTTCATCTCCATGTTCCATTTCGCTTCCGCTTCACCTCCGCTCGCTCCCCTGCAAAGAGGACGTTAAGGAGGGGCATCTGTTGACACCCGTTTTATGACCAATAAGTCGGGTCATCTCTTTATTCATTATATATGATGCTCCGAGTTGTTCATTCTTCATTGAGCCCCCTTGATTGATTTGGAGCCTATTTCTTGGGTCTTGACTCCTTGATTGGATATGGCTTTTTGTGGAATTTCATTTGACTAAAGCTTAGCAAAACCTTCGTTTCTTCTTTTGAACTCCATTTGATAATAACGGTCTGCTCCAGGAGCGTTGTTTCTTTCTAACGGATGGGTCCTGGGCCGTTACTCTTTGAAGAGTCCTAAGGCTTAAAGTCTCGTTTCAATCTTTATCTTTTGGCTTACACGTTGATAATAACGGTCTGTCGTGCAGCCGTTGTTTCATTGTGACGCCCTATGCCTTGGCCGTTGCTTTCTTCACAGAGTCCTATTGCTTTGGCCTTCTTCCTGTTGATCTTATCTCTTTGGGATAAGATTGAAAGTAACGGATGTTCCTTAGTGCGTTATTTCCAAGTGGCGGTCTGTCGTACAGCCGTTACTTCCTTCAGAGAGTCCTGGCAGTTCAGGTCTTTTCTCTGCTACTCCGTGGTCGAGATAAGAACTTGGATTGGCAATATCTCTTCCAAATCTGATCCTCAGGACCTTCTGTTTGATTCTATGGACTCTTGGTGATATTATCTTTGAGGATTTGCTAAGAGTTATCCCTTTCTCTTGCCGGATTATCCTTTGCTTGACCTGAGGGTTTGAGGGTCTATAAATAGAACCCTTAACTTCATGGCCAAGAGGGGGGAAGATCTGGAGTTTGCGTCGAAGCGCTGCCGCATTCTAGAGCCACGTTTGATCAAGGAGGAGTACTTCTCATGTTCGTTTGCTGCCTGGTGAAGGGAGTATTTGTTCCTCTTGGCTCTAAAGCTCATAATTGCATATCGAGTTTCCCTTCAATCTCCCTTTCATCATAAACATTATTTCTCTCCTTTCTCCACGTTTTTCACTGGTTTTCATCATCTAAACATCCTCCTAATCTTTTAAAACGCCCAGAGGGGTTAAAAAACTAAAACTCCCCGGTATTCCCCTCTCCTTTTGATGATATTTTGTTTATTGAAGAATTGATGCTATATTGTCTAAAGGGCTAATTTGGGTTGTTTTGTTCTTTTCTTCCACTTCTTTGGCAGGTTTACAGGTTCACCAGTACGAGACCCAAGTCTTCTAGCCGGCTGGAAGAGTTGGAGTTAAAAGGATCCACACTTTGCTACTGCAGGTATTACAACGGCCTTGTGTAGGAGCGTCAGAGTCTTCCAACGGTCTATCGAGCGACCGTCACTTTCAAGTGACGCATGGGGTCCTGGCCGTTACTTCTAGCTGACCTGCAGGTTCTCTTTGGTTTCCTCTCCCGTGGGCGGGTGCTTCATCCACCTATTTTCAAGGTATATTCAAGTCTTCGGCTTGTTTTTACTTTGGTGGCGATCACGACTTTCCTTGGTATTGGGTATTATCTTTCTCCTTCATTGCATATCTTTTATTTCCTTGCTTGTTTCACCCCTCGCGGTGTGTTTCTATTTACTCCTTGCTCCACGCCCCGGCGTGTGTTTTTCCTTTATTCTTTAGCTTAGTTTGATTGAGATAGCATGCCCATGCTACAGCTTGCTTTGGTTGCCTAGGTTCATGATCATATGTTCATAGGTTGAGTGCAGATCTTTGATTATTTGCTTGTCATCTTGCTACATATCATCACTATAACCCCCCAAGAAAAGGAGATAGATAAGCAAAATAAAATCAACACCTTCATGTAAGATTCTTTTAGGAAAAGTCACTACGTACTATGCGTAAAGTGATGGGTTGTACATTTATATACTAACCCCCACACGGTTTGGTTCTTTACATAAAGACCTCATGATTCTTTATGGCATAAAGTGTCACGTCCCGAGCGCGGAAGATTACTCGGATGCGTGACGCGTCTATATAGATCATGTCATTAGAGCGATAAGAATTTTAACATACATAATTTCGGAGTGCGCAAATGAATAATAAAACTAATAAATTCCAATAGTCCAAGTGATGTTTATTTG
Organism: Amorphophallus konjac; assembly: GCA_022559845.1. Taxonomy (NCBI): domain Eukaryota; kingdom Viridiplantae; phylum Streptophyta; class Magnoliopsida; order Alismatales; family Araceae; genus Amorphophallus; species Amorphophallus konjac. The sequence goes on along the minus strand of CM040118.1, from coordinate 187,573,546 downwards.
ATTAACCAAAGGAAATAAAGAGAGTCCATGACAAATTTCAAAATAAAAAAAAAGACGATACTAGGCTAAGTGCCTTAACATGACATACTAAGAATACAAGGCATGACTCAAATAAATTCAAAGACACGACTCTCTAATGATAGATGGTTGGCGTTCTAGCACTCTTCAGTCGGTCTCAACCCCATTCTTGTTGCTATCCGATTCACCTGAAAATGTTAGGAAGCAACTGGATGAGCGAATCGCTCAGTAAGAATTACATCTCAAATACGAGCAATCGTTACGTGATTTATAATTTGCATGTATTATCAGTATGGCTATGCATGATGTACATATAATAAAAATCAGGTATACAGGTAAATATAGGCATGATAAACAATAAGAGATCAAGAACTATATAAAGAGAGTATAACAAGAATTCAAGTATTTGACAAGCAGTATTTCAAGAATTTACAGATGTAAATGCCACTTCGGGCAAGCAGGGGTTCGTGTACAAGTATGAACGCAGGTATGAGAAGGAACTCATGTACAAGTATATCTCAGGTATGAGCAAGTAAAGTTCAATTCAAGCAAGTAAAGTTAAATACGTATAAGTAGGATTGGCTATTATCAAGCAAGTATTCTGCCCTTTCTTGGGCCGCAAGTCAAGTATCGCCCGTTCCGGGCCACGCAAGTCAAGTCAAGTAAAGAGAGAGAGAAAGAGAGAGTAGGGGTGGAGTGTCTCAAGTCAAGCAAGTACTCCGGTGTAATGCTAAACACCGTGGTCAATAAACTCCCATGGGCACAAGTACCTTCGGGTGCTCCTCCCAAGACCATACCGGGCCCTATATGCACAACATTTCATGTATTACCTTTGACATCCACTCTCATTTATAGCCAATATGGAATTTCAAGAATTTAGAAACGTAGTATTTCAGACGAGATTAACTAGTCATTTGGTTATGGAGGATTCTAGAGGTGGCCCCTAAAGGCTCAAGAGGTGGCTCTCGTCGTGTAGCACTTTGTGCCGTACGGCCTCAAGAGGTGGCTCCCACAACGTAGCACTTTGCCCTGCATGACACTTAGCTCCTACACTCCCAAATGGTAGTTTAAGGGATTCAAGGTTTGACCATGTAGGGTATACACAAGTAGATTTTTCATGGAACGGAATTTCAAGAACTCATCATACGCAGGAGTATGGATTAGGGTTGTGTTTGCACAATGCTCAAGACAGATCAAGATCAGAAGTTGTAATTACTGAGTTGGCATATGAGGGTTTACTAATCCTTCAAATTTTCAATTTTTAGAAATTTATATATGTATATATCAAATTGGCGCCCCTCAGGATGTCTTCATTTAATTGAAGACGTCCTGGAAGTCGTCATTTGAAGAATTGACGCATGGAGGTTACCCAACCTTTCAAAATTATGATTTTTTAAAAATTATATATATATATTGAAATTGGCGCCCCTCATGAAATCTTCAATTAATTGAAGACTTGAGGGCCCTCTTCAATTCAGTAATTGAAGACTTGAGGGCCGTCTTCAATTCTTGATTTTCACCCAGCCGATGCGTTTTGTGACTCAAATCACTGTTCATTTCGAAAAAGTTTCTCGAAATTTGAAAGTAAGGACATGAATATTTAGTATAATTCCTCGGGAGTCCAGAAACATGTTCATATATAATTACTGAGTTTTAGTTTCACAGATATGAATTTTCTAATGTTATAACTTTAATTCCTCAAGAAACGAAATTGACGCCCCTGTGAGCAGTCTTCAATTAATTGAAGACTTGAGGGCCGTCTTCAATTCAATAATTGAAGACTTAAGGGCCATCTTCAATTCAGTAATTGAAGACTTGAGGGCCATCTTCAATTAATAAATTGAAGACTCTGTGGGCTGTCTTCATTTAACAAATTGAAGACTCTGTGGGCAGTCTTCATTTAATTGAAGACTTCCAGGGTGTCTTCAATTTAAGTACATGTTCAACTCAAATTGACGACACACCAATTGAGTTGTTTTCCAAGTGAGTTGTGCTTCGCATCAAAACTGTAAGTTCTGTGACACAAGTTACTGTTCATTTCTCTAAAGTTTCTCCGAATCAGAATCCGAAGACATGGTCAGATGGAGAAAAATCTCAGGGTCACAGAAGTATATTCTGTCAAAATTTTCAAGGTCCAGTTTATTAGTTATAGATTTTTGAATGCGTTGATTTACTGATTTCTGAAAATTACAAAAAATTGAATTGACGACTTGGCCCATGTCTTCAATTAATTGACGCCCTCGCGGGCAGTCTTCAATTTTGAAATTGGCGCCCTGGTCAGGGGCGCCAATTAAAGTGAGGTGTCCACTATTCATCAATGTGAAAAAGCTCCCAATCAGGAAGTAATGGCACGAATATGTGGAGAAAAATATTAGGATTCCAGAAACATGTTCATGCAAAAATTTCGTGCTTTAGTTCGATTGTTATGGATTTTTGAATGTGTTGAATTAACAATTACTGAAAATTTCAGAAATCGAATTGACGACATGTTGCATGTCTTCATTTAATTGACGACTGCGTACGCAGTCTTCAATTTTGAAAATGGCACCCTTGTCAGGGGCGCCATTTACCAGAGGGCTGGAGCCTCCGTGTCTTTAAACCCTGAACGTATTATGTTAACAAAGATTATATATTAAGGTTTAAAGCATGGTTATTAATACTGTAAAACTAGTGTGATAAAATATGTTCAAAAACTCATAAAAATTATGTTAACAAGCTAAGTTAAAACTCATAAAGATCATGGTGATATGTAACAGGCTATCAAAATAACATGATATATACATGATTATTGCTTGATTACGGTAAAGCCAGATGATATATATAGCATGGTTGACTAGTTAATCAAACTCTAAACATGCATCAGTTAACATATTTAGCTACTAGTTAGGCAAGGATTTGAGAAAACCTACCTTTTGACGTGTGATACGAGATTCAGAAGCTGCAGCAAGATCACAGCAGGACGCAGACTCGGGAAGAAGATGCTCCTGCAGCACTGACGCGGCAGTAGCCTATGTCAATGCTACGGAGGGGATTAGATATAGGGATGGTAAGATATTGGTTTAATATATTGTGGGTCTTGTTGAGTGGGCATTGTCTTTGCCAGCTAAAATGGGTTGCTCGTGTCTCAAGCTTCTAGAAACACAGGGTTAAATGACGCCTTTGTAAGGGGTCGTTCATTTAATATAGGTGACACTATTGACGTAAATGACGCCTTGCATGAGGGCGTCATTTGTTTGTGTGACATTATTAATGAGACCCCATTCACGTGTTACCATTCGGGATGTTCATATATATTTTAATATTCAAATGGGATGGGGTCCTATTGAAAATGGCGCCTTCATGCATGTCTTCAATTTGAAAATTGAAGACTATGTGAAGGGTCTTCAATTTGGTAAGTGGAAAAGTTGGAAAGCACTTACGTACAATCCATGGCCCATGTGTTAAAGTTTGTCTTGTACTTTTATAGAATAACCCTCCCATGATTTTGTTTCTTTGTGCAAGACCTCACATGTAAGATTCTTTACCCATGTGCATAAAGTTGGATTGCACATTTGTATGCTAGTCCTCCTATAGTTTAGTTCTTTAAACAAAGCTAGAATTCTATTAAGAATAGTAGATTACGTATGCATAAAGTGATGATTTGTAATTTTATATACTAGGCCCCCTTAAGGTTTGGCTCTTTACACAAAGCCCTCAGGATTCTTTATGTTATAAAGTAGGGTTGGCTTGTATTTTTATATAGTAGTCCTTGTGAGTTCGGATTCTTTATGTAAGGCCTTCATGTATGATTTTTTTTAGGAAGAAGTTTTAAATTTACTCAATGGTTTTTATCGGGGGTGCTACATAAAGTAAGGTTGGCTTGTATATTTATATTATAGTCCTCATGAGGTTGGGTTCTTTATGTAAGACCTTCATGTATGATTTCTTTTAGGAAGAAGTTTTAAATTTACTCAATGATTTTTATCGGGGGTGCTACATTATGTCTCAGAGTTATAAGGTCAGTGCACATTTCATTTATGGTAGATAAGGTCGGTGCATGTCTGAGTTACCAGCATATAGGTCGGTGCATGTTACTGGTCACAATGGACTAAGGTCGGTGAACATTACTGTTCATGCATATAGAAGGTCAGTGCATATTGCTGTTCATGCATATAGAAGGTCTGTGCACGTTACTATTCATGCATATAGAACGTCTGTGCACATTACTATTCATGCATATAGAAGGTCTGCGCACATTACTATTCATGCATATAGAAGGTCCCCTAGAAGGTCTGTGCACATCACTATTCATGTATATAGAAGGTCTGTGCACATTACTATTCATGCATATAGAAGGTATGTGCATATTACTATTCATGCATATAGAAGGTCTGTGCACATTCGTGCATACACAAGGTCTGTGCATATAAGGTCAGTCCATATAAGGTCGATGCAGATCACTATTCATGCAGTCCACGGTCGGTGCTAGTCTAGACCAAATTCATAAGACAGGGTCGGTGTAGATTACTATTCATGCGGTCCAGGGTCGGTGCAGATCACTATTCATGCAGTCCAGGGTCGGTGTAGCCTTGGCTGCGTGCACGACAAGGTCGGTGCAGCCTTTGCTGCGTGCATGACAAGGTCTGTGCAGGTACTTTACAAGTTCGTGCATACGCTACAAGGTCAGTGCATGTTGCATGATAAGGTCGGTGCAGTGCATGATAGGTCGGTGCAGTGCATGATAAGGTCGGTGCAGGTTTTGCTTGCGTAGGTATAGGTCTCTATATAAGGTTGGTGCACATACTGTTTAGGTCGGTGCATCTTTTAGTATAGGTCTCTATATAAGGTTGGTGCACATACTGTTTAGGTCGGTGCATCTTTTGCTTGCGTAGGTATATGTCTCTATATAAGGTTGGTGCACATACTGTTCAGGTCGGTGCATCTTTTGCTTGCGTAGGTATAGGTCTCTATATAAGGTCGGTGCATATGCAGACCAAGGTCGGTGCACATCACTGTAGCACACTGACCAAGGTCGGTGCACTTTTGCAGTGAGCGATCAAGTTTTGACCACGTGAATAGTAACGATCAATAGTTGACTATTACCTATTCACTCAATTTCATTTTTAAGGTCAAAAATTTATTTTATAATTTTTCATGGTAGAGTAAATCAAGGTGGTTAATGGATAATAATTATATTTTCCTAATCATTTTTATCTTGTGAGATATTAATTTTTTAAGTGACCGTGAATAGTGTCTTTTTACTATTCACTCAATTTCGTTTTTAAGGTCAAAAATTTATTTGATAATTTTTCATGGTAGAGTAAATCGAGGTGGTTAATGGGCAACAATTAGATTTTTCTAATCATTTTTATCTTGTGAGATATTAATTTTTAAAGTAGCCGTGAATATTGTATTTTTACTATTCACTCAATTTCGTTTTTAAGGTCAAAAATTTATTCGATAATTTTTCATGGTAGAGTAAATCGAGATGGTTAATGGGTAATAGTTATATTTTCCTAATCATTTTTATCTTGTGAGATATTAATTTTTAAAGTGACCGTGAATAGTTTCTTTTACTATTCACTCAATTTCATTTTTAAGGCCAAAAATTTATTTGATAATTTTTCATGGTAGAGTAAATCGAGGTGATTAATGGATAACAGTTAAATTTTCCTAATCATTTTTATCTTGTGAGATATTAATTTTTAAAGTGGGCCATGAATAGTGTCTTCCGTATACCCTTCACGTAACTAATTACGTAACTTACTGTTCATGATTTAAAAAAAATGGTTACAGAATCAGGAAATAAAGATATGGCTAGACATGGACAAATAGCAGGATTGCAAGATCATGCTCATACAATATTTTTAAGATTTAATTTCATAGATATGAATTTTTAAACATGGGGTAATTTACAGGAATTAAAATGAAAAAAACGCATGGACACCAGGTGATAACTACCCTATTCATACATGTCACCCTATTTAACTATTAATTAAGTCAGATCTTGAGAACACCTACCTCTTCTGCAGCGGGATGTAGGATATAGGAAGAAGACGTCCCTTCACGTCTCCGAAGGCAGAGGAAAAGAATGTGATATTCTCTCTGTAGGTAGTAGGATGAGGGCAGAGGTTTCTGTCTACTCAATAGAAGGTGTAATTATAAGAAGAATTCGGTTGCCAAGGCAAAAGTAAGGGTCATTATCTTGGGATCCATTGCCAGGTCAAAAGGGGTCCTTTGCCAGCAAAAATGAGTTGTTTATAGGGAATAAATGGGTTCATGGGAAACCAGATCTGAAATCCTTGCTGTGTATGTTCCCTTGGGGTCCATGGCCATCAAAGAATGGCTATTATTGTCTCCAGCTCTGGTGGTTGAGGGGTCCCTAGATATATATATATATATATTTAATTGGTTGAAGAAATGACGTCTGGCCCTTCATATATATATTTAATTCGCCCATTATTTTGGGTAAAAGAAATGGCGGATGTAAAAATCGAACCCTGGTCACCTAGTTAAATAACATGTCACTAAACCAACTACACTAAGAAGTCACTTGTTCAAGTGAATAATCTTTTTGGAAGATGAAGCCCCATTACGTATGATGACTTCAATGGTGGTATTTTTATATAATGACCCTCTTTGGGTATTCTAACTTCTTATTTAACCTTCCTATAGAGTTATCTTCTCATAGAGTTATCTAAAGTTTTTATTTATTTAGGGAAAAGTATATATATTATTATTATTATTTTTTTAATCATTTTTATACGGGATACTACACCCTCCCCCACTTAAAAGAATTTGGTCTCCAAATTCAATCACATACATGGAGACAAGGAGGGTGAGAAATACTTACAGACTAGAATAGTTCTGGAAATCTCCTTCTCATAGACTCCTCGATTTCCCATGTAGCCTCCTATTCTAAGCATCGATTCCATTAGATTTTCACCATAGGGATCGTCTTGTTCCTTAGAACTCGGATTTCTCGGTCAAGGATTTTTATTGGCCTCTGCTCATAGGTAAGATCTTTCTGTATCACCAAGTCATTATGGTCAATGTCATGGAAAGGATCGTGCACGTATTTCTTCAGCATAGCAACATGGAATACGTTGTGCATCTCTAATAGTTGCAGAGGTAGGGCGATGCGATAAGCAACCTCGCCTACTCTTTCCAGCACTTTTATGGACCAATAAATCTTGGTGTAAGCTTGCCCTTAACACCAAATCTTCTAATACCTCGACCAGGAGATACCTTGTGAAAAATATAGTTACCAACTGGAAACTCCAGATCTTCAAGGCAAATACCATAGCGGCTAGCTCTAAGTCATGCACCGGGTAATTCTCTTCATGCTTCTTCAATTGTCGGGACCAGCACCAGGGACAAGGTCGATTGTGAACGACACTTCCCTTTATAAAGGTAAGCCGATTAATACTTTCGGAAAAACATCGGGAAAATCCTGAATTACACGGGTGTCTTCTAATTTCGTATACTTGCCTTTCGTGGCAATCACAAAGGCTAGGAAAGCCATACAACCTTTTCTTTTGCTAGCTCGGAGAGCTGAGATAAGAGGGGTTCTATTCCGAGGGATAATATAAATCAGCTCGAAAAAATCCACAAAAGTTATCTTGCCATCCAGTCGGCAAACCCTTTATATCTAGGCTTATCAGGTTGACTGGAGGTTGTTCCCTTTAATCATACCTTACAGTTCAGGTAACGATGAGTGATATCGGACTTATTCTCGAGGGGTGTAGATATGGCTAAGTCTAATCATTCGAGATCCTTGGAAAATAAAGCAGCAAACATCTTGGAAACAAATGAATGAGTTGCTCGGGTATCAAATAAAACTTTAGTGGTTTTAGAGCAAACAGTTAGTGTACCTTCCATGCTTCCACCTTCTGTTGGTTCCATTTTCTTAGAGAGCTTATAGACGGCCTTGATTTTTCATCGAATGCTTCTCTTCCTTAGTGGCTTGCTCCTTCATCAATGGACAGTCTAGCATTCGATGCTCTTGGCTCCCACATCGGAGGCAGGCTCCTAACTTCCTCCAGCATTCCTTTGTCTTGTGGCTAGTTTTGTCGCAGTATTTACAAACTTCCTTAGAAGGCGTAGTAGTAGAGAATGGCTTGCTACTCCTCTGAAATGTCTTTCCCATGGAGGATTCTCCTCCATTGTAGGACCGCTTCTTATTGAATGGTGATTTGAAATTCCCCGGGCTTGCGACAGACTCATTCTTGTCCCTTCCTTGAATCTTGTTAGACAGTTCAGTGGCGTCCTTGAGCAATTGGGCACGCCTAACCATCTCCGGATAGACTTGAATGTCCATCGGTGCGAGGTGTGTGATATAGTGGGGCCGAAGCCCGTTGAGGAACCTTTTAGAATTCATCCTTTCGGTACACACCAAGTGAAGTGCATACATGGACAATCTTGCGAACTGGGCCTCATACTCGGTCATAGTCAGGGTCCGCTACTTTAGTACGGCAAATTCCGCGGCCTCCTTTTCCTGAATGCGGTTGGAAATGTATTTGCTGTTAAAATGTTCAACAAAGTCATCCCATGAGGCATGGTTATCAGGCAATGTTGCTTTTCATCCCTTGGGAACTCGTCTGAATTGCAGTACTACTTTCCATCCACAAATAGACGGATAGACTGAAAGGACCAACCAGATAGTGGAAGATATGCTTAGAGCCTGCATGATTGACTTTGGTGGTAGTTGGAGTGATCATTTGGCATTAGTTGAATTCACCTACAACAACAGTTACCAGTCTATCATTCAGATGGCTCCATTTGAAGCTTTGTATGGTAGAAGTTGTCGATCCCCGTTATGTTAGGATGAGGTAGGTGAGAAGCAATGGCTTGGACCAGATCTCATTTCTGAATCGTCCAAGAACATCCTTATTATCAGAGATCGGTTGCAAGTAGCACAATCAAGACAGAAGAGTTATGCCGATACCAGGAGGAGAGCATTGGAATTTCAGGTTGGTGAGCATGTGTTTTTAAAGGTTTCTCCTATGAGAGGAATTCGAAGGTTTGGTATTCAGGGCAAACTGATTCCAAGATACATTGGTCCATTCGAGATTCTGGAAAGAGTAGGGGAGGTTGCTTACCGTTTGACACTACCACCTCAGTTATCTGGAGTGCACAATGTTTTTCATGTGTCTATGTTACGAAAATATGTGTACGATCCCACTCACATTATTCAGCATATGGACTTCGAATTGAAGGAAGATCTGACTTATGAAGAAAGATCGATCATGATTTTGGATCGGAGGCAACAGCAACTCAGGAATCGTTCCATACCAATGGTTAAAGTGCAGTGGAGTCGGCGTGGAACTGAAGAAGCTACGTGGGAGTCGGAAAATACTATGCGGAGACAGTACCCCGACTTATTCTAGGTGAGCTGTCTCACTCCCTCTTTTAATTAAGTGCATTAAATTTGGAGGATCAAATTCCTTAAGTGGGGGAGGGTGTAATACCCCGATTTCTTTTAGAAATTAATTAGAAATTTATTTGAAATTAATTAGAATAATTGCTTAATAAATAGAATAAGCTAGATTGTGACTATTTTATAAAAATTTAGAAAAATTATATTCTTGTAGAGGATAACACGTTTAACAAATGTGTCTTCTGTGGACAACCCAAATAAAATCTGTAAGTAGGCTGAATTAGTGGTTTAAGCCCAAATTGAACACTTAGTTAACCATACATTGAAACGCCAAATTCGAGCCCAATACTCCATGTAATGAGCCCAAATCGGTGACAAATGAAAGGTCAGGATGAGAGGATCATTTACCCTCTCTTAATCTCTTGAAACCCTAACCCTAGGAGATGCATTCGACGGAGTTTGGATCGAGTCAACCTTTGCGACGGCATTCACATCGACCCGACTTGCGTGGACGAATACTCCATGCATAGAAGCGTCCAGAAGGTGTGTGACCTATTAAAATGAAGCTCTCTAACCCTAAAATCGTTTAGAACCAGCGGCGGCTGCAGAGGAGTTGGATCGAGGGAGATCTCGAGCGATTAGTGGCTGCGTGTACCAGTGTCCTTGGTTTTCTTTCTCCTTCCTTCTTCATCTGATTCAGGTAGGTGATAGCAAGACAAACCCTACAAATAATATATGGTTAGAAGCAGCATCGTGTTAGCTTTCCATTGATGTAGAAAGCCCTAAATTCTATCAAGTATCCTGCGAGAATTTTAGGTTTTAGTAGAAGCATGTCACATCTAGGGTTATAATTGTTCCATTTCGATTAAGTAGTGATTCCATGCCGTAAACATAAAATTGGTTCATGCATCTTGTATAGTTTTTCATGCTCTTTCTTTTGATAGTAAAAGCCCCAAATTCCATGCTTTATATCGTGCGAATTTAGTGTTTTAATTTAACCCTAGAAACCTCACCAGAGTCGGGCACGGCGAAGGGGCAGCGACCTGTTTGGACATGTGCGGCCACACGATAGACCGCACATCCCAGACAGGCGGCCCTCTGTTGACCGTTTATATGTTTCTATATCTGTTCATGTCCCTGGAATGTGCGGCCTAGCCCTAACCGCATGTCATTCCTGCGGCCAGTTCCAGACCGCACATCCCTCCATGCGGCACACTACCGACCGTCCATATCCAGTAGGTCTTCGAATCTGAGGGGACGTGTGCGGCCAGTCTGTGACCGTTCATTGTGATTTAAGGTCCATAACCGACCGCACATCTGTAACAGAGCAGATTAAATTATCTTTACATCATGTTATGTTAGTAGATTAATGGTTAATTGCATGTTAGCAACACACCTAATAAACTGTAATTCATGACAGTAAATAATTCTTGCTGATCTATTTAAATTGAGCTTGATCTTGATTCATCTTTGCAATGAATGTCAAATTTTAATTGTGAATCCTTTATAATTGAATGGCTATTAGGTTTATACTTGTTATAACCTTAATCTTGAATTTGGACTCAATTGAACCTCTGTTATTTGAGTTAATCCGAATTGAATTAACAGAGACTTGCGCGGCTATTGATAGACCGCATATACCAATGAACGGGCATGTGGAGACCGTTCATCCCTGGCAGATGCCAATTTGTCTTGGCCGATTATCCTTGATCTATCTTCGGCCAAATCCTATTTTCATCAGCCCAGTAGACCCTAGGCCGACCAGCAGACAGTGGGCTGGACTCTGGTTCAGTTCCACCCTACCTGTGCAGCCCGGGAGCCCACTTGGGAGAATTTCTAGATTATTGTTAGGCCCTGTGTTGTGCGGCCAGTAATGGCCCGTACATATGACAGGCAGCCCTTAATGGACCGTTCAACTGATGAGCGACTCTGTCAGGACCACATATCTCGTCTTCGATTTTGTAAACTCCTGGCCTTGAGCGGCCCAATACTTACCGTTCATATAGTAGAGTGGCCCTTTATCAGCCGTTCAACCTTGACCTCCCGAGGGCTAAACCCAGCCCAGTTCCTGTTAGTGCGGCCCTGAGTCTACCGCACAAGTACTTGAGCGGCCCAGTGGTGACCGCGTATCATCCAGAGACTAGTTTTCTCCGTGTTTTATGGTTTTAAATCCAAGAACATGATAGTTCTTGATAACTTGAACTCCTGGACAAAAATTCTGGACAATATCTCTTCAACTTAACCTTGGGATGTTCCGAGATAAGTTTATACTTGATTGTAATTGGCCATTTAACTTGATTAAAGTCTAGACGGAACTTGGGATCTTGGATCCAATAAATCAATGCCAACGCATCATGGGGCCCGGTCTGGTCTTGGGGAGAGCGCCCGAAAAGTACTTGTGCCCATGGGAGTTTGTAATGACATGGTGAGGCATTGCACCGAGTGCATGACTAGCGTGATGTCTATGACAATGATCTCTTACTTGAATCGTGTTTGACTTGGTTATATATTCTTACTTGTTGGCCAAATTCCTACAATTTCCTATTATTTCTATTGTTCATAATCTTGCTATTCTTGTAGTTACATCATTCTGCCATATTGTTATTCCATTTCGTTCTTTAGCACTTTCCTTATGTTGTTTCATCCGATCGTCATTTCTTTTCTTTCCGTTTCATATAAACATGTAATTAACTGGTTAATTACTTACACTTGCATGTTGTTACCTACTGAGCGTTCACTCATATAGTTGTTTCCCCCTTTCCAGGCAGCTCAGGTGAAGATTCACAGATGGATGGGAATGGGCCAGAGTGATGACTTGGAGTGTATCAGCTGATAGTTATGTTGAGATTGTTATAGTTGTTTTACACCTAGCTATGCCTTGAGCTTGTGTTAGTCTTTGTAACGGAGTCAAGTAGAGGTTATGCTTGATTATGTTTAAGTCGGTTTGATGGCTATTGTAATATATTTGGAGTTATTTCTATTAATGGCGTTATGTTAATTCTTAGCTTACCTTGTTATCTTTACCAGCGTTTTCTACTGCCAGTCCCGATATTCGGCGTCGAGACGTGACAGTTTCGTGGTATCAGAGCCAAGTTTTCTAATATCCCTAGGTTCTCTAAGATCTAGGATCCTAAGTTATACCATAGGACCTATAACCTTGTTATAAGTCTAAGGACCCAACCTGGTGAGATTTGGGTAGAAGACTGGGGTTGAGTTAATAATCTCATTGCACGATTATCCATTCTTGATTGAACCTAATATAACCTATTCCACGTGTAGGCTTTTGCAATGGCAGGAGAACGTGCAGAATGGAGGAACTTGCAGCGCACGGTTCAAGGACTTACTCAAGCTTTGCAACAAGTGGCTCAAGGAGGAGCTGCAAATCATGGCACTGGCGACCTTTATCAGAATTGTCGTGGGATGAATCCCCCGCAATTTGGTGGCTCGACTAATCCTGATGAAGCCGAGCACTGGCTTGAAGAGATAGGGAGGATTTTGGAAGTGATGCAATGTAGTGATTAAGAACGTGTCCTCTTGTCGACCTTTCAACTTGAACGTGATGCGAGGACATGGTGGGACGCAGTGAAGGCTACCCTTGGTGATAGACAAGTCACATGGGAGGAGTTCGAGGAATTCTTCAATGGTAAATATTTCTCTGATCGAGTACAAGAGAAGAAGGCGACTGAGTTTGCTACTTTGAAGCAACGAAATCTATCCGTAGCTGAATATGAAGCTCAATTCTCTTGGCTATCTCGTTATGCTACTCATTTGATACCTACCGTGAAGATGAAGGCTAAGCGCTTTCTTAATGGGCTGAAGCTGCAGTATATCAACCAGTTGGCACCGATGGAAATTCTAACTTATTCCGAGATGGTGAGAAAGGCTCAAGTGTTGGAAGATACTTTAGAAATGACGGAGAGAATCCGTGGGAAGAATGTTAAGATTGAACAACACCATACTGGTTCTAGAAGTATCAAGCCTGGTCATAGCAGGAAGAGGCCCATTAGCAGGTCTGGTTCGTGGAAGGGCAAGATGCCGAAGATTGAAGACAAGAAACATGGCCCTATTGTTTCATTCAAGGGCGTATGCAAGTATTGTGACCGTCTAGGTCACAAGATGGAGGAGTGCTGGCGTAAGTTGGGTGCCTGTTTACGTTGTGGTAGTAGGGACCACCGTATTCCCGAGTGCCCTCTTTTATCTGAGCAAGCTACCCCGGTGAAACTGCAAGGAATCAGGAAGCAGCAAGGCAAGCTCTAGGCTCTACAAGAAGATGAGACAGGACCCGCCGAGGAAGGTGGACTTGTCAAAGGTACTCTTATTATACATGATAAATCAGCTTTTGTTCTTTTTGATACTGGTGCCACACATTCTTTTATTTCTCGGAGATTTGTGAAGTCTTTAGTTGTGAAGGCAGTTTTGATGAATTCTCCGTTAGAGATTTCAACTCCTATTGGTTCCGGTTCAGCAATTAAGTTTTTCTATCTTTCTAGTAAGGTCTTGATCAATGAACAAAACCTGCCAGCTGATTTAGTTTGAATGGACATGAAGGATTATGATGTAATCCTAGGAGCAGATTGGTTGGCTAAGTATGAGGCCAATGTTCAGTGCAGATCTAGTTCTGTGTCTTTCACTGGACACCATGGACTTTCTTTTATCAGAATTAGGCACCATAAATCTGTTCCACTTATTTCGGCTCTTCGAGCTGATAAGCTGATGAGAGGAGGATGTAAGGCTTTTCTAGCCTTTGTTTTTGTGACCCTTGAGCAGAAGACTAAGATTGAGGACTTTTCAGTCGTCTGAGATTTTCCAGATGTCTTTCTTGAGGAACTACCAGGACTTCCTCCTAAGAGGGAAGTTATCTTTTCTGTTGATCTAATTCCTGGTGCGACCCCTATTTCCAAAGCTCCTTATCGTATGTCTCCTGCGGAGCTAAGGGAACTAAAGCAGCAGTTGATGGAATTACTTGAGAAAGGGTTTATTCGACCAAGTACTTCCCCGTGGGGAGCCCCTGTATTATTCGTCCGGAAGAAGGATGGTTCGATGAGGTTGTGCATCGATTATCGACAATTGAACCAGTTGACTATCAAGAACAAATATCCATTGCCAAGGATTGATGAGTTATTTGATCAGATAGCAGGAGCTCAGTATTTTTCTAAGATTGACCTTCAATCTGGATATCATCAGTTACGAATTAAGGAGGAGGATATCTATAAAATAGCCTTCCGCAGTAGGTATGGGCATTTTGAATTTGTAGTAATGCCTTTTGGGCTAACGAATGCACCTGCAGCCTTCATGCAGTTGATGAACAATGTGTTTCGGCCCTATCTTGATCAATGGGTCGTGGTGTTCATTGATGATATCTTGATTTATTCTAAGAGTGAGGAGGAGCATGCTGAACATTTGAGGATGGCATTGCAACTATTGAGAGATCATCAATTATATGCCAAGTTTAGTAAGTGTGATTTCTGGCTGTGAGAGGTGTTCTTTCTAAGGCATATCATCACAAAATAAGGTATTTCTGTTGATCATTCGAAGGTAGAGGCAGTAAAGAATTGGGCTAAGCCTACTAATGTGACTGAAGTGAGAAGTTTCCTAGACCTAGTAGGTTACTACCGAAGGTTTATTTAAGATTTCTCCAAGATTGCGGTACCTCTGACAAGATTAACCCGCAAGGAGATCAAATTTGATTGGTCAGAAGATTGCGAGCGAAGCTTTCAGACCTTGAAGGAATGTTTGACTACTACACCTGTTTTGGTTTTACCTTCTGGTGAAGGAGGTTTTGTTGTATACACTGATGCTTCAGGTATTGGTTTAGGGTGTGTACTCATGCAGCACGGGAAAGTGATAGCCTATTCTTCTAGGCGGTTGAGGAAGCATGAAGAGAATTACCATGTTCATGATTTGGAGCTAGCAGCAGTGGTGTTCGCCTTGAAGATATGGAGGCACTACTTGTATGGAGAAGCATTCACGGTGTTTTCAGATCATAAGAGTTTGAAATACTTATTTTCTCAGAAGGAACTCAATATGAGGCAGCGAAGATGGCTGGAGTATTTGAAGGATTTCGATTTCTCCATTGAGTATAATCCTGGAAAAGGTAATGTTGAGGCAGATGCCTTAAGCCGCAAGCCTATAGCCAAGTTGTCAAGCCTCATGTTACAAGAATGGAAATTGTTGGAGCAGTTAGCAAGTTTGGATCTTAATGTTGACAAGGATCGGGTTATGATTTCTCAGATTCAACTTAAGCCCGAATTACTGATGGAAATTAAATCTCTGCAAGATGATGACCCGGAGTTGGTAGAGATCAAGGGAAGCTTGGGTAACAGACCTGACTTCATGATGGCTGATGATGGAAGATTGTTATTTCAAGGGAGAACTTGTGTACCTGATGTAGCCGAGATAAAGAGTAAGATCCTCGAGGAAGCTCATAGATCCAGATACACCATTCATCCTGGAGGTAATAAAATGTTCAAGGATTTGAAAAGATCTTTTTGGTGGCCGAATATGAAAAGGGAAGTGGTAGACTTCGTAAGACAAAGTCAAGGCGGAGCATTTCAGACCAGCAAGAAAATTGAAACCCCTTGATATACCCCAATGGAGGTGGGAGAGCATTGGCATGGATTTCATTATGGGTCTACCTAGGACTCGTAGTGGATTTGAGGCAATATGGGTGATTGTCGACAGATTGACAAAATCGGCTCATTTCTTATTCATTAAGTCTAAATGGACAGTTAAAGTTTTGGCTGCTTTGTATATGAAGGAAGTGGTAAGACTACATGGTATACCAGTCAGCATTGTGTCTGATAGAGACCCCAGGTTCACTTCTCATTTTTGGAAAGGATTGCAAGAGTCTTTGGGAACTCGTCTGAATTTCGGTACTGCTTTCCATCCACAAACAGACGGACAGACTGAAAGGACCAACCAGATAGTGGAAGATATGCTTAGAGCCTGCATGATTGACTTTGGAGGTAGTTGGAGTGATCATTTGGCTTTAGTTGAATTCGCCTACAATAACAGTTACCAGTCCAGCATTCAGATGGCTCCATTTGAAGCTTTGTATGGTAGAAGCTGTCGATCCCCGTTATGTTGGGATGAGGTAGGTGAGAAGCAATGGCTTGGACCAAATCTCATTTCTGAATCGTTCAAGAACATCCGTATTATCAGAGATCGGTTGCAAGTAGCACAATCAAGACAAAAGAGTTATGCCGATACCAGGAGGAGAGCATTGGAATTTCAGGTTGGTGAGCATGTGTTTTTAAAGGTTTCTCCTATGAGAGGAATTCGAAGGTTTGGTATTCAGGGCAAACTGAGTACAAGATACATTGGTCCATTCGAGATTCTGGAAAGACTGGGGGAGGTTGCTTACTGTTTGGCACTACCACCTCAGTTATCTGGAGTGCACAATATTTTCCATGTGTCTATGTTACGGAAATATGTGTACGATCCCACTCACATTATTCAGCATATGGACTTCGAATTGAAGGAAGATCTGACTTATGAATAAAGACTGATCATGATTGTAGATCAGAGGCAACAACAACTCAGGAATCGTTCCATACCAATGGTTAAAGTCCAGTGGAGTCGGCGTGGAACTGAAGAAGCTACGTGGGAGTCGGAAAATACTATGCGGAGACAGTACCCCGACTTATTCTAGGTGAGTTGTCTCACTCCCTCTTTTAATTAAGTACTTTAAATTTGGAGGATCAAATTCCTTAAGTGGGGGAGGGTGTAATACCCCGATTTCTTTTAGAAATTAATTAGAAATTTATTTAAAATTAATTAGAAATTAATTAGAATAATTCCTTAATAAATAGAATAAGCTGGATTTTGACTATTTTATAAAAATTCAGAAAAAATATATTCTTGTAGAGGATAACACGTTTAACAAACTTGTCTTATGTGGCCAACCAAAATAAAATCTGTAAGTAGGCCGAATTAGTGGTTTAAGCCCAAATCGAACACTTAGTTAACCATACCTTGAAACGCCAAATTCGAGCCCAATACTCCATGTAATGAGCCCAAATCGGTAGCAAATGAAAGGTCAAGATGAGAGGATCATTTACCCTCTCTTAATCTCTCGAAACCCTAACCCTAAGAGATGCATTCGGCGGAGTTTGGATCGAGTCAACCTTTGCGGCAGCGTTCACATCGACCCGACTTGCGTGGACGAATACTCCGTGCATAGAAGCCTCCAGAAGGTGTGTGACCTATTAAAATGAAGCTCTCTAACCCTAAAATCGTTTAGAACTAGCCGCGACTGCAGAGGAGTTGGATCGAGGGAGATCTCGAGCGATTAGTGGTTGCTCCTTTGTTTTCTTTCTCTTTCCTTCTTCATCTGATTCAAGTAGGTGATAGCAAGCCAAACCCTACAAATAATATATGGTTAGAAGCAGCATCGTGTTAGCTTTCCATTGATGTAGAAAGCTTTAAATTCTATCAAGTATCCTATGAAAATTTTAGGTTTTAGTAGAAGCATGTCACATCTAGGGTTATAATTGTTCCCTTTCGATTAAGTAGTGATTCCAGGTTGTAAACATAAAATTAATTCATGCATCTTGTATAGTTTTTCGTGCTCTTTCTTTTGATAGTAAAAGCCCCAAATTCCATGCTTTATATCGTGCGAATTTGGTGTTTTAATTTAACCCTAGAAACCTCGCCAGAGTCGGGCACGACGAAGGGGCAGCGACCTGTTTGGACATGTGCGGCCACACGATAGACTGCACATCCCAGACAGGCGGCCCTCTGTTGACAGTTTATATGTTTCTATATCTGTTCGTGTCCCTGGAACATGCGGCCTAGCCCTACCGCATGTCGTTCCTACGGCCAGTTCCAGACCACACATCCCTCCATGCGGCACACTACCGACCGTCCATATCCAGCAGGTCTTCGGATCTGAGGGGATGTGTGCGGCCAGTCTGTGGCCGTTCATTAGGATGTAAGGTCCATAACCGATCGCACATCTGTAACAGAGCAGATTAAATTATCTTTACATCATGTTTTGTTAGTAGATTAATGGTTAATTGCATGTTAGCAACACACCTAATAAACTGTAATTCATGACAGTAAATAATTTTTGCTGATCTATTTAAATTGAGCTTGATCTTGATTCATTTTTCCAATGAATGTCAAATTTTAATTGTGAATCCTTTATAATTGAATGGCTATTAGGTTTATACTTGTTATAACCTTAATCTTGAACCATTGTATCCCCTAGTTTTGATTTAGACTCAATCGAATCTCTGTTATTTGAGTTAATCCGAATTGGATTAACAGAGACTTGCGCGGCTATTGATAAACCGCATATACCAATGAACGGGCCAGTGGAGACCGTTCATCCCTGGCAGATGCCAATTTGTCTTGGCCGATTATCCTTGATCTATATTCGGCCAAATCCTATTTTCATCAGCCCAGTAGACCCTAGGCCAACCAGCAAACAGTGGGCTGGACTCTGGTTCAGTTCCACCCTGCCTATGGCAGCCCGGGAGCCCACTTGGGCGAATTTCTAGATTATTGTTAGGCCCTGTGTTGTGCGGCCAGTAATGGCCCGTACATATGATAGGCGGCCCTTAATGGACCGTTCAACTGATGAGCGGCTCTGTCAGGACCACATATCCCGTCTTCGATTTTGTAAACTCCTGGCCTTGAGCGGCCCAATACTTACCGTTCATATAGTAGAGCGGCCCTTTATCAGCCGTTCAACCTTGACCTCCCGAGGGCTAAACCCAGCCCAGTTCCTGTTAGTGCGGCCCTGAGTCGACCGCACAAGTACTTGAGCGGCCCAGTGGTGACCGCGTATCATCCAGAGACTAGTTTTCTCCGTGTTTTATAGTTTTAAATCCAAGAACATGATAGTTCTTGATAACTTGAACTCCTGGACAGAAATTCTGGACAATATCTCTTCAACTTAACCTTGGGATGTTCCGAGATAAGTTTATACTTGATTGTAATTGGCCATTTAACTTGATTGAAGTCTAGACGGAGCTTGGGATCTTGGATCCAATAAATCAATGCCAACACATCATGGGGGCCCGGTCTGGTCCTGGGGAGAGCGCCCGAAAAGTACTTGTGCCCATGGGAGTTTGTAATGACATGGTGAGGCATTGCACCAAGTGCATGACTAGCGTGATGTCTATGACAATGATCTCTTACTTGAATCGTGTTTGACTTGGTTATATATTCTTACTTGTTGGCCAAATTCCTACAATTTCCTGTTATTTCTACTGTTCATAATCTTGCTATTCTCGTAGTTACATCATTCTGTCATATTGTTATTCCATTTTGTTCTTTAGCACTTTCCTTATGTTGTTTCATCCGATCGTCATTTCTTTTCTTTCCGTTTCATATAAACATGTAATTAACTGGTTAATTACTTACACTTGCCTGTTGTTACCTACTGAGCGTTCGATCATATAGTTGTTTCCCCCTTTCCAAGCAGCTCAGGTGAAGATTCATAGATGGATGGGAATGGGCCAGAGTGATGACTTGGAGTGTATCAGTTGATAGTTATGTTGAGATTGTTATAGTTGTTTTACACCTAGCTATGCCTTAGAGCTTGTGTTAGTCTTTGTAACGGAGTCAAGTAGAGGTTATGCTTGATTATGTTTAAGTCGATTTGATGGCTATTGTAATAGATTTGGAGTTATTTCTATTAATGGCGTTATGTTAATTCTTAGCTTAGCTTGTTATCTTTACTAGCGTTTTCTACTGCCAGTCCCGATATTCCGCGTTGGGGCGTAACAGTCTGTGCACGTCATTATTCATGCATATAGAAGGTCTGTGCACGTCACTATTCATGCATATAGAAGGTCTGTGCATATTACTATCCATGCTTATAGAAGGTCTATGCACATTCGTGCATACACAATGTCTACGCATATAAGGTCAGTGCATATAAGGTCGGTGCAGATCACTATTCATGCAGTCTAGGGTCGGTGCTAGTCTAGACCAAATGCATAAGATAGGGTCGGTGCAGATCACTATTCATGCGGTCCAGGATCGGTGCAGATCACTATTCTTACGGTCCAGGATCGGTGTAGATCACTATTCATGCAGTCCAGGGTCGATGCTAGTCTAGGCCAAATGCATAATATAGGGTCGGTGCAGATCACTATTCATGCAGTCCAGGGTCGGTGCAGCCTTGGCTGCGTGCACGACAAGGTCGGTGCAGCCTTTGCTGCGTGCATGACAAGGTCGGTGCAGTCTTGGCTGCGTGCACGACAAGGTCGGTGCAGCCTTTGCTGAGTGCACGACAAGGTCGGTGCCACCTTGGCTGTGTGCACGACAAGGTCGGTGCAGCCTTTGCTGCGTGCATGACAAGGTCGGTGCAGTCTTGGCTGCGTGCACGATAAGGTCGGTGCAGCCTTTGCTGAGTGCATGACAAGGTCGGTGCAGCCTTGGCTGCATGCACGACAAGGTCGGTGCAACCTTTGCTGTGTGCATGACATGGTTTGTATAGGTCTCCATATAAGGTTGGTGTACATACTGTTCAGGTCGGTGCATCTTTTGCTTGCGTAGGAATAGATCTCTATATAAGGTCGGTGCATATGTAGACCAAGGTCGGTGCACATCACTATAGCACACAGACCAAGGTCGGTGCACTTTTGCAGTGAGCGATCAAGTTTTGACCACATGAATAGTAACGGTCAACAGTTGACTATTACTATTCACTCAATTTCATTTTTAAGGTCAAAAATTTATTTGATAATTTTTCATGGTGGAGTAAATCGAGGTGGTTAATGGGTAACCGTTAGATTTTCCTAATCATTTTTATCTTGTGAGATATTAATTTTAAAGTGGCCGTGAATATTATCTTTTTCACTATTCACTCAATTTCGTTTTTAAGACCAAAATTTATTTGATAATTTTTCATGATAGAGTAAATCGAGGTGGTTAATGGGTAACAGTTAGATTTTCCTAATCATTTTTATCTTGTGAGATATTAATTTTTAAAGTGGCCGTGAATAGTATCTTTTTACTATTCACTCAATTTCATTTTTAAGGCCAAAAATTTATTTGATAATTTTTTATGGTAGAGTAAATCAAGGTGGTTAATGGGTAACCGTTAAATTTTCCTAATCATTTTTATCTTGTGAGATATTAATTTTTAAAGTGACCGTGAATAGTATCTTTTACTATTCACTCAATTTTGTTTTTAAGGTAAAAAATTTATTTGATAATTTTCCATGGTAGAGTAAATCGAGGTGGTTAATGTGTAACAATTAGATTTTTCTAATCATTTTTATCTTGTGAGATATTGATTTTTAAAGTGGGCCATGAATAGTGTCTTCTGTATACCATTCAGGTAACTAATTACGTAACTTACTGTTCATGATTTAAAAAAATGGTTACAGAATCAGGAAGTAAAGATATGACTAGACATGGAAAAATAGCAGGATTGTATGATCATGCTCATACAATATTTTTAAGATTTATTTTCATAGATATGAATTTTTAAACATGGGATAATTTACAGGAATTAAAATGGAAAAACGCATGGACACCGGGTGATAACTACCCTATTCATACATGTCACCCTATTTAACTATTAATTAAGTCAGATCTTGAGAACACCTACCTCTTCTGCAGCGAGATGTAGGATATAGGAAGAAGACGTCCCTTCACGTCTCCCAAGGTAGAGGAAACGAATGGGATATTCTCTCTGCAGGTAGTAGGATGAGGGCAGAGGCTTCTGTCTACTCAATAGAAGGTGTAATTATAAGAAGAATTCGGTTGCTAAGGCAAAAGCAAGGGTCATTATCTTGGGATCCACTGCCAGGTCAAAACGGGTCCTTTGTCAGCAAAAGGAGTTGTTTATAGGGAATAAATGGGTCATGGGAAACCAGATCTGAAATCCTTGCTGTGTATGTTCCCTTGGGGTCCATGGCCATCAAAGAATGGCTATTATTGCCTCCACCCAGCTCTGGTGGTTGAGGGGTCCCTATATATATATATATATAATTTGTTGAAGAAATGACGTCTCGCCCTTCATATATATATTTAATTCGCCCATTATTTTGGGTAAAAGAAATGGCAGATGTAAGAATCGAACTCTGGTCACCTGGTTGGATAACAGGTCACTTATCCAACTACACTAAGAAGTCACTTGTTCAGGTGAATAATTTTCTAGGAGCGGAGCTGTCCTCGCTGCCATCCTCGTCACCCGATGCCGTGGAGGAAGGAGGAGTCTAGCCTCCTTCGTCGGAGTCATATCGCAGAAGATGAAGTCCCATTACGTATGATGACTTCAATGGTGGTATTTTTATATAATGACCCTCTTTGGGTATTGTAACTTCTTATTTAACCTTCCTATAGAGTTATCTTATCATAGAGTTATCTAAAGTTTTTATTTATTTAGGGAAAAAGTATATATATTATTATTATTATTATTATTTAATCATTTTTATACGGAGTATTGGTGGCCCACCCTACAACAAGACTATCTCGACTATGTTCGTAGGTGCCCCCAATGCCAGAAATACTCTCACCTTCACCACCAGCCGAGTACACAGCTTCACGCCGTGATGGAGCCCCGCCCGTTCGCTCGATGCGGGGTGGACATACTAGGTCCCTTCTCCGAGGCGCAAGGGAGGAAGAAGTTCCTCATAGTCGCCATCGACTACTTCACCAAGTGGATCGAGGCTGAATCATTGGGGAAGATAATAAGCGAAGCAGCTTGGAAGTTCGTGCTGCGAAGTATCATTTGCCAATTTGGGATCTCAAGAGTTCTCACAACCGACAACGGCAGGCAGTTCGCGAGCACTGCCTTTCAAGGAAAGTGCTCGGAGTTGGGGATCTGGAACCACTACACCTCGGTGGGGCACCCCCAAGCCAATGGATTGGTGGAAAACACCAACCAAACTCTCCTCCACGGCATCAAGACCCGCCTGGACCAAGCAGGCGGCTCATGGATCGACTCGATCCCTAGCATTCTATGGGCCCACCGGGCAACCGCTAGAGTCGCCAGTAGAGAAACACCTTTTCATCTCGCTTACGGGGCAGAGGCAGTGGTTCCGGTGGAGATATCCAACCCCTCGCTACGAGTGGGACACTTTGATGAAGCCAGGAACAACCAAGCAATGCGAGAGAACCTGGACCTGCTCGAAGAAGGAAGAGCCAACGCCCAGGTAAAACTTGTGGCATACCAGCAGGAATTGGCTCAATACTACAATGCCCGGGTTAAGGAGCGACACTTCTTCCCCGGGGACCTAGTTCTACGGCGGGCAAGCGTGGCCGACCCACGAGGAGCTGCAGGAAAGCTCGCACCAAACTGGGAAGGCCCGTACAGGGTAGCAGAGACACTCGGCAAAGGAGCATACATGCTAGTGACACTCGGGGGGAGAGAGGTACCCAGGATGTGGAACTCTGTCAACCTTAGGAAATAGTTCCAGTGAAACATCGCCAGCCGTACTCCACTAAGGTAAATTATCTACAGGTAGCTTAAGGGTTTCCTAAAGGTGAGCACCGCTCCCCTTGAAAATGAGAAGGTGGATTAAGGGCTTCCTAAAGGCGAGCACCGCTCCCCTTGAAAACGAGAAGGTGGCTAAAGGGCTTCCTAAAGGCGAGCATTGCTCCCCTTAAAAATAAAGAGGTAACCTAAGGGTTTTCCTAAAGGCGAGCACTACTCCCCTTGAAAACAAAAGGGTGACCTAAGGGTTTCCGAGAGGCGAGCACTGCTCCCCTTGAAAATGAAGAGGTGACCTAAGGGTTTCCGAGAGGCGAGCACTGCTCCCCATAAAAATGAAGAGGTAGCCTAAGGGTTTCCGAGAGGTGAGCACTGCTCCCCTTGAAAATGTAGAGGTAACCTAAGGGTTTTCCTAGAGGCGAGGACGGCTGCCCTTGAAAATAAAGAGGTAACCTAAGGGTTTCCCTAGAGACGAGCACTGCTCCCCGTAAAAATGAAGAGGTAGCCTAAGGGCTTCCTAGAGGCGAGCACCGCTCCCCTTGAAAATGAAAGGCAGCCTAAGGGTTTCCATGAAGGACGGGGGCACTGCGGAACGCGAGCGCGAGGAACCGTCCAGAAAGCACGCAGAAGTACTCCAGTAAAAGGTACACAATAGTGTTGGCTCAAAATAAAGAATTTATATTTCTTTAGTCAAAGTACAAGCTGCCAGAAATCGGTAAAATACCCACACATGGGCCAAATACAAGTACGTGTGTTGATTTGTTTTAATTAGATTCCTATCCCGCCCCCTTTAAATACATACATGAATAAACATGTGAATCAAAGACAAGGGGGATGAAAGGATGAGAAATACTAACCATGATCGCCACCAAGGATTAACAACGCCAAAGGATGAAGAAGTGTAAAGAACGGCGCCGTGTACCTTGGAACTTAAAGACTTGATCGCGCTTGAAACGGGGTGCGGGGAACCTGTGGATTCAAACCTCCTCTCTTTCCAGCCGGCTAGAGGAAGAGGGCCTCACGTTGTATTCATGCTCTCCTGCAAAACAAAGCCAAAACAAGGACAAAAAACCCATTAGAACATGCATGTGTAGTATCAATCCCGAAGTGATAAAATAGGGGTAGAAATTGAGGGCAAACTCACCGGGGGGAGGTTTTTAACCCCTGTGGAAGGGTGGAAAAGATAGGTGGGTGTATTATGCATGCATGAGATTTGAAATCATGAGATTTGATTGAGAGAATAGAGAGAAAACGATGATGCAAAACGTGCAAAAGTGCATGTGTAGCAAAAAAGTGCAGGAAACTGTGATGATTTGTGATTTTAAGAGGAAGAGAACTAAGAATATAGACCATGAAATCAAGCCCAAAAGGATGGAATTGAAAGCTAATACTTCCCTCTTTAAGTCAAGGTCGAAGTTGTGAGTTGGAATTGCAGCATGGCTTCGCCCCGAACCAAGAAAGAGCCCCCCGTCGCAACTGCGAACTAGGCAATTTTTTTATAGAAAAGTCGTGAAATCCCCAACTTTCCCCCACAAGTTTAAGAGATAGAGTCCATAAAATCTCGAGATCTATGGATCAATCTCGAGATAATAGTCAAGATAAGTCATAGGAGAAAACGAGACTCTATTTGGATGAAGGATCTGGAAGATATGGCTTCTGGAAGAATGCCCCGGAGCTTAATCTGTAGAGTTTGAGTTGAACCAGGACACCTAAACCCTCAACTTTTGAGTGTGATTATGAGCAAGATAGCCAATGAAATTTGGAGTTCTTTGGACTGAATTCAAGATAATACCAAGGAGAAACCATAGGAACAAACGGCGCTCAATTCAGAGTAGAATTCAAGAAGTTATGGACTCTGCAAGAGGGCCACGACGCATAGAAACGGAGCAGAGTCCAGCACAAATTGGACTCTCAAGTGTGTGTAACGGTCTATCGTACGACCGGCAGAGTTATGTAATGGACTAGGATAGGTCCGTCACACTCTGGGGGTCAAACGGGATGATTTCGGATAAGTTTCGGTGTAACACACCAATACTAGACCCTCACATGGACTCTGACGGTCTAGGGTAGGACCGCCACGCTCTAGGGGTCGAACAGAGCGATTTCAGGCAAGTTTCGGTGTGACGGTCTATCGTAGGACCGTCACACTGCTCTGGCGGTCTAGGGTAGGGCTGTCACACTGATGGAGGAAGATTTTGGGCAGACTGCGCGTGATTTTTGAAATTGAAGCGTATCTCTCAAACGGGGTAGAACTAGCGAAAGTGGTAGAAGAAGGAATTATAGATAACTGAGAGAGGAACAACTTTTATGAAGAAAGAAAGTTGAGAAAATGATTATAAGAGGGAGAAAAGGGGGCTAGAACTGAGAGGAAAATTCTGGGACATAGGTGAACAGCACAACACGCCGGAAAAATGTGAATAGCACACAATAGGGGCAGAACTGGCCAACGGCGTAGAAGAAGAAATTGCAGATCTTTTAAAGATGAACAACTTTGGTGAAGATAACTTTTTGAAAACAGGAACAGAGGGAGATGAAAAAGGACCACTTTCAAGACTACACAATGAGAGAGAGCCGATTACTTGAGGGAAGCCGGCCTAAATGGGCCGTAAGTCGACTTAAAAGCTAGAAGTTGATAAGACAAGCTCCAGGGCTATATGAAATCATGATCTCCAAGACTCAAAGGATATGAAATGTTAAAAATGGGCTTAAAATCCACCCGAGAAAGTTACAAAATAATGGCTAATTCGGGGCATCAAAAATGATGAATAAGAGAAATGACACAACTTGTGGGCTAAAACGGGTGTCAACAGATGCCCCTCCTTGATGTCCACTTTGCAAGGGAACGAGCGAAAGTGGCACAGAGACGAAATGGAAAGGAGATGGAGTGAAAGTGACAGCGACATGAAATGGAGATGAAGCGGAGATGAAGCGGAGAGAACTGATAAGCGGGCATCAAGGCAAAAAGACACCCGTCACAACCAACAAGCGACAAGAATTTTCCCGAAAATACCGAACTAACCATCTGGAATGGATGACAAGGATGAGACATGTCTGGAGAACTAACTAAGAAAGGAAAGGAAACACGACCGGCCTCATCGGGGACACAATCCACGGACAATGAGTGGGTCGGAAGGAACACAACATAAGAGTTGGAAAAGGAGAGATAAGACTGAGATAAAATCTAGACAGGAATCACGCTGGGCAACCAGACCAAGCGGGAAGATCAGAGAAATCGTAAACTCAGAGTGGAATGAAGATTCTCTTACCCAAGAGAACTGAAGTGCAATTAACCAGTGCTGAGGAGAAATCTTGAACGGATCACGAGGCGTGAGTGCTCAAAATGACATGATGCATGCTGGGTTAAAATAAAGAAATCATCAAAACGAATGCAAAGAAAGATTAAAATAGAAAGTACTCAAGGATAATATTGCTAGACTGAGCAAGACGGGGTCAAGAGTCTTCTTGCAACCACGGCGTGCGAGACAGAGTCCATCGTCCCCCACCCGACTCAACCGAGCAGCCTATCCAACAATTAACCGTATGCTCCTAGATCATCATCATTTTTGTTAAAGGGGAACATCAGATCCTAGAACACACGGCCAACCAGCCGGTCCTTGAGAGGTTATAATAACGTAGATACCATATAGTAATACAACAATGAGAAGGGATCGAGAGCCATACCTGACTTACCTGCCAAGCGAAACGGCATCTTTTTTAGATTTTCTGATTTTTATGGATTTTCAAATAAGACAACAACAATATGAATGAACATGATAAACAAGCATGAACATAACAATGATAAGATAACGCTCAACTGAACGACACATAACAATCAAACGAATGGAAAACAACGCAAGAAGATGAACAAGCACATATGCAATGGCATGAAAAAACCACACGTATGCAAGATGAACGTGGGAGACAAGATAATAATGCAGTGAGACAACACATGGTTGGGACAAGAACATGAGGGATAACCACACGGTTGGGTCAACACACGAGATATAGAAGGACGACTATCAACATATGCAAGACAACCAACAACATGTAGTGAGGGACAAAACAACATGTGTGGGACAACACGGTGGGACATAGACAAGGTGAGACAAGGACACGGCGGGACAAAGGATATAAACAAATACGCCCTTCAATCAAAACCTAAGATCAGAATGAAGCAGAACCGCCAGGTTCATAATCGTGAGGTAAAGCCCTCTCACATAGATATGATCATTGTAAACAAAAGCTGGGAAGGACACAAGCTTCAGAATAGATCGAGAGATATGGTTGAAGAAGGGAACAGCTCAGAAGATGAACATGAGACAGATAGAACAAAATATGGAGCAAGGAAAGCTTGAGTACCTGCAACCTGCACACTTAGCAAACAGATTACATATATGTTCTCAAAATACAATGTAAAAGATAAAGATTTTTAGATTTTTTTAAATTTTTAGATTTTTTTTTAGATTTTGAAAATGATTGAAATTTTGAACAATATTTCATTTTTTTTATTTTTGACAATATCTCATTTTTTTTGGATTTTTGACAATATCTCATCTTTTGGATTTTGACAATATCTAATTTTTTTTATTTTTGAAATAGCAATCCGCAGCACCCAAAGACAGGCTCGAACTACTGGCCAGGGATCGCCGTCCCTCCCCTCTCATTAAAGACTTCCCTTGAGTAGGGCGTGCATGTGAGGGTGGCTTACCACAACCAACTGTCTCTAAAGAACGGTGCCCCTACTAAGGCCATACCCAGGATACAACCCAGCCTAAGAGGGAGAAATAGAAGAAAAATTAGAGACAAGCTTTATGCAGGATGGGAGATATCAAGATTCGACTTCCTTACAAGGCACCACCCCTCAAAGAGATAGGTCTATTGCGCCGGGGCTTTCCGTCCTTGATTTTTAGACCCGTATTTATCAGGCACGCATGCGACCGGGCTCATGACGTCCCGCGGGGAACTGTACTGCCACTCTTGCTATGCCTTTGATTCATAATTTTGCATTGATTCATATATGATTTTCATTTGACAGCCCTTATTGGCTGGATAAAATATGAAAGCTCACTTTTCAAGGGTCAAGACTGCCCCTATTTGAGACCTCTCTCGTATTAGGGAGCGCCTAGGTTGGTCATCTTATCCATCAATCTCTTGCCCCTACACTTGACCGAGCAGAGAAGAGAAAATGACCTATGTGCATACTCAAAGTATGGCCAAAGCAGCAACGGTGTTGCTCAAAGGAATCGGCTATGGCTCGCCGTGAAGTGTGTGAAAAACCCATGCTCAAAGGTCACCCTCAACGACTGGGAAAAGAACTAGACTCCCAGCACGGAGCTATCACTGGCCTAAGGATGCTGCAGAAGCGAACTCATTTTAAATGAACTAAGCAAATTTCTAAAAGTCACTTAACCATGTTGAGGAATAGCATTAGAACAATGTGCAGAAACAATAGAAATAATGGAAATGAAAGCATGTTTCTTTGCTCAAAATAAAGATACCTTTGCAAATCCATGGCGTGGAAACCAGCATCCTGAAGTGATCTCGATTATCGAGCTTTGAGGAGCGCGAGTAGCTTTGTATTCCTTGTTTGTCAGGATAAAGGATGAAAGGAGAGCAAAGGATTGGATTCCTCGACACAGAGGAGTGGCAGACATCATACTAGACGAAGAAGGGATAAAAAGGAAGAGAGACGAGGGCTAGAACTCCCTCGTTAAGGCACTGAGGCCCTGATAACAAAGAACCAGATACATAATAAATCAGATTAGCTGAGATCAAGGCGGACTATAGCCTCGAAAACAGCATGAAAAAGAGCAAGAACCCTGAAAGGGTGAAGAAGAATGAGTAGAAAGATGAGAATGAGAATCATCTGACATGATCAGAGAAAGAGAATGGTAGACATCCGACAGGGTCGGAGAAGAAGAATGAGGACCACCCGACAGAGCCGGGGAAGGAGAATCATAGACACCCGACAAGGTCGGGGAATAAGAAGGAGAACCCGGGGATACCGAAGGAGAAGGATCAGAAGAAGAAATCCCTAGATCGGGATGATAAGAGGGCATAGGCCGAGGCCCAGAATTGTGAGAGGAGGGAAAATCCAGAGACTCTGGATGGGAAGAAGAGGAATGGGGGTTTGCGGACCCGGGAAGAGAGGAGAAGATGATAGTAGCAGGATCTGAAGTGGGAAGATACACCACCCAAGGGTGGGAACTGAGTAGAATGAAGGATGAATGAAAAGAAGGGGAGGAAGAGGTGGACCCCTGAATACACAATTGACGACTCTTGCACCTATGTCACCGTCTCTTCTTAGCTGAAATTGGCTTGAAATGGACCCGCTTGGCCCGGGCTTGAATCCTTGGGCACCTTGCCTTGCAATATCTTCTCAAATAGCGAGCGCACCTAGCAGACGACCTTGCCCGACTATGGACATGCAGCTTCATCGGGGCGGTTGCCCCTAGACTCCCGGTGCTAACAATAGTAGGACGTTCTTGAACAACTAACTCCTCATAATGCTGAATATCATAAAACCATGGAGTCTTGTTACTTGGCACAAGTAGCATGAGATTTGACAGCTCCACTCGGTAATAAGACTTGAAGCATAACTCCCTTGCTAGAAGAGACGGGTGAAGTTGAGGGAGAGTAATACACGGTGTTGACATGGCCGGCTTGCTAATAAACTGAGGAAGATTACATAACAAGTGTAGAATATCTCCAGAAAGTGTAGAAGATACGGCCAATTGCACCTTGAACATAGAACCCATAATCTGCTTGGTGGCCGTATGCGTTAGCACAACACGGGTAGAGAACCCTTCTTGGCATGTCATCTGAATGGTAATAGAGCGAGGAGAAATAATAGCATCAACAATGAACTCTCCGGTGAGCAAAGAGATTGCTATCGGCCTTGCTCGGGAAGAAACTGGCATCAACTCAAGGGAACTCTTCTTGTCAACCGTCTTCACTAGGAGTGCAGGCTCAACATCCCCAAAATAACTAGGGACCATGATGTGGATCGGCATTCGGCAAATGAAGTCTTGGATCTTGAAATGCATGGCCGACACCGAATCATCCTGACTTGGCTTGTTGTTTCCCTGGGGATTAGACCCAAGGGGCACCATGGGCAACGCACACCCGCTCCGTGGGGTGGGAATAGGTGGAAGAATGGGGATAGGAGTAGGTTCAGAAAACGCGGGGGTTTCAACGGGTATGGTGTGTTTAGGTGGAGGCAAAGGTAAGGGTGGAGGTATGACTTGCTCGGGCGAGGGTGGAAAAGGCAAAATTTGCTCAGGCTCGGTCAAAGGTGATGGAGGGGGTGATGGAGGTTTAGGGAATGGTGAGGGTGGCGGAGATGGTGTAGGTGATTGAGAGGATGGTGGAGATGGTGATGTGGTCAATGGAGGTAGTGGACATGGCAAGGATGAAGGAGGGGATTGTGGTGCCCACCGTCGACGTATCGACACAACGCGCCGAATGACATTGGGGGTGGAAGTAATGGTGGAAGAAGTAGAAGAAGGGGAGGTGGCACTAGCCTGAGCAGAGGCTTGGGTTTGTGGAGGTTGCGGAGATTGGATAGGAGATAGCGAAGGTAACAGAGTAGGTGAAGTAGTAGGTGATGGAGCGGGTTCAACGCTAGACGAAGAATCACTGGGGTGCCCCCGGTCTTGTAGAGATGGAGACGGCTGCTTGGGCGGTGCTTCTTGTTGCTGATGCTTGCTACGGAGATCTAAAACAACTTTGCGCATGGCGGCCCAATCAATTCTTTTATTATCTTCCAGGTCATAAACATACTCTCGGAACTCGGGACAATCCTCAACCAAATGCCCCTGCTGGTGGTGAAAATCACAATATTGAAGCATATTCCCGACCGCGGGTGGGCAAGGCACAGCCGGAGAGAGCGGCAACGCGTGAGCGGCCATCAAAGCCCTAAAAATGTCGGTAAAGCACTCCGGCAACGGAGGACAAGGAGCCTGCTTCGGGCAAGGTGGATGCCGAGGGGTATGAGGTGGTGGAGAATGTTGTGGAGAGGGAAGCGGAGGTTGCATAGGTAATGGAGTGTGGTTGGCAGAGGTGGGATTTGGTGAAGGCATGTGGAATGGAGTGGGGAGGTATGTAGACGGCATCCACTTGCTCGGGATGTGGTGTGACCTTGACCGGGGGTGGAGACAGAGATGGGTATGTGGACGCAAGAGGCTGACTCATGGAAGGTTGATATGCGGAGGCGTATAGGTATGTATAGGCGGGGGGTTGGCTCGTGGAGGGATATGTGGCGGAAGGCTGACTCATGGCGGGTTGACTCATAGGAGCGTAGGGTTGGCACGTGGAGGGTGAAGGTTGATATGTGGAGGTGGATGGTGGAGACTCGGGGTCAAGAGAATCTTGGATTTGTTGGCGGATGAAGCGGGCTCGGCTATATAATTGTTGCCAGGAGGTGATGTTGTTGAGGGCTAAGATAAAGCGGTACTCGAGCGTTGCATTTGATATCAGCATCTTGATTTGCTCTCCCTCCGGAATGTGCCCTGGGACCTGCGCGGCAAGGCGACGCGAACGATCGGCAAAGGTAGAAAACTCCTCTTCGGGCTTCATCATCTCATGGGCCAGATCCGCCATAGAATACTTGGGCCCAACTTGGTCTTGATACTGTTGAATAAACTTTTCTTGAACGGCATGAAAACTCACAACTTGCTCTTGCGGAAGAGAGAAGAACCAATTCCGAGCCGGGCCTTCCAATGATAGACCAAACAGATAAGCCATCAAGTGTTGGTCATGTCGAAATTGGGCCGACTCATAAACAAACTCCTTCAAGTGCACATACGGGTCACCGACTCCAATATAACAACGATATGTGGGAATTTGTGATGGAGGTGGGAGCCGAAGACCTTGGAAAGCGAACGGAACACTTAAAAAGGATTTAGGATTGATTCGACGTTGAAGCTCATCAAGCTGGCGTTGGGTTTAAGCAATCATCTCCTGGGTAGGGAGAGATCGAGAAGAATATGGGCAGCTTGAGCAAGAGGATGTGAATTTGGACCAGTATGATGATAATGGGCCGGATAAGAGGATCCGGGCTGAGAAGAAGAAGGGCTCATTCCGGAAGTAGAAGGATATGTGGGCCTGGAAGAAGCATGAACATAAGGACCCATTGGGCTGGCAGCATAAGGAGAATATGAATGAGTCCCATTAGAAAAATAAGGCCCATTAGGAGAATGGGGCCCATTAAGATGATGAGGCCCATTAATAAGAGAAGAAGGCCCATTAAGAGAAGGAGGCCCATGAAGATGAGATGCAATAAGACGTTGGGCCTGGGCCGGGTCCATTTGGCGAACAAGGCTTGATATATGGGCCTTGAGATTAGCCTGTTCCTCAGAGGGACCATGGGAAGATGGGCCCGCGTGGAAAGAGGATTCCACGCGGGAATAGGAAGAAGATTGAGAAAAAGAATGATACAAGGGGTTAGAATGATACTCCATGAGGGCAAATGGAGACTTAATATAAGGAGATCAATGACAATACAAATGGGGAAGCAAGGTCTTAATGGGCTTGAGAACAAGGAGGGACTGACCCACTAATGCAAAGACCGATGGACAATGGACCAAGGGACGATGGACTGGAAAATGAACCCACAAAATGGACTAACTTAAGTGGGCCTAACAATGACGAAACATGTGGATGCAACACAAAACACCACTAATGGGCTTGGACAAGCCCAAATAGCACAAACAATGCAATGTGAGAGTTTTCACCCAAGTCAAACAAGTTGATATGATGGGAAATATTTTAGGGATTTTAATAGAATTTTTAATGATTTGAATTAATAATAATTCCCTCAAGATAAGGTCCAAACTTTGGGTTGACTAAGGTTAACTCTCTCACACTTATGCAAATGCAAGCCTAAAGGGGTGGAAAGGTACAACTGGCCCGGTGTCCGTGTGGGAATCCACGGCTCACGAGGACTTATGGAGGTCCCGGATAAGATCACCTAGTCGACTCCAAGGAATATGGAGGTGAGAGGATCACTTACCAAAGTAGGAAATGGAACTATGATATGCAATGTATGGCCCTATGTGCACCGGAGTGCATGCAAATTCTAGCTTAAAACTAGAAAATCAAGACTAGATTAAACTATGCAAACATGATCCAACTAAGACAAATAGTATATGGATGGAAAGATAATACAAAGGTCTGCATAACGGGCCCAAGAACAGATCAGTCTGACCCTGGGAGGTCAATCAAATCACTGAGCAAAGTTACCCCCGTGAACCTGTGCGCATACCACATGCAGATTTTATGGACAAAATGCTAAAATGATGACAATTTTTAACTAAGCAAATGAGACCCAAATGATGTAAATAAGCTATGGGAGGAAAGATAATACAAAGGACTATCTAATGGAATAAAAATCAGTGCAATCAGACACCAGGAAGGTAGTCAAATAACTGAGTAAAGATGTACCTGTGAACCTTTCCCTGAGCCTGCATGCAGAACTTATGCACAAAACTCAAAAAGTTGGACAATATTAGAATATGCAAATGTTAACCAAATGATGCAAATGATATATGGATGGAAAAACAATACAAAGGTCTATCTAACGGAAGAAAAATCAGCACAATCAGACATCAGGACAAAAAGTTATGCTCCGATAAGCACGGCCCTGTGAGCATGTGCGCAGGACTGCCAGAAGCTGTAACGGTCTACCAAATGACCGTTACATGCATGTGGCGGTCTACTATAGGACCGTCACACTACCTGAGCCCTTAAAACGCCCCAAACAATGGAAGAATGGATAAAATATGACCTAAACATGCACATGCACACACCCAACTTACAAAAGAGCATTAAAACAAACGGGATGGGCATTGGTGTCCCACCGTGATCGCCAAAAAACTGTTGATTTATTTTAATTGGATTCCTATCCCGCCACCTTTAAATATATACATGCATAAACATGTGAATCAAAGACAAGGGGGATGAAAGGATGAGAAATACTAACCATGATCGCCACCAAGGATTAACAACGCCAAAGGATGAAGAAGTGTAAAGAACGTCGCCGTGTACCTTGGAACATAAAGACTTGATCGCGCTTGAAACGGGGTGCGGGGAGCTTGTGGATTCAAACCTCCTCTCTTTCCAGCTGGCTAGAGGAAGAGGGCCTCACGTTGTATTCATGCTCTCCTGCAAAACAAAACCAAAACAAGGACAAAAAACCCATTAGAACATGCATGTGTAGTATCAATCCCGAAGTGATAAAATAGGGGTAGAAATTGAGGGCAAACTCACTGGGGGGAGGTTTTTAACCCCTGTGAAAGGGTGGAAAAGATAGGTGGGTGTATTATGCATGCATGAGATTTGAAATCACGAGATTTGATTGAGAGAATAGAGAGAAAACGATGATGCAAAACGTGCAAAAGTGCATGTGTAGCAAAAAAGTGCAGGAAACTGTGATGATTTGTGATTTTAAGAGGAAGAGAACTAAGAATATAGACCATGAAATAAAGCCTAAAAGGATGAAATTGAAAGCTAATACTTCCGTCTTCAAGTCAAGGTCGAAGTTGTGAGTTGGAATTGCAGCATGGCTTCGCCTCGAACCAAGAAAGAGCCCCCCGTCGCGACTGCGAACTAGGCAGTTTTTTATAGAAAAGTCGTGAAACCCCCAACTTTCCTCCACAAGTTTAAGAGATAGAGTCCATAAAATCTCGAGATCTATGGATCAATCTCGAGATAATAGTCAAGATAAGTCATAGGAGAAAACGAGACTCTATTTGGATGAAGGATCTGGAAGATATGGCTTCTGGAAGGGAGCCCCAGAGCTTAATATGTAGAGTTTGAGTTGAACCAGGACACCTAAACCCTCAACTTTTGAGTGTGATTCTGAGCAAGATAGCCAATGAAATTTGGAGTTCTTTGGACTGAATTCAAGATAATACCAAGGAGAAACCATAGGAACAAACGGCGCTCAATTCGGAGTAGAATTCAAGAAGTTATGGACTCTGCAAGAGGGCCACGACGCACAGAAACGGAGCAGAGTCCAGCACGAATTGGACTCTCAGGTGTGTGTAACAGTCTATCGTACGACCGTCAGAGTTATGTAACGGATTAGGATAGGTCCGTCACACTCTGGGGGTCAAACGGGACGATTTCGGACAAGTTTCGGTGTAACGCACCCATACTAGACCGTCACATGGACTCTGACGGTCTAGGGTAGGACCGCCACGCTCTAGGGGTCGAACAGGGTGATTTCGGATAAGTTTTGGTGTGACGGTCTATCGTAGGACCATCACACTGCTCTGGCGGTCTAGGGTAGGGCCATCACACTGATGGAGAAAGATTTTGGGCAGACTATGCGTGACTTTGGAAATTGAAGCGTATCTCTTAAACGGGGCAGAACTAGCGAAAGTAGTAGAAGAAGGAATTGTAGATAACTGAGAGAGGAACAACTTTTATGAAGAAAGCAGGTTGAGAAAATGACTATAAGAGGGAGAAAATGGGGTTAGAACAGAGAAGAAAATTATGGGAATATGTGAACAGCACAGCACGCCAGAAAAATGTGAATAGCTCACAATAGGGGCAGAACTGGCCAACGGCGTAGATGAAGAAATTGTAGATCTTTGAAAGATGAACAACTTTGGTGAAGACAACCTTTTGAAAACAGGAACAGAGGGAGATGAAAAAGGACCACTTTCAAGACTACACAATGAGAGAGAGTCGATTACTTGAGGGAAGCCGGCCTAAATGGGCCGTAAGTCGACTTAGAAGCTAGAAGTTGATAAGACAAGCTCCAGGGCTCTATGAAATCATGATCTCCAAGACTCAAAGGATATGAAATGTTAAAAATGGGCTTAAAATCCACCCGAGAAAGCTCTAAAATAATGGCTAATTCGGGGCATCAAAAATGATGAATAAGAGAAATGACACAACTTGTGGGCTAAAACGGGTGTCAACAACGTGGAGAGACAAAACGTGCTCGACCATGGTGATATACGACTTCAGCGACTCGCTTCCCGGGCACCGTCGTCTGCCAACGATCATGCTGAGTCTTTGAGTAGACACCCAGCCCCCATTTTTGTTCTGTGGAAGGGTGCCGACAGAGAAGCCTCCTATGCCAGAGAAGAGGGACAAAGCCCCCAGACCAGAAAAGGGCTTCACTGGTAGAAGACCCGCACCAGGAAAACTAGGCCGGCTGCTCCAGCCACCCTTGCTCAGACAGGGGACAGTGGAGCAACGAGGTCCACTCGTTACAGGGAACCAGCAGGCCTACACAAGCCGACGAGGGGCAGCGGTACTACGAGGCCAACACATTATGAAGGCCACTCCAGCGTACTGGCCATGCCTTCAAACTGACGAGACCACTGCCGTCGTCCAACCGCATGGCCTTGCCTGCAAAGTGGAAGAAGGGAAAACAACTCCCACCCTTCCTTACGCTCCTTCCTATCGGAAGATAGGAAGATGTTCCTGCAACGGAGAGCATCTCACCAAGCACCTGCAAAAGGCAAACAACGGTTACATACCACAAGGGCAAGCGGCAAGATCTCGCTGGGAGACGAAAAACAGCAATACCCAGAGACTCCTCACCCCCTTAGGGACGAAACCTATCAGGCTCAAGGAGCAGGACTCCCCTGCCGGCGTACAAGTGGTTAACCTTATCCAAGGCCTCCCGCCAGCCGTCCAGGTACCCGAGTCGGTACTGCTCAGAGACTGGACCACCCTCTCCAGGCGCAGGCACGGCCGCCATGGTGCCAGCACTTGGTTTCTCCAGAGGACCAAGGATTGATGACGAGCTTGCAGAAATTCGTCATCCGACGAAGTACCAGATTCTCCCGATGACATCTTCTAAGAAGGCAGCCTCCAAGGGTCCGCTCGTGCAAGACGGACTACCTCGAAGGTCACCATTTATAGGAGAGAGCGAAGTCCCCAGAAGCATGAGGACTCCTACCACCTCAATCAAATCCGTGGAAACCGAAGCAACGGATCTCGAAAGTCACGCTCCTTTAGAGCCCTCATCAAGGACGCCACTTCGTATCTCCTAAGGATCTCACGGCAGTTCAGACAGAGTGAAGCACACGGAAGAAATCTCAAGTTTCGCAAACAAAGGGAAGGCTTCCATTTCTAAGTAAGGAAATTACAAAAAAGGCTACTGCCTTGGAAAGTGCAGATAAAAAGGAAGAAAAGGAAAAGACAGCTAAGGGGCATCCTCTCAAGGACTTGCCCCAGTTACATCATCATGTGCCCTGGGTTCAGCAGGCGCACGCACACCGGTAGCATTGGGCGGAGGCAGCTCGCTGTCCAGGTCCACCACGGCAACGGGTGCTCGCTCACCACCACCTGACGCTAATCCCTCGGTCCCCGCCTCTGCGGCATCGGGCCCCTCCTCTCTGTCATCGGCCTCTGAGCCGTAGGGAGTTGAAGGAGGGGGGAGGTCCGGGACCACAAGGTCAAGATGCTCTGCTGTGGCCTTCACGGCAGCCCTCCCAGAAGCGGCGATCACGTGCCGGGCCATAGCACTCCAGGGCTGCCTCTGTCAGCTCATCCCGGTAAGCCGAGGAGGAGCGGAAGTTCCTCACAGCCTCCTCGCCAGCCGAGGATAGAGAAGAACGCAGCCTGGCGAGCTCCACCTTGACCTCCTGAGCACGGGCCTCCATGGCTTGGACCATCGCCTTCGACTTGGCTGCCCGCTCTCCTGCCGCATCAGCCCGTGCCCGAAAGGCGTCCCGATCGCGCTCCATGCCAGTAAGGGTTAGACTCAATTGATCCAGCTACTCCTGAAGTCCAGCGTTGGCAGCCTCAGACTCCTTCGAACGCCCTTCGGCCACCACCTGAAGGGCCCGGCTAGCCTCCAACTCACGGACGACATCGATGAAATGGTGCCTCCACAGCCCAAGGGCACTGATGACCAGACACGCGCTCCTCTCGGCAATGGCCGTCAACTCCTTTGCAGTCTCGGGACCAAGCTCCCCGATGTGCTCATGCCAGTGAGCACTTTGCACCATAAGGTCGATGACAATCGTGACCCCGGGCAACCCCGTCGTCAAATCCTCGGGCTGCGAGGACTGACCACGTGAGGGGACCCTCGGTGGGGGAAGAGAACCGACTTCGGCAGCAGCAGGAGCTTTGCCCCTTTTGTGCCCTTGCCCTCCGGAGGCGGGCACTGGAGCAGCAGCTGCCGGCACCACATATGACGGTGACGGAGGAACTCTGGGGGGAGGCGCCTAAGAAGTAGAAGGAACACGACTCCTGGCCAGGGTCGGAGCTCTCCCTCTCTTCCTCGAACGGCGACGACTGTCTATCTCCGCCAGCTCATCGTCGGTCAGAGGGATTCGACTTCCACCAGCCATGGCGAGCTCTTCACCAGATACGCTAGGGGGGGCCTCGGGAGAACTCCGCCGAAGACTAGGCCCTCCACTGGCCACGGATGCTTCAGGCAAGCGCGCTAGAGGAACACCGACCGAGACCGGATACTGCAGCCTCCCCGGGGCAAATGCGACCTGGGCTTGGGGGGCGACGACCGACACCCGACCTGCTCCCGGAGCAACGTGGTCCACAGGACGAGGAGCAAGCCGCGGCAACTGGACGGTCTCGTAGGTCCAATCCAGCGCTTTCGCCGCCCCTGGAAATAAAAAAAGGTTGGTCAAGGACCAGTCACCACCGATGCGGCCCTATAGAAGGAGAAAGCTAGTACCCTGCGGTAACAAGGGACACAACCCCAGCTCCCGAAGCAGCGCTGGGGTCAGAACGAAGTCTGCATCGGAAAGAGGATACCGAAGAACATCCTTCAACTTCCAGCGATCCTCGGCCCCGAGAGAAGGCTTCAAATCACGCAAAGTGCCATGGAAGCCACCGTGCATCCAACTATCGGAGGCCTCTGGCCAATCCTTCGACTTGGTGAGGTATACGAACCGCTCTGCCCAGCCTTTACGGCTGGACGCGGTACGGGAGACCGTGATGAAATGCTGGTGGGTGCGAGCCTTGAAATAGGTAAAATAAGTGTCGGACGGACAACTCTGGAGGAGGAAGAAGTGCCGAAATAGATCGACACTTGGCTCCATCGATGCTCTATGGCACGCATAAACAAACCCACCGAGAATGCTTTAAGAATTGGGGGTTATTCCCCCAGGATTCTGTCCATAGTGATGAAGGACAGATCCGATGAAGGGATGCACTGGAATACGGAGGCCCGCCTGGAAGGAGGCCACCGGAATCATGATCCCGCCGGAAGGGTGACTCAATATGTCATCTTCCACGAAGGGAAAGATGATGTCGTATTCAGGGGGAATCTGAAAGGCTTCTCGCAGGCCATAGATTACCATATAGGCTACTAAGAGTGGGGAACCAGGCCGACTAGTGCCCGCACCCGAGGTGCTCGGCACACCGCCCCTACCATGAGGCATCTCTTCCGAAGAGGAAGAATCGACGCTGAGGACTCTCCTACGCGGAGGCATCACTACAGACAAGTAAAAATACAGGGAAAGAAGGATCCTCACCAAGCAAAGGGAGGAAGATGCCTACAACGAAGCGCGACAACCGACAAGACATGGGTAGAGTTTTGCGAAGAGGCCTCGCAGT
The DNA here is from genome assembly GCA_022559845.1 of Amorphophallus konjac. Lineage (NCBI taxonomy): Eukaryota > Viridiplantae > Streptophyta > Magnoliopsida > Alismatales > Araceae > Amorphophallus > Amorphophallus konjac. The sequence goes on along the minus strand of CM040118.1, from coordinate 187,533,224 downwards.
AGTCCTTATAACTGCCCACCACGGGTCGATGTCATCCCCTGGAGGGCAGATGAAAGGACATCGGCCGCTACGGTGGTATGACTACCGAGGCCAGGAGATCGTTTTGAGCCCATGCCCCTAGAATAAGACAAGACCCAGGGCCATCATTGCCAGCGTGGCCTCTGCCACCGCCAGAGGCGCCTTGCGCGCCAAGCAGGTTCTTGAAGCCACCAACCCTGTTGCACAAGGAAATCGTCTTCGGATCACACAGTCCAGAAGCACCCTCTCTTAGACTACTCTCAGCCCCCTACAGAGTGCTCAGCAACTAAGAGTAGGGGGGAAGTGAGGAGGGTAAATCTGGTCCGACCCAGATACGGCCCGACGACGGACGGCCCGCTAAGATTCGAGTGTGCTAAGCATGCTGAGAAGACTAGCGCATACGCTCAACCCAATAAGGGGGAGCCCAGCCCAACAAAGCATCGGATTCCACGACGCACAACGGCTACGGCCCAAGCGAAGTTCTCGTCAGAGGACACTCCGACGACCGACCGTTGCCCTAACAACGTCGGCCTTGACCCCGTAACGGGCGAGCACGCGCCATGAGCGCCGTAAGACTCGCCCATGGACCGACCGGCGCTGGGGCTATCGCCCCTAACGGAAAACTCCCGCCAACATAGCGGGGGAACGTTACTCTACTAAGGAGGCCCTTCCCTCTCAAGGGACGAGGCCCCTCGCTCCAGAACAACCCATATAAAAGGGACATCGACAAGAGAGAAAGAAGATGGTAGATTCTTCTACTAAACCCCATACTACTATGCAAGAGAGGAGACACGGTGGATACTTTCACCAAAGAGCTTCCCACTGAGTATAGAGCAAATCAGAGACACCACGACTACAGAGAGGCTATCCATCGCGACCAGAGAAAATCCTCCCTGCACGATCTTACCACCCAGCGAGCACTCTCCGAGCACCCGCTGAGAGTGGCGAGCACGCGTGCAGAGGATCTACGCACCTCTGAGATCATCTACTTCAGCCTCTACTTCTATCTCACTTCGCTCTTCTTTATTGCTCATTAATCTCTTGCTGAGTTAAGCATCGGAGGGTTGTCCCCTGGGATAATACCCGGGACTCCTTGTGACGCCTCCTTGGTTTCTTGATGGTTCAGGCCTCCACGGGCGCGAGATGACTTCCCCAATAAATAAATAGAGAAGGTGGTACATGGCCTAGGAACTATTTTTCTGCCGCTACACTTTTGATAAATAACATCGTTAATATTTTTTATACATAATATAATTAATCTCACTAATTAAAATTCAAAACACAAAAATATCATTAATTACGGGTTTTGATTATTGTTCATCTTAAAAAGTATGTTACTTTAATTTTTAAATATTTTTAATATATTCTATTGATTAAATATACTATGAAAATATTTTTTATAAATAACTGAATTCATCTCACTAATTAAAATTCAAAACACATAAACGTCATTAATCACATATTTTGATTACCGTTCATCTTTTAAAAATAGTTTTACTTTAATTTTTAAATATTTTAAATTTATTCTATAAATTTAATATACTATGGAAATAATTTTTTTTATAAATAACATCAATAATCTCACTAATTAAATTTTAAATTCAAAAATGACATTAATTACGGGTTTAGATTACTATTCATCTTTAAAAATTTTATTTTATCTTAATTTTTATATATTTTTTCAGATATTTTATAAATTAAATATACTATGAAAAGAATTTTTTTGATAAATAACATCAATAATCTCACTAATTAATATTTAAAAGTCAAAAATGGCATTAATTACGGGTTTAGGTTAATGTTCATCTAAACAAATATTATACTTTAATTTCTAAATATATTTATAAATTCTATAAATTGAATATACCATGAAAATATTTTTTTTGATAAATAACATCATTAATCTCACTAATTAATATTTACAAGTCATAAATATTTTTAAAAGTTACTATTTATCTTAATATTTTATTTTTAAATTTTTATAAATATGTTTAATAAATTCTATATGATAAATATATTATAATAATAATAATAAATTTTTTTAATAAAAACTATTACTAATATTACTAACTAAAAATTTAACAATAATTAAAATTATAACAATTACTGTTAAACATAAATAAATAAGAGAGAGAGAGAGAACATTATTTATGGGAGAGAGGGCATTAATTATAAGTGTGCGAGAGAGAGGGGGAGCATTTATTGCTCACACGAGGTTAACCCATCTTAACGCACCCCTGGAGGTAGGTTTCAAAAACCAAGAATAACCCTGGGTTAGTTCTTAATATAAACTGATTAAACAAAAAATAGAATCAAATCACAAAAAGAGTTAACCCTGAGCTAACTTCGGGTTAACTTAGGGCTAACCCTCAACCAAAGAGGGGCTCAAAGTCTATCTTCTATGATATATATATATATATATATATATATATATATATATATATATATATATATATATATATAGGGACAACAATTGCATCGGCCTGTGGAGTGCATCTGGATAATTTGAAATGAATGTCATTGTTGTTGTGCAGGGGGTAGGCTGCTTTGATGCCCTCAAAGTTGTTTCATATTTTGAAAGAGGAGCCATGGGTTTGTCTAGGCTCACTTCTTTAAAAACATCTACAAAATGTGCATCATGGGGAGGAACAATATGAGATAAAACATAATACTTCCTCATTCCTTAGTTGACGCTCGTAAACATTCCTTCCTAAATACATATCTCTTCAATAGGGAATGCAATGGTGAGGAGGGTAAATCTGGTCCGGCCCAGATACGGCCCAACGACGGACGGCCCGCTAAGATTCGAGTGTGCTAAGCCCGCTCAGAAGACTAGCGCATACGCTCAACCCAGCGAAGTTCTCGCTGGAGGACACTCTGACGACCGACCGTTGCCCCAACGACGCCGGCCTTGACCCCGTAACGGGCAAGCACGCGCCATGAGCGCCGTAAGACTCGCCCAGGGACCGGCCGGCGCTAGGGCTATCGCCCCCAACGGGAAACTCCCGCCAACATAGCGGGGGAACGTTACTCTACTAAGGAGGCCCTTCCCTCTCAAGGGACGAGGCCCCTCGCTCAAGGACAACCCATATAAAAGGGACATCGACAAGAGAGAAAGAAGACGATAGATTCTTCCACTAAACCCCATACTACTTCACAAGAGAGGAGACACGGTGGATACTTTCACCAAAGAGCTTCCCACTAAGTATAGAGCAAATCAGAGACACTACGACTACAGAGAGGCTATCCGCCATGACCAGAGAGAATCCTCCCTGCACGGCCTTACCACCCAGCGAGCACTCTCCGAGCACCCGCTGAGAGCGGCGAGCACGTGTGCAGAGGATCCACGCACCTCTGAGATCGTCTACTTTGGCCTCTACTTCTCCCTCACTTCGCTCTTCTTTATTACCCATTAATCTCTTGCTGACTTAAGCATCGGAGGGTTGTCCCCTGGGGTAATACCCGCGACTCCTTCTGATGCCTCCTTGGTTTCTTGGTGTTTGCAGGCCTCCATAGGCGCCAGACGACTTCCCCAAAAAATAAATAGAGAAGGTGGTACGTGGCCTAGGAACCATTTTCCTGCCGCTACACTTCTTGGCGCCGTCTGTGGGAAACAGAGCGAAAAGTTATGGCGCCCCGTGGAAGCCTTCGCAATGCCAGCAACCGGGGGCGGGGCTCCCACCAGGGACCCAACTCTCACCGGGGATCGCAGGAAGCTTCTTCCGCTCTCCCCCGATAAGAGGTCACCCCAGGTGACCTAGATGAGCTCCGCCAGGAGATCCGGGCCTTGACAGATTTCTGCCGAGAGCTTAGGGACTAGAGGATTAGGCCCCAACTCGCCCCACCCGAATGACGGGAGGGTGAAAGGGACCAGACCGGAGAGAACTTTCGGCAAGTACGGGAGGCATCCCATGCCTCTGTAGCAAGGACCCGATGGTCACGCTGCGTGCCGGCACCCAAGGTACGTAGCCTGCTTTATTCCAATCCAGAAATGGACTGCCGGCTCCAACGGTTCGATGAGATAGAGGACAAGGTCCGGTACTTGGACGACGTCCTCCTGGCCGCCAAGAATTGCGGCCTCATCGACGATGGCTTGGACTTCCATGCTCCCTTCTCTAGGGAGATCATGGGAGCCCCGATCTCGCCAAAGCTCCAGTTGCCGTCATTCGCCTCCTACGACGGCACCACCGACCCGGCCGACCACATGCACGGCTTCGAGTCCCACTTGGTGTTTTACCGGGCCTCGGACACCGTGAAATGCTTGACGTTCGTCACAACTCTCTGGGAAAACGCCCGAGCGTGGTTCGAGTCCCTGCCGGCCGGGATGATATCCTCCTTCCAACAACTCAAAAGGCTGTTCAAGGAGAACTTTGTGGGCTGTCAAAAGGTAGCCAAGTCTACTGTAACCCTACTCGCCCTTAGGCAGGGGAAAGAAGAAACGTTGTGGGACTTCGTCTCCCGCTTTCATGTGGAGGTACTTCGCATCCCCCACCTCGACATCGACATCGCAACCACGGCACTGACCCAGGGGATGAAGACCATATCCTCCGATGCGTTCTCGGAGTCGAAGCCCCGATGACCCTTCCAGACCTCCTCGCGCTAGCCTAGAAGCACGCGCACTGCGAGGAGAACACCGTGGCCCTGCGCCGTGTGGCCGAGACTGACCAGCCCGATCGAAAGAGAGCCACCGACCCATCACGTGAGGGCCGGAGTAAACGGGAGTGATGCGACGGGGACCGCCGCGACCACTCCAACAAGGAAAGAGGTGGCTACCGCCATTACACACCCCTGACGGCCTCGCTCGACCAGATCTTGATGGAGATCCGCGAGGAGCCATTCCTCAAATAGCCCCCACGGATGTAGTCAGACCCAAGCACGAGGAACAAGAAGAAATATTGTCACTACCATCGAGACCATGGTCACGACACCGTCGACTGCATCAACCCAAAGGATGCCATCGCTCCTCGACAAATTCCTCGCCAAAGCCGTTGAGAGACAACAGAAGACACCTCCCCCGATCGACAACCGTCCCAATGGGAAAGAGATCATGATGATCTCTGGAGGGCCCGCCACGGGGGGAGATAGCGAGAGCAGAAGGCATCGCTACGCGACGGCCATTAACACGGCGGACCACGGCGACGGCACCCCACAGGGGCTCTCCCCCTCGGGTCATCTAGGAGACCCCATAATTTTCTCTGAGGATGACCTGGAAGGCATCATGACGCCCCATTCTGATGCTTTGGTGGTTTCTGCCACCATCAACTAATGTACTGTACGGCGCATCCTGGTAGATAATGGAAGTGGACCCGATGTTATTGCGTACGACTGTCTTATACTCATGGGTGTGGATGTGTCACGACTCGCGCCATTGCACGCGCCGCTGTACGGGTTCTCCGGCACGACTATCCGCCCAGAAGATGTATCTTGCTCCCGATCACGTTCGGGACGGCACCAAAAGAGGTAACCTTCCTCGCCGACTTCACTGTGGTTCGTGCAATGACAAGGTATAATCTATCATTGGCCGAGGGGTCCTCGGCACGCTTCGAGGAGTCCCTTCTTCCTACCACCAGAAACTTAAGTTCCCCACCTCCCATGGAGTAGGGGAAGTCCAGGGCGATCAACGGGAGTCTAGAAGGTGCTACTTTATCTCCACTCGCGATCGACATCCCGAAGAAGAGCCACCGAAGAAGAGGGCGAGGACCGAAGATCCAGGCCCGAGCATGAGTGCGCCAGCGGAGGATATATACCTCATCCAGGTTGGGGATGACCCAAGCAGAAGACTAAAGATTGGCGCTACCCTGACCGATCACGACAAGCTGGAATACGCGAACTTCCTCGCGGCCAACTAAGACGTCTTTGCGTGGTCCAAGGATGAACTTCCCGGGATTCCCCCGGAGGTCATCACGCACCAACTAAGGTTGGACCCCACCTATCGCCCGGTACAGCAACGCCGAAGGCGCTGCAACCCCGAGCGACAGGCCATCATCAGGGAGCAAGTAGGAGAAAAGCTACAATCAAGACTACTCCGGCTTACTCAGTATCCAGACTGGGTAGCCAACGTGGTCTTAGTGCCCAAGAACAACGGAAAGTGGCAGATGTGCATAGACTACACCGACCTCAACAAGGACACGCCCAAAAATAGCTTTCCCATGCCACGGATCGACCAACTGGTCGATGCTACGGTCGGGCACGAGATGCTGAGCTTCCTTGACGCCTACTCTCGGTATCATCAGATCAGCATGCACCAGCCCGACCAAGACAAGACTACGTTCGTCATCGACAACGGCCTATATTGCTACACTCGCATGCCGTTTGGACTAAAGAACGCTAGAGCTACATATCAACGCCTAGTCAACCACATGTTTGACTCGCAGATTGGCCGCAACATGGTGGTCTACATCGACGAGATGCTCGTGAAGAGCCTCCGAGCAGCCGAGCACTTGCGCGACTTGGCGGAGACCTTCGCCACACTTAGAAGGTACAATATGAAAATCAACCCTGCTAAATGTGCGTTCGGGGTGCGGTCAGGAAAATTCCTAGGTTTCCTCGTTACCCACAGAGGAATCGAAGCCAACCCCGATCAGATCAGAGCAGTGTTAGAGATGGAGCGATTGAAACGGGTGAGGGACGTACAGTGCCTCACCGGACGCGTCGCCGCCCTGGCTCGGTTCCTATCCCGAGCCGCCAAACGATGTCTTCCCTTCTTCCGACTGATCAAGCAGGCCAACCTGGCACCAGAAAAGAAGGGATGGATCGACTTGGACCAGGAGTGTGAGCAAGCGTTCGAAAAGCTGAAATGCTACCTGACGACACCTCATGTCCTCGCCAAACCCCAAAGGGGAGAACAACTACTCCTGTACCTATCCGTGACGTCCAACACTCTGAGCGCTGTGCTCGCACGAGAAGAAGCAGGAGTCATGAAGCCCATCTACTATGTTAGCCGAGCACTACAAGGACCGGAGTTCCGGTATTCGTGGACTGAAAAGTTCACCCTTGCGCTAATTACAGCTGCTCGCAATCTACGGCCATACTTCCTGGCCCATCCGATCGTCGTCCTCACCGATCAACCTCTCTGGCAAATTCTTCAGAACCCTGACGCTTCCGGAAGGTTGGTCAAGTCGGCCATCGACTTAGGAGAATTCGACATTAAGTTCCGACCGAGGATAGCAATCAAAGCCCAAGCTCTCGCTGGCTTCATCACCTAATGCACCCTATCCGCCGGGGAAGCGCCCGAGCAGTCCTCGGGGCCCACTTGCGAGCTATACGCTGACGGATCTTCCTACGCGGCGGGCAGCGGTGCAAGATTGCTCTTACTCTCACCAGAAGGGGTGGAGCCACAATATGCCCTGCGTTTCAACTTCCCGACCATGAACAACGTGGTCGAGTACGAGGTGCTCCTCTCCGGGCTACGCATGGCAAAGCACATGGGGGCGTAAAGTGTGCGAGCATACAGTGACTCCATGCTCATCGCCAACCAGGTCAGGGGGGAGTTCGAGGCCCGCAACCCCTCCATGATGAAGTATCTAGAGAAGGCCAAGGTGGCGGCATGCGAGTTTGCCCGCTTTAAGGTGATCCACATCCCACGCGAAGAGAACGCCCGAGCAAACGCTCTCTCCCGCCTAGCATCGGCCACCACAGTCTCTAGTTCAAGATCGGTCCTGATAGAGGAGTTATCAGCGCCAAGCATAGATGATCCGGTGCACCAGGTAAATGCTATTGACTACGAACCTTCCTGGATGGTTCCTCTCCTCGATTTACTCCTTCGGTAACAACTCCCGAGCGAACATGCTGAGGCGCGGCGCACACGAGCTAGAGCAGCCCACTTCACCATGGTGGACGGCCGGTTATATCGCCGGTCCCTCTCAGCCCCTCTACTCAAATGCCTCTTCCCCACGGAGGCCAACCAGTCCATCTAAGAAGTCCATGAAGGACTCTGCGGAAGTCACGTGGGAGGGTGAGCACTCGCACGGACGCTGATCCGGCAAGGGTATTGGTGGCCCACCCTGTAGTAAGACTGTCTCGACTATGTTTAGGGGTGCCCCTAATGCCAGAAATACTCTCACCTTCACCACTAGCCAGCTACACAGCTTCACGCCTTGATGGAGCCCCGCCCGTTCGCTTGATGCGGGGTGGACATACTAGGTCCCTTACCTGAGGCGTAAGGGAGGAAGAAGTTCCTCATAGTCGCCATCGACTACTTCACCAAGTGGATCGAGGCTGAACTATTGGGGAAGATAACAAGTGAAGCAGCTTGGAAGTTTGTGCTGCAAAGCATCATTTGCCAATTTGGGATCCCAAGAGTTCTCACAATCGATAACGGTAGGCAGTTCACTAGCACTGCCTTTCAAGGAAAGTGCTCAGAGTTGGGGATCTGGAACCACTACACCTCGGTGGGGCACCCCCAAGCCAATGGGTTGGTGAAAAATGCCAACCGAACTCTCCTCCACGGCATCAAGACCCGCCTGGACCAAGCAGGCGACTCATGGATCGACTCGATCCCTAGCATTCTATGGGCCCACCGGACCACCGCTAGAGCCACCATAGGAGAAACACCTTTTCATCTCGCTTACGGGGCAAAGGCAGTGGTTCCGGTGGAGATATCTAACCCCTCGTTACGAGTGGGACACTTTGATGAAGCCAGGAACAACCAAGCAATGCGAGAGAACCTGGACCTACTCCAAGAAGGAAGAGCCAACGCCCAGGTAAAACTCGTGGCATATCGGCAGAAATTGGCTCAATACTACAATGCCCGGGTTAAGGAGCGACACTTCTTCCCCGGGGACCTAGTTCTACGGCGGGCAAGCGTGGCCGACCCACGGGGAGCCGCAGGAAAGCTCACACCAAACTGGGATGGCCCGTACAGGGTAGCGGAGACACTCGGCAAAGGAGCGTACATGCTAGTGACGCTGGGGGGGAGAGAGGTACCCAGGACGTGGAACTCCATCAACCTCAGGAAATACTTCTAGTGAAACGTCACCAGCCATACTCCACTAAGGTAAATTACCTACAGGTAGCTTAAGGGCTTCCTAAAGGTGAGCACCGCTCCCCTTGAAAATGAGAAGGTGGCTGAAGGGCTTCCTAAAGGCGAGCACTGCTCCCCTTAAAAATAAAGAGGTAACCTAAGGGTTTTCCTAAAGGCGAGCACTACTCCCCTTGAAAATAAAAGGGTGACCTAAGGGTTTCCGAGAGGCGAGCACTGCTCCCCTTGAAAATGAAGAGGTAACCTAAGGGTTTTCTTAGAGGCGAGCACGGCTGCCCTTGAAAATAAAGAGGTAACCTAAGGGTTTCCCTAGAGGCGAGCACTGCTCCCCGTAAAAATGAAGAGGTAGCCTAAGGGCTTCCTAGAGGCGAGCACCGCTCCCCTTGAAAATGAATGGCAGCCTAAGGGTTTCTATGGAGGACGCGGGCACTACAGAACGCGAGCGCAAGGAACCGTCTAGAAAGCACGCAGAAGTACTCCAGTAAAAGGTACACAATAGTGTTGGCTCAAAATAAAGAATTTATATTTCTTTAGTCAAAGTACAAGCTGCCAGAAATCAGCAAAATACCCACACATGGGCCAAATACAAGTACGTGGAGAGACAAAATGTGCTCGACCATGGTGATATACGACTTCAGCGACTCGCTTCCTGGGCACCGTCCTCTGCCAACGATCATGCTAGGTCTTTAAGCAGACCCCCAGCCCCCATTTTTGTTTTGTGGAAGGGTGCCGACGGAGAAGCCTCCTATGCCATAGAAGAGAGACAAAGCCCCCAGACCAGCAAAGGGCTTCACTGGTAGAAGGATCCTCACCAGGCAAAGGGAAGAAGACGCCTACAACGAAGTGCGACAACCGGCAAGACGTGGGTACAGTTTTACGAAGAGGCCTCGCAGCAGTCCTTATAACCGCCCACTACGGGTCGATGTCATCCCCTGAAGGGCAGATGAAAGGACGTCGGCCGCTACGGTGGTACGGCTACCAAGGCCAAGAGACCATTCTGAGCCCACGCCCCCAGAACAAGACAAGACCCGAGGCCATCATTGCCAGTGTGGCCTCTGCCACCGCCAGAGGCGCCTTGCGCGCCAAGTAGGTTCTTGAAGCCACCAACCCCGTTATACGAGGAAATCATCTTCGGATCACACACTCCAGAAGCACCCTCTCTTAGACTACTCTCAGCCCCGTGCAGAGTGCTCGGCAACTGAGAGTAGGGGGGGAAGTGAGGAGGGTAAATCTGGTCCGGCCCAGATACGGCCCAACGACGGATGCCCTGCTAAGATTCGAGTGTGCTAAGCCCACTAAGAAGTCTAGCGCATACGCTCAACCCAATAAGGGGGAGCCCGGCCCAACAAAGCATCGGATTCCATGACCCACGACAGCTACGGCCCAAGCAAAGTTCTCGCCGGAGGACACTCCGACGACCGACTGTTGCCCCAACGACATTGGCCTTGACCCCGTAACGGGCTAGCACACGCCATGAGCGCCGTAAGACTCACCTAGGGACCGACCGACGCCGGGGCTATCGCCCCCAATGGGAAACTCCCGCCAACATAGCAGGGGAACGTTACTCTGCTAAGGAGGCCCTTCCCTCTCAAGGGACGAGGCCCCTCGCTCCAAGATAACCCATATAAAAGGGACATCGACAAGAGAGAAAGAACACTGTAGATTCTTCTACTAAACTCCATAATACTACGCAAGAGAAGAGACACGGTGGATACTTTCACCAAAGAGCTTCGCACTGAGAATAGAGTAAATCAGAGACACCACGACTATAGAGAGGCTATCCGCCACGACCAGAGAGAATCCTCCCTACACGGCCTTACCACCCAGCGAGCACTCTCCGAGCACCCGCTGGGAGTGGTGAGCACGCGTGCAGAGGATCTACGCACCTCTGAGATCATCTACTTCAGCCTCTACTTCTCCCTCACTTCGCTCTTCTTTATTGCTCATTAATCTCTTGCTGACTTAAGCATCGGAGGGTTGTCCCCTGGGGTAATACCCGGGACTCCTTCTGACGCCTCCTTGGTTTCTTGGTATTTGCATGCCTCCACGGGTGCGAGACGACTTCCCTAATAAATAAATAGAGAAGGTGGCACGCCGCTACAAATGGTATGTCATTCTTCATAAGTTACATCATGACGAAAACGGAGAACAAATGGCGAATATGTAGGGAACACTAAATCCATTTCTCGAGAAGTACTATGAAACAACTGGAAGGATTTAAGCATTTGGTGGACAAATATAAGTCTAGTCGTTTTTCATAAAAGCAATCATAATGGTCCCAAATTGTTGTGAAATGACAATCAAACTCTGCCATTCTCAACCATATTGGTATGGGAATTATAGTTTTGATATTTTTCCCTGATGGGATGATCGATCCTAGAGACTTCTAGAATATCAAATAGAGTAGTAAGAGTATCCATGGATAAATTGGTTGAAGCACATGGTACTTACAAGAAGATGAATAAGTACCTCCACAATAGTAACTGGTACAACTGAACGCCATTTGTTGCTCTTCTTAGGCTCTGATACTAGTTAAGGTGGACAGAAGACTAAGGCTGTCGTAAAGACTTTCGAATGAAAGTTCTCAAGACAAAACTTGCAAGAACTTACAAAGGAGTTGGTTGCTCAAAACTTTGATGCCCTACTTGAGGAGCGATCGACTCCTTTTGCATTGGCTTTATCATTAAGAACTGATTCCTCTACCTTGGGATCATTTCTCAAAGAAAACTATCAGATAGCGCAAAACTTAGGCGCTATGTCTGGTGGCAGTTTATTTTAGCTTAGTATAAGTTCTCCGTAGAAAAAATACCAGGAAAGGATCATCATCTCCCTGATGTACTCACCCAAGAGCTAAAACCACGGATAAAAATGATAAAGCCACCAACTCAACAACAAGCTTCATGGAAGAAAATGCCACTCCGAACTCCCCAACAAAGACAGCATTTTTGCCAAAACATCTGAATGCTTTTTCCTTATGGAAGCTCAATACAAGGAGAATATCCAACAATTGATTTATTCATTACTTCAATAGGACGTGTAAGCTGTCTGATTAATAATCTAAAATGGATAACTCTCGAGGGTGACATTTTAGACCTTCTGATAGAAAAAGAAATCCTAGATGACATTCTATTCATCAGAAGATAGTTATATGCAAACCAACTTGCTCGAGAATACTTAAGTCATATCCTACATACAAAAGCCTGGGAATAAGATTTGTGTCAATTCTTTCAAAGATATAACTTCTCCGAGCCAGGTCATATTCGTCGCTATCTAGACGAAGAGTTGATACTTGAAGATGCCGAAGAAGATCCAACTTCGGCTTCCTCCTTAAAATAGCTCAGCACCATAATTGAAGATTGCAGGAGTTGCCAGAAAAAGGCATCTGGGTTCTATCCTCTCCACGCAAAAATACTGCAACAGATGCCAAAGTAATTACTTTTGGTTGCTCTAGCTCGGCCGGAGCTTTCCCTTTAGCAGCACGGACCGCCCTAGCTTGCCGGGATTCCTTGGGAGCCATGGAGTGGTATTGGCAGACTGGAGAAGCTAGGATGTGGATGGAATGAGCTGGAGAAGCGCCGAACAGCCAGTGGCCGGAGAGGAGCACGAACGCCGCTAGAGAGGAGCAGAGAGGATGGGTTTCGATGGCAGTAGCTGGAAATGGGAAGGAGGGCGAAGTCGACTTGTTAGGTCTGTTTCCCTCGTAATGGGTTAAGAAGTGAGAAACTGGGGGTAAAACGGTAAAAAGCTCCAGTAATTTATCAAATAGACAAAATGAGGGTTTAAACTGGAAAGAGGAATTTTTGATGTTTTAAATCTAACAAAATTCATATTTCAGGGTTTTGAATCTTGAAGAATAAGAACATTCTCTTTCTAGAGTGAATTATTAAGGACCCTTATTTATATTAATGGTTCAAAGCATATAAGTCAAGACTTTGAATTTAAAAACCCTGAAAAAGTTTGTTCTTGTATATTTAATAGAGTTAAAACAATCTTTTTAAACATAGGCATTCTCCATTTCTTTAGTTCTTACTCATCAATTTCATTAGACACCTCTAGGGAAAGTTTCAACTAGTATTCAAATTAAACATTCTAGAGGTTCTGCATTTTGCCTTCGGTCAACCATATTTTTTTTCAGTTTTCTTTTCACGAGCATTCAGGTGTAGCACAACCTTTTGACGTGAGGAAACATGTTTATCAGACACCAGAGTCCTCGGTTACTCAGTATGGCTAACCGTTCTACCTCATTTTGAACATAGTTAGCATGTCACTTCATGACTCCATCCACAACACGTCTTTGGTGCATGGACTTAGTTTCTCGATGAACCATGCCATTGCTCTGCCTTTTCTTTCAATTTTTAGACTTTTTCCTTTTGCATTTCATGGCGTATTCCCTTAGCTTTTTCAGACTTAATGTTTAAAAATAATACTAAGTTTGAAACACTTCAACCAGAGTGACCTCATTACTTTCAATTTTCAGATTTCAAGAAAGGGTGAGGACACAGTCTTTTGAGGCTGTTTAACACTATTCCATACACATAGGTAGATATTTTCCACAAGCTTTTAATCTCAAATTTCAAAGGTTTATCGACCCCAAACCATTAATTTATTGATGGGTCGGTCTGGGAAGACCAAAAACCTCTAAAAAAGGGAATGCTTCATTTCAACTCTCCCTGAATCAATGAACTTTTGTCAGATTTAATGAAAGAAATTTTCTAAAAAAGAATTGAATTTCAATGGTTTATTTCAAGAGGAGGATGAGTGTGGATATAGTAGGGTAGAGGAAATCAGAATTCCACACTAGATGAGTTGAGTAGACAAGATAGACATAGAATGTAACATGGAACGACATTCATCATAGAAGGTTGAGTTGAGTCAACTTGGAGTCTCAGTAAGTCAACTTGATCCGTAAAACAGAACCATGTTTTCAAGAACGGAACTGAACAAGTCGACTCAAGGAGGTCAGTGAGTCGACTTGGCATGTCAAACATAACCAATTTTTGTGAACAATCAAATGTCAAGTCAACTTGGATAAAGTAGTAAGTCATCTTGATTCAACAGACAGAACAGAGATCAAGATGGATTTCATTCCAAAGTTGACTTGGTCAGCTTATTGAGTCGACTTAAATTGTTACCAGAACAAAAACTTTAAGCCAAATCAGAGAATGATATGAACCTGATTTCATCTACTTCCATCTACCAATAAGATCAAATAAATTCTGATAAAATCCAGAAATCCTCATGGCCATGCAGCATGCTGGCCTGATCAAACGACTAGATACATTAAAAGATCAGATCTCCCCCTCACCAAGATCATGCAATTCTTCCAATACACATGAAATTCTGACACTGATTTATCTAAGCTCGGACCAATATAGACAAGTGACCCCTGGTACTTGGTGGAGGTGGTCCTCTCGCATAGTGATAGCTTTCAACTGGACTTAATCCAACCTTTCACAAAGCACCATTTTATATACCAGGTGGTATGAGTCATGTAAGTGCAATGGACACCATTCAAGACTTTTAGACTCAACCAAGAAGGAAACAAACTCCCCCTCAGTATGACACCCCATGAGATGAACAAACCAACCAAACATGCATGATAATTTACACATTCATCACACATTCAAATGAGCACACAATTTGCAAAGCATTCAGCATTATTACCATGAGGTCTACACAAGCCAAGTTCCCTTCTCAAGGATGAAAATCTATCATTACACAGGGGCTTGGTAAAAATATCAGCAATTTATTTTTGAGTTTCAACAAAATGTAATTCAAAACTTTTCTAATTAACCTCATCTCTTAGAAAGTGATGTCTAACTTCAATATGCTTAGTCCTAGAGTGCTGGATGTGATTTTTTGTTAAATTGATAACACTTGTGTTATCGCACAGTATGGGCACACATCCAAGATCTACATGGTAGTCTTGGAATTGATGCTTAATCCACAACACTTGAGTTCCACAGCTCCCTGCAATGGCGTACTCTGCCTCTGCAGTGGAGAGTGCAACTGAGTATTGCTTCTTGGAAGCCCAAGAGACTAAGCATCCACCCAAGAATTGGCAATAGCCACTGGTGCTTTTTCGATCCAATTTGCACCCAGCATAGTCTGCATCTGAGTATGAGATAAGATTGAACTCACAAGATGCAGGAAACCACAATCCCAAATCACGAGTTCCAACTAGATATCGAAAGATGCGTTTAACTGCACTCATGTAGGATTCACTAGGACTAGCTTGAAATCTAGCACATAGACATACACTGAATTGATTATCTAGCCTAGATGTTGTAAGGTAGAGCAAAGATCCGATCATACCTCTGTAGGTCTTTGCGTCTACCATTTTACCTTTCTCATCGACATCTAGTGTCGCATTTATGCCCATTGGAGTTGCAATTGTCTTGGCGTCCTTCATCTTGTGTTTCTTCAACAGCTCCAAAATGTATTTAGACTGATTTATGAAACATCCCTCTGAAGTTTGAGTGACCTGTAGACCAAGAAAAAATTATAATTCACCCATTAGACTCATTTCAAACTCGCTAGTCATTAAGTCAACAAACTCCTTACACATCAGATTTTGTTGACCCAAACAGTATATCATCTACATAGATTTGAACAACTAGAATGTCATCTTTATGCACCTTGGTAAAAAGTGTTTGGTCAACCTTACCTCTTATGTACCCTTTACCTGTAAGGAAGCTACTCAACCTATCATACCATGCACGTGGGGCTTGCTTCAATCCATAAAAAGCTTTCTCCAATTTGAAAACATGATCTGAAAATTCCGAGTTTTCAAAGTTGGGGGGCTGTTCAACAAACACTTCCTTTTTATTAGTACATTTAGAAAAGCACTCTTAGCATCCATTTGTTGAACTTTTATTTTATATGAACAAGCAAATGCAAGCATTATTCTTATTACTTCTAATCTAGCAACAAGGGCAAAAGAGTCTTCAAAATCTATTCCAAATTTCTGGTTATACCCCTTTACTACTAATCTAGCTTTATTCCTAACAATGATGCCATTCTCACTTACCTTATTCCTAAAAACCCATTTTGTTCCTATCATAAATTTATTTGAAGGTCTTAGAACTAAATGCCAAACTTTATTTCTTTCGAAATGATTTAATTCCTAATGCATGACATTTATCCAACATTCATCTTTAAGATCTTCATCAACATTTTTAGGTTCTATCTGTGATACAAGTGCCATGTGATCTTGTTCTTCAATTGCTCTAAAATGAGACCTTGTTCTATGAGGATCATGCACATTACCTATGATGTAGTCTAAAGGATGATCCTTCAAGTATCTAAAGTTTGAGGAGGTCTTACCTGGGGGAATGGATCTGTCTCCTTGTCTATTTACCTCATTTATTTCATCATTCTGCAATGTCTCCTCATTTTGCTGGACATATTCATCTTTAGCCTCCAAAATTTCTCCATCTGTGTCTCCTTTCCTGTGAGAATTTGAATCATTAGTATCTTCATTTTGTTCATCAAAAGTAACATGTGGAGACTCTTCTACAACTTGATTTTTCACATTGAAAATTCTGTAGGCTTTAAAATGATCAGAGTATCTTAGAAAAATGCCTAGTTCACTTTTTGCTACAAATTTGTCTAGGTCTCTCTTGTCGTTATTATGAGTAAAGCATTTTGCTCCAAACACTTTAAAATGAGCTAGCGAAGGTGTCTTACCTTTGAAGAGTTCATAGGGAGTCTTTTTATGGAGCGGTCTTACCATGGCTCAATTGACTATGTAACATGAAGTCTTGACTGCTTCTGCCCAAAACTTTCTTGGTAGCTTGCTCTCCACTAGCATTATTCTTGCCATCTCCACAAGCGTTTGGTTCTGTCTCTCCACAATCCCATTCTGTTCTGACGTTCTTGGAGATGTAAACTTGTGGAGGATTCCTTCTTTACTGCAAAGATCATCAAACTTAGCATTGTCAAACTCACCACCGTGGTCAGACATGATGGAACAAACTTTATGCTTACCTTCTTGCTTGATTTTTCTATAGAATACCTGAAACTCATGAAAAACTTCATTTTTATGAGCTAAAAAGAACACCCATGTAAACCTTGAATAATCATCCACAATAACATATCCATATCTTTTGCCACTAAGACTAGCAGTCCTAGTTGGCCCAAACAAGTTCATGTGAATTAGTTCAAGTGGTTTGGAAGAAAGACTTTCAGTTCTACCTTTGAATGAGGTTCGTGTTTGCTTGCCTTGGGTGCAAGCATGACAAATTTCATTAGTCTTGTCAAATAAGATTTTAGACATTCCTCTAACCATATTGAACTTTATTAATCTATGCAGGACATGATAAATAGCATGCCCTAACCTACGATGCCACAACCATACAAGGTCATCTTTATTAGCAGCAAGACAAAGATTTTCATGAGATGGATCATCTAGATCAACCATGTAAACATTGTTAACTCTTCTACCCACAAATTTTATTTGATCTGAATTGGGTTCAAAGATTTTACATTCTCTAGCATCAAACACTACTCTATGATCTTTATCACATAACTGACTTATACTCAATAAATTGTATTCTAGACATTCTACCAACAAGACATTTTCAATTGAGTGGTTTGGATTCTTAACTATCTTAACTGAATCTTTGATTTTGTCTTTGTTCTTTCCACCAAAAGTCACATGTCCTGCCTCTTTTTTCACAAGAAAACATTTTTTTTCTTTATCTCCTGTCATATGTCTTGAACAGCCACTGTCGAGGTACCAACGATTGTGTATGGCTGCAAGACATTCCTACAGGACAAGCATTACACAAGAGATTTTGAAACCCAAATGAGGTTGGGTCCACTCAGTTCAGTCATGTAAGATAACACACTTTTGGGGAGCCAAATTTATTTTACATGAGTTGGCTTTGTGTTATTCATGCATTGGGAGCTCACATGCCCAAACTTGCCACATATATTGCATGGTGATTGTTTAGATGCAGCAAACTTACGAGGTGGATTCATGAAATTTGGCCCTTTGAAAAAGTTTTATAATTCTGTTTGTAGGGCTTGTTGAACTTGTTGGACCATTTGGGTCGACTTGGGCTGAACCACCCTTGAGATATGGGTCGACTTGTTTTGTGAGCAAAGGATGTATAAGGCATTCTGTTAGAACCATGAGTCGACTTGAAGTTCTGGTTAGGTCGACTTGACCATGGACCTGGGACTCTATAACGGTTACTGGAAGACCCTCGAGTCGACTTGTCATACTGACTGGGTCGACTTACCCACTAACTTCCTGGTTCATAACGGGTACTGGGAAACTCTCGAGTCAACTTAGTGAACTGTCTGGGTCGACTTGCCTTGGATGAACTGGGAGTTTGATAGGTTCTGGATGGTCCATAAGTTGACTTGCTGGGGTGATTGGGTCGACTTGATCTCCCTAACTCGGTGAATTGAGTTGAGTTCTGTTTACCCTGGGATCCTCCTGAGCCGACCTAGCTAGGTCTTTGCTGTCTCTGGCTGCCCTGTATTTTAACAATCTTTGTTTTATTTTTTCAATTTGAAGAACTTCCATTGTCATTATTTTTGCTTGAATTATCCATCTTTATTAAGGAGTAAACTTCTTGGGACTTTGTTCGGGATGGAAGGAGATTATTTTTAGTTCAAGGACTTTCTTTTTAGTGGAATTAAACCCTATCCCTTCCTTTCTAAAGTTGACTTTCATTCCCAATACAACATCCAGATTTTCTTTTCCTTTAACCAATTTTTCAAGTGATTCTTGTTTGTCATTCAGATCTTTTTGAACCTTTTGAACATCTTTTAAATTGATTTACACCTTGAAGAGCTTCATATTTTTCAGTGGTTAATTTGTTCTCTTTTTCAATCTCCTGCACTTTTATTTTCAATTCATCTATAGTCTTTTCTAAGTTCTCATTTATCTACTTTAGATTCATGGATTCCTTTTTAGCTATTTCCAATTCATCTACAATTTTCTTCATTTATTGAATTTCCTTTTCTAGACAAACATTTCTATCATTCAACATAGTATTATGAACCATTGAATTTATTTTCTTTTTCAGGAGTTTATTATCTGTACGAAGTTCATCAAATTTATCTAACAGCTCAGCATATGCATCCTCCCATTCACTAGTAGTGAAATTTTCAAATGGAGAGGTTACCTCTTCATCTTCATCTCCACGAGCTATCAGACAAATCTTCTCATCTTGTTCCTCATCTGAGTCTTCTTCATCTCCCTCTTCTTCCTCATCACTCCATGTACTGATCATTGCTTTGGGCTTCTTGCCTTTCCATTTGCTGGACTTCTTCATCAACGCAGGGCAATCTCCCTTCATGTGCCCAACTTTCCTGCAATTATAACAAATTACACTATCAGTTTTCTTATTTGTCTGAGATTTGAATTTAGAACTTTTTCTCACCAGCTACCTTCCTTTTCTTTGTCCTATACCTATCCTTTTCAAGAACTTTCAAAACTTTCTTGTGAGTAGAGCATACTCACTGGAATTCCCATCACTACTGGAGGAGTCACTCTCCTCACTTGATTGCTTGCTGCTCGGGGCTCCCTTCAGTGCAATGGGCTTCTTTTTCTTCACATCTTCTTCCTTTCTTTTCAAGTTTAATTCATAAGTTATTAGTGAGCCAATTAACTCATCAACATCATTGTGGACAGATTTTTGGAATCTTCTATAACGGATGCCTTTGTATGCCACACAAGAGTAAGTGACCTAAGAATTTTTCTAACAATCTCATTATCAGTGTAAGGCTTCCCTAGGCCTTTTAGACTGTTAGTAAGTTGTGTTAACCTAGCATACATTTCTAAAATTGATTCATCATGCTTCATCCTAATTATTTCATAATCTGATATAAGCATGTTGGCCTTAGTTTCTCTTACCTCCGACGTACCTTCCTATATAAGCTCGAGTCTGTCCTACATCTCTTTTGCATTTGTGCAGGTGGAAACTCGGGAAAACTCCGTGGGATGTAATGCAGACTACATTATGTTCATAGCACTCCAATTCATAGTTGATTTGCGAATTTCCTCTGGAGTCCATGCATCTTCATTCTCGGGGAGTTGAAATGGTCCCCTGCTCACCACTCTCCAGATTTCCTGGTTTTGAGCTCGAAGAAATACCTGCATCCGATTTTTCCAATAAGAGTAGTTAATGCCACCAAAATAAGGAGGTCAATTCACAGAATGACCCTCTGCCAAAAATCCTTTGGCATCCATTCCAGCTGATCTATCCAGGTCGTTGGACCTCTTAAATGGATAAACCCGCTCTGATACCACGTGTTAGTTGAAGAATAGTGGATCTAGAGGGGGGTGAATAGATCCTCTACCAATTTAAAAGCTGACTTCTAGGACTTGAAATTAACTCAGCAATTGAACCGTGAAACTCAGGATATCAGCGCAATTCAGATATAGACAAAGAGATATTAGACTTAGAATTTGGCAGTCATAATCATGCATCTAGCGCAAAGCAACAACCACAAACACATGCATAGGGAGACAATGTTTTTTAGGTGGTTCGTTCACCTTACATAGGTAACCTACGTCCACCCCTCACTCAATCCGAGTGAGACTTCACTACGTGCAACAACACGGTCAACAAGGGAATCGATCCCTTACAACCGTTGCCTCACAGCTTGACCAACAAGTTGAGTCACAACTCACAAGATCGCTGTCAAACCGCATGCGGGCTGCACAGCCCAAACCCCAGATCATAGCTAACCCAAGCCAGATCTGACCCCTACTATGACAAGTAGGTTCCCAGTACAGTAATGATCAGAAATAATGAAAAAATAAAAGATCAAAACAGATAAACACATATGGAAATAAGAGTTTTCTCCCCAATGTAGCGGATGGCACGATCTGTGGAAGAGGTTGGTCCGCAGCAGTTTGGACAGCCTCGATCTCAGCACTATGGCATCAGATTTCACAATGCAGCTTCTCCCAACCTTGAGAAGCTTCAGATCTCCACGGATACTTGGATGCTCTCACAGTAGGAAGTAGAAGGATGTAAACTCCGGCTCTATGTTCTTCTACTCCAGGACAGCAACACAACTTCCTGGATCGAAATGGCTTCACGAGAACAATGGCAACTCGAACGATCTTAGAATTGGCTCTCAGAGACTCTTCTCAGGCTCTCTCTCTCGAACTGGTTTCTTCTCCACACGCAGACTCTCCTCGAAGGTGCTTCTTCCCTCCTTCACTCTTATCTTTTCATTTGAAAGAAAATGTGCTTTTATATTTTTCTGAGCAAAGAATATCCCGTGGGGCCCATCCGATCAGAAGTTGTTAGGATGAGAGAATATTTCCTGCCAGATAGACATTCTCGAAGTTGGTATCCTCATACACGATCTTCCAATGATTGGTCCTTGGACCATGTGCCCAAGAGGGACCCACGTTAAGTTCGCAAACAACTGCTACCTGTAGATAATAAAAAGATCACCACGATCGAGCAATGGATGAAATAACAATATATAGCAATATCACCTCAACGATAACCAACAGTAAGAGAGAAAAATGAAAAAATTAAACTAAATACACGCCGTAGGCGTGGAACAAGCAGTAATAGATAAGGGAAAAAAGAAACACATGCCGTGGGTGTGGAGCAATTATAAAGAAGGCAATAGAAAGAACGGAGCTGATATCTATCAAACAATGATCCGTGATCGCCACCAAAGCAAGCAACACAGAAGGGACTGCGTTATGCACCTTGGAAAGAGGTGGAGTGAAGGCACACTCGCAAGCGGGAAAAAAAATCAGGCACAGGACTGATCGCGGTCTATCGAGAGCCGCTACCTGAAGAAAGCAGTCGCGGGGTAGCCGCGATTAGCACCCAGAAAATAGAACCATGGGAACTTGATCCTCCTTCCCTTTCAACCGGCCAAAAGGGATGGACCTCGTGTCAGATATGCTGTAGACTTACAAGAGAAAGTAAGGAACACAAGAGACGAACGTAATTAAACTTGGAACCGTGCAATATCCATGAACCAACAAAGAACTAAACGCATAATTGGAAGGGACGATACCTGGGGGTTGGTGGTTTTTTAACCCTTGTAGGGCGTTTAAAGACTAGGTGGGTGCGTGTGAACGTGCTATGGATGCAGAGGAATGTGGGAAGAAGAGAAAAACAGATGCTATGATGCAAAAAGAAGGATGAGACAGCTTGGAAGTAGAGCACTTAAACACTGAAAAGAAACCCAATACTCCCTGGACTAGACCACACTTGGATGCAGAAAATGACGCTCCCAGGGTAAAACTCACAGTAGGACGCGACAACACTTCGTGGCGAGCTCCAAAGATTCTCCTCTCACGAGCATTAAGCCAAAGGGTGCTATTTATAGACCTTAGGAAACCCTAGCTAGAGTTGGGGAATAAATCCTAGAAAAATAGGATTTTTAGAGATAAATCTGTGGGATATCGAAGAGATAAAGCCTATGGAAGAGATACGAACTGATCTGACAAGAAATCCTCGGAGGAGGAAGCTTCAAATTGGACTCTAGGGCATCCTCGTCCGAAGAAGATAGAGTTTGGGCCGAACAAGACTCTGCACTAAGAACGCGGTCCATTGGGCGACCGCTGCCAAGTGAATGCGGTCTGGAGAGGACCGCGACCATGCCCACAGGATAAAGTAGAAATTAGTCGACTAATATCGTCTCAGGTCGACTGAATTGAGAAAGTCAGTCGACTGAACAGGCCGCAGGTCGATAGAACTTGTCACGCCCCGAACCGATAGCAGTGGAGCGCATGTTGCTCGGAACGTGGCAGTTAAACAGTCGTGTTAATCAGAGCATAGCCATAAGGCAAAATACAATTGGACAAAATAAATTTTATTTCAAATATAAGTCAATTACAATTTTGACTCCACTAGAAAGACTCAATAAAGGAAAATTACATTGGACTCTTAACTAGACTTGACACAAAATAAAAGACATCAAGACCATGCGGTTCATCTAGAGTTATCGGAGTTCTCTTCACTCTTGCCCTTGCCCATCTTGATCGTTCTCGTCCTCATTGTTATTATTACCTGAAAAATATGGGAAAACACTAGGTGAGCGAATGCTCAGTAGGTCTTATATCTTAAGCTCCAAGCTAGCTTTAGGCAATTAACAAGTTAACATGCATATGCAGATCATGCAGAGATATACAATAATCAAGATCTATAATGGCATGAGACATACCAATAAATCGGAGACTATTTCGAGAGCTATATAGGACAATAGATAGACGAGAGATAATTTCAAGGACATTCATGACGAGATAACAAGTATTTCCGTAAGGTATTCAAGAGCTTCATGATGAGACAATAACAAGCATTTCAATAAGGCATTCACTTTCACTAGAGTATACCACGTATATATCATTACATAGGATTGGACACATTTATATAGGAGTTCAAACATTCGAATAATGACAATCACTGGTGGAAGGTCATAGACCAATCTTACTTTTGGTTGGTGCAATGCCACACCCGAACAATCATGATACCGGCACATGTTTGGACTTTGCCACGCCTATGGGATCAGATCCGGACCCCGTCACTTTTCTTTCTAGCATTGAGTATCATTTATTTGGACCGATAGTGTAATGCCTTGGGTCTTTCGGATCTGGATCGGAGAGCTTTCAGATCACTTTTGTGGGTCCTGAGTTGTGTTTTACGATCCACGTGGGTTTTTCTCTCATACAAGTTACGGAACCTTGTGGTGAGTTTACTGTTGAGTTCATCGACTCAAGGACACTACAGTTGCGTTATGCTCCTTCCGAGGATCGCTTAGACTATTTTTTCATATTTATCTGAATTAGTGAATTTTCGGGCGAAAATCAGATATCATGAAAATTAGGAAATTCCTAATTTCCTTTTCTATTTCTTTCTTCACCCTCTCTCCTCTCTCTCATTCTCACGTTCACTCTCTCCCTCTCATTCTCTCTCCTCTCTTCTCCTCTCACCGCGGGGTGCGCGACCGTGGCAAGGTGGGCGAGGCAGGAACGCCGTAGAGCTGTTGTGGTGCGTGATGGCGCGAGGAACAGAGTGTGGCGTTGGCGCGATCTCTCGGTGGATTTAAAGCTGACGTGGGAGGTTCGTATGATCGATTTCGGCATGGTTTAGTTGCTTCGGCGCGCGAGAACTTCGGTGGAGGTAGAGAGATGGATGCCCTGCTCCTGTTCTGTGTTCCCTCGCGATTTCAAGCTAAACCGTGCGAGAACGAGCGAGTTTTCCAACTTTAGGGCAAAATCATGCTTCGGGGGCTGTGAGACGAGTTCGCCTTTCCCGGCGACGGTTTCTCAACTAGTTAGTTTCATTTAAACCCCTGGCATGTTAGCATTTTGTTCCCGCCATTTCTGTGGCAATCGGTTGTCATTTGGGGCCGGTATGAGCCC
Organism: Amorphophallus konjac; assembly: GCA_022559845.1. Classification (NCBI taxonomy): domain Eukaryota; kingdom Viridiplantae; phylum Streptophyta; class Magnoliopsida; order Alismatales; family Araceae; genus Amorphophallus; species Amorphophallus konjac. The sequence continues at coordinate 187,508,862 of CM040118.1, read as the reverse complement.
GGGAACCCACGTGACTCATTTTGGGTCGATTCATTAGAATCGCCCGTTTCTTATCTTTTTAGTGTCGGATTGATCCCTTCCGGACTGTGGAAGGCGTGTATCATGCTTAGGGTTGTTTCTCCTTCATTTAGAAGCGATCGGGGCGTGGAAAGGCCGAGTTTTGGCCATTCCTACGGTTTTCTCGCCGTAACGCCTTGGCGGTCCTTTCAGAGACCATTTTTATGTCTTGAGCGGTTTAGTGGTGACCGTTTTGGTTCTAGGTCGGTTCAGGTTTTAGCGGCCTTTCGATAGACCATTTTTGTTTGGCTAGCGGCCCAGGATAGACCGCTAAGCTCCGTGAAGCGGCCAAGGTAGGACCGCTGGTTCTTGATTAGCGGCCCATTGGTGACCGCTATTGGCTAAGTCGGTTCGTTGGGTAACGTCCCAACGATTGACCATTTTATGAAGTTGGGCGGCCCATCTGTGACCGCCACTTATGATTTAATGTCGGTTCGGGCTAGCGGTCTAGCTCCAACCACCTGGGTGTCCTTGGCAGCCTTAGAGTGACCGCTAGGCTCTATGAAACAGTTCTTGATAGACCATTTTGGTTGGTTTGACCGGTTGAGTCGGTTTAACTGTTTTGGGGTGGACTGAGTGTAAGTGGCCAGGCCTTGACCGCCAAACTCATTCATGCGGCCGTGAGGAGACCGCCTTATGTTAGAAATGGCCTCATGGTGACCGTAATACCCTTAAGCTTTCTGTGGAACCTTCTGAGTGCAGCGGCCATGTCCTTGACCGCCACACTCAGTGAGATGGCCCCATGTAGACCGTCTTTAGCCTTGTGCGGCTCTTCGATGACCGCCAAGTGCCTATGCTTTCTGTGTGAGGGTAGCAGCCTTTGGCTGACTGCCTGGTTTGCCTAGCGGTCAGGTGTATGACTGCCTCCTTCCCAGAGTTCTATTTTCCCGATGGTTTGGCCTCCAATTGTCTTAGCTTAACCTTTTGGTTTGCCCGTTGTCCCGTGGATGTCTTGGATGTCCTATGAGGGCTATAACCATATTGTAGGGTGGCCGGGAGTGCCATTATATCGAGTAATGTTCCGTACTGCTTTAGAGTTACTATTGGTTTCTGGTCAACCTGGTTGTGACCCAGTGGTTGACACGTGACCTCGTAAGTGTCTTGTCTATCCTGTGAGGATCGAGACATGGTTTTGGATGCCTTGGGGTACTGTCTTACCTCGTTTACGTGTCCACGTGGGTTGAGGGTGTTAGTGATCCCTCATGTCTCCGTGATTCGTGTTATGCAGATGTGTGGATCCGGCTGTCCTGTGCCGTTTCCTTTATAAGTGTTTTACCGTGATCTGGCTTAGAGACTAGGCTGATTGGCGGCGTGCTACCGCTTTTGTGCGATGATCTTGACCTCGAATCGTGAGACTCAAGGATCGTTGTGTCAGCAAGTCTAGTTGTCTTTTCTGAGTCTAGCGGTAGTCTTGTGTGCTGCCTTATGCTTGTGCTTCGTAGTACGTGTGACAGTGCATGCTTAGCCTGTCCGTACTTCAGCACTGATGTTTTGGCATCCTTGTGTTTAGTGAGCCTCCACTAGTCGTAGCCTGACGACACTTTCTTGTGTGTCGGCCCACCTAGGAGTGGTGGCGGGGTAGTTCCCGACAGATAATTTTTAGGCTAGTTTCCGTGGGCCCCCTTGCTTTGCGGTAGCGTCCTACTGGGGGGGAAACTAGCTAGAGGCCTGGCTCAAGGCATTGAGCTTGTGTGTAAACACGTGGTCAGGGGCGTTTGGACGAGCGCCGACGGGCGTGACGCTAACTAGTCACTCGTTACTGTTGTTCCTTGTACTTGGTTCTGTGAGTATCTCAGTTACCGCCGTTCCAGGCGTGTGGGAGATACTTGTGGTGCAGTGTAAGACGTCAGTGGATGCATCTGGCTGTTCTTCTAGTGAGGAGGTACTTCTGTCACATGACACCTGACTCATTGTGCTTTGTGACTTTTCGGGGTAGTCTATTCTTGGCTTCACCCGAGGTTAGTGTAATGTAGCGTGCACGACGGTAAGGTTGTGTATGTTTGTGCCTTTGGACCGTGTAGGTCTTTTCTAGGGCTTTTGCCTGTTCTTGTAGGCTTTCACTTTGGAGCTAGTGCTTTGTCGACGGATCGGTAATGCCCGACTTTGTGAGATCGGGGTTCGCCTTTCTGTTGTGGTTTGGAGTAGCTTAGAGGGCCGTGGTTCCTTCGGCTATCGTGTTTTTGTTCGGTACGGATTTACTCTTTCCTTTAGCTGTTCCTACTCCTACTTTTACAGCTTTACTGTTGTAGTTTAGCAATGCTGTTACCTCTGTTCCTACTTTACTGTTCAGCGTTGTTGTCCTGCGTGTTACTGTGTTGTTTCCAGTGGGGATCTGCGGGACCCCTACTGAGCCAGTGACACGAGGCTCACCCCTACTTTTCAGGTGTGGTCATTCTTCTTCCTCGTGGGTCGAGGCGCTGTCCGTCGGTTCGTTGTTGCCAGCTTTCCCAGTGTCGAGCTTCCAACGACTTAGAGAGTACATTTTCTCTTCTGTCGGACTGTACTTATCTTTATTTGGACTAGACTCTGTAGTTAAATTGTTAATTGAAAATGTAATTTTATTTCTGCTACTTTAGCAACCCTGATCAGTGAAATATTAATTGCTTACTACTTTATCAGGAACTTCAATGTACTCCATACACACCTTTTATCCCTTCGGAGCTTTACCGCTCTTGGGAGGCCTCGCAGGATCCAAGTGGTATCGGGTGTACTCGGTATCCGAACCCTGGGTCATCACAGTTGGTATCAGAGCTAGTTGTGTGAAAGTACATGGGAATTCGAGATATTATAGTACTCAGAGTCCTTAAGGTCCAGTACAGTCGATAGCTGGCATTAGTTTTGTGATTGTTTATCGCTTTGCTTTCGCGTGTGGTCTTGTACGTGCTGTGTTGGCACTATGCGAGATGGTTTTGCTCTCGTCAAGATGTGACATAGTATTCTTCTTTTGTCATGGTGTTTGTCTTAGTTGTGCTACGCTTGGCAGAGTTCGCCGGCAGGCGTGAATCTGTGGTATAGTGTTCGAGATTTTTTCTGTGGGTCTGTTCAGGTGGCTGGTGACTTCATCATTGGTGAGATGGTCGTACACATTTTTATGTTGTTTTGGTCATCCCATCTCGAGTTTATTTAGCCCCTGAGGTGTTAAGCTTGTGTCGAAGTGGTCGATTAGATGCCTTGATTGAGAGAATGCTCGGGCGAACCTAGGAATTGTTGAGTTAGATGGACGCAGTCTATCTCCACGAAATGTGGATCTAGAGGGGGGTGAATAGATCTAATGCCTATTAAAAAAACCAATGTAAGGTTCAAATGCGGAATATAGGCAAATATGCTAAATCACTAACCCTGATACTAGATTTCAACAGAACTGAATCAAGCTCTTAAAGTAAACAAGACAACCAGTCGTACACAATTCATAGACAATCACACAAACACAAGACACCCATGATTTTTAGGTGGTTCGGTCAAGGACCTACGTCCACCCCACACTCAACCGAGTATGGCTTACTGCTGCGCAGTACAGCTTGCGTCTGCTGGGCACTACAGCTTGGCCAACAACAGCTGATACACAGCTTCGCTGGGCACTACAGCTTGCCGACCAGAGGACAGATCCTTTGCAACTGCTAGGGAAATACAGCTTAACCTGTCTAGTGGAGACTTCCACTGTAAATCCGCTGACTCACAGCTTGAAGAAACATGAATTTGGAAATGAAAGACAGAAGCAAAACGAAAATGAAAACCCAAATGGGAATGTAGCTCGAATGAGCAATGCTCAGCTCTGGTTTCTGAACCAAGAGACTGAGATACAACCTCTCAAACAAAAACTCTCACAATCTCACTCTCTCGATCAAGCTCTCTCAACTCATCTCTCTTGATCTTCTCTTCTCTCTTTTTCTTCTTCTCTATTTCTCTTCCCACAGTGGATCGATGGCACTCTGCTGCTTTCAGACTGGCTGTATAGACTTTGCTCTCTTCAGTTTTCGATCAGCCTCCATCTGAACACCAAGGCTTCAATATATACTGGCAGCAGGTGGATAAGGGCGCGTGGTTTCCACGTTTTCCCACCCAAGGAATTCGCCAGATCCGAGGCAACTTTATCCACGTGTCATCATCTGATCACCTCGTCCTCCTGGGATCACGAGCCATGTCAGCAATCCCTGTAGAGAATCCCTGTCAGACAGAGTATCGGATCATCAGCTGTAAGTATATTCATTGCAGTGTATAGACTTCGGTTTATAGCCGACGTACAGACATCAATGTATGGACTTTACAAGACAAACACAATGTGTATACTTGCTCAGTGTATGGACTTGTTTGAACGAAAAAGCAATGTATATACTTGAGGCATGAAGGCCAATGTACAGACTTGGCCACAAGCTGAACAATCGGATGTATAGACTTTGAGATCATTCAATCAGCCAATGTGTAAGACATCACGATGTATAGACTTCAGTTTATATGAAGGGCTGTACATACTTGCTGAATTGTAAAGCAATGTGCAGACTATGAAGAACCTCACCCAATGTATGGACTTTAGATTAAGGCCGATGTATAGACTTTGAAGCCCAAAGGTAATGTATAGGCTTCGCCTTAGAAGCGTAGGGAAAGACTCCAATGTATAGACTTGAGTGAAGTGAACGGGTGTTCAGACTTTGAATATGAAGACCAATGTATGGACTTCGAATCTGAGGATCAATGTTCAGACTATGAGAGCTAAGGCCAATGTATACACTTTAAGAACCTGACCCAGTGTATGGACTTAACATGATGCACGAAGACACAGTCCAATGTATAGACTTCATGAACAATGCATGAACGAGACGCTGTACAGACTTTGAATGAGGGTCCAATGTGCAGACTTGCCTTAGACTCTAAATGAGACGTACCTGGCTGTACAGACTTTGAAGAACATCATCCAATGTCATGCCCCGAGAGCGGAAGATACCCGGAGACGCGTGACAAGTTTATATCAATCATGTCAATCAGAGTATTAGTGTATTCGACACCAAAATCAGAGATGCGCAAAAGTAAAAATAACCCAATCCTTTATTCCTTCATAAAAATATGTCTATTACAAACCTTTGAAGTACTAACTAAAATAAAGGAAAAATACAAGGTTGACTCAAGAAAATATGAAAAAGACTAGATAACAAGGGAGAAGCTCTATCTCTTTCACTCTTGATTTTCCCCATCCGTTTGAGTTCCCTCATCGTCGGACTTACCTGAAAAGTAGGGAAACACTGAGTGAGCGAACGCTCAGTAGGAAATTATATCTCAAGAACTAGCAATGGGTTTAAGTAATTACATCTTTCATGAATGCACTATAGCTATGCATGCTCGCATAAAACGACAAGATAGAGAGAGTGTATAACAATAAGATAGCGACGAGAACTAGTCATGAACTTTCAAGAACTTATATCAAAAGATATCAAGATATTCAAGCAAGTGTATTTATCATGTCATGTTAGAATTTGGCTATCACGTTTCAAGCACGCAAGTATGCAATTTCCCTTTTTTTCGGGTCACGCCAGTCATGTAATATCAAGTCAAGTACAAGTACAAGATTTGTGGAATGTTCAATCAAGCTAGTCATGCACTTCGGTATAATACCAATACCGTGATCAATCAACTCCCATGGGCACAAGTACTTTCGGGTGATCCTCCCAGGACCAGATCGGGCCCTATATGCGCAGGCATTAATCATGTATTTTAACATCCACTTTTGTGTATAGCCAATATGGAATTCCAAGGATAAAACTTGTAGACACGTAGGATATACTTTGATAGAATAGAGTCCAAAATATGACACTTGACATAGATAGGCGATAATAACGGTACAATCACGATTATCGATAAAACTAGGTGGAATTGGTTCCCTAACTTGGGTACCATGACAAACAAGTATGGACATTCTTTATATAGAATTGAGGTCCACAAGAACATCAAGTTTAATATAGAATTGGGGTCTACAAGAACATCATAACAATGTTGATATAGAGTTGGGGTTTACAATAACATCACATTGATGGCATGCTTTCCCCGTTCATTAAGAAAATTCTCATATCATACTTATAGCATAATATGAGGGTCGGTATACCATGTTTCTATAGAGTGACATGGCAAAAATAGGGTGATAGGTTTTTATGGTACAACCCGCTCAGTCGGCCTTGAGGGAATCCAAGGCTCGAGGAGACTTACGAGGTCTCTATGACTAACTCTCTAGTCCAAAGGAACAGAATGTCCAATGGAGAGGTTGTATGTCACTGAGAGTTAAGGGGGTAACGTTAAAACATCATGAAACGTGGGACTATATTTACGGAGTGGAAATATAGTGCCGATAATATTCTTATATACATATATCAAACTCTCGGTTAACAGAAACAAGGAAAAACAGTAATACAGAAAATAGTGACTTTAGCCAAGTCATTAATTATACAATTAACGCCTTACAGAGGGGCGTTTATTTACACATTTGACGACTTATACATTAGTCGTCCCTTCAATATTTCTATTCTGCAGAAAATCAATATTCTGGAATTTTAACAAAAACGCACCCTGGACAGGGGCGTTACTTTTCAATTAGCGCCCTGGTCTGGGGCGTCAGTTCAGTAGGAGACGACCTTGTGCAGGTCGTTAATTCAACATTTTTTCCAAATTTCAGATAATAAAATTTCAGGAAACAATTTATATAGTCGGGACCAGAAAAATAGCAGAATTCATTCAGGATGATCATGCATTAGATTAGGTTCATGGTTTCACAGATATAGAATTTTAAACATGGGTAATTATTAATTTATATGAAATTAACGACTACTGGGTAGGGTGTCAAAACAAGAATCAGCGCCCTAGTGTGGGTCGCTTCTTTAAATTAGCGCCCTTGCCAAGGGCGTTTCTTTTTGAAATTACATAGAAAACATCTGAAACCACAATAAAACTATATGCATGCACGTCCGATGATATTATTAAGATCTTAAGCTAGTTTGGGCTACGATCTTGAGAAAACCTACCTTTTGAAGGTTAACTGGTGAACGGATGAAGGTTTGGAGAAGAAAACGATGCTCTGTTCGTAACAGAGTATTCTGATCACCGGAAGAAGAAGAAGAACTTCACGTCCTTTAATCTATATGAGAGCCCTTTCTCGATGCAGGCAACTTACAGGAGAATAAGATGAAGAAAAATTAATATTCTTCAGGAGTTGATCGAAAGCAGAGGCAGTAAGAAGAACATAAACCTGTTCTTCACGCACAGCAGCTGAGCAAAACCTCCTTCGACCAAATAGCTTTTAGGGTTCGATGGACAAAGGTTATTTATAGGATTTTGGGGATCCTAATAGGGTTAGAGTTGTATTGGAAGTAATACTTCCATGATAGAGTCATTAATATATTCCATCTTCGATGTAGTTATCTAGAACTTGCTCTGGATAGACTCCTGGTCGAACGAAACTCGAACTGAATTCACGCCTTAGGCTAGGTCGTGTGTTTTAATTGACGACGTTGTCCTAGTCGTTACTTATTAAAAACGCGCCCAAGGTGAGGGCGTTTCCTTTCCTTTCCTTAATTTTATTTCCCGTCGTTTGAAATTTGACGCCCTAGGGTGTAGGCGTCCTTTTTAAATTAACGCCTTATACAGAGGCGTTTCCTTTTGAATTAGCGCCTTGATAAAAGGCGTTATTTTCCTCTTGATTAATGATTTACTCATTTAGGCTCTTTGTCATCTATTTACTTATCTTTTATTTTATTTTAATTTATTTAAAAATCTTATTTTTTTCCAGGGTTGCTACACCCTCCCCCACTTAAAAGAATTTGGTCCCCAAATTCCATAGTATATATATATATATATATATGGAGAGTGTAGAGTATATACCTTAAAATAATTCTGGAAATTGCTTCCTCATGAATTCCTCGGTCTCCCATGTGGATTCATGATCGGAACTCTTATTCCATTGTACTTTTAGCATGGGAATAACCTTATTCCTTAGAGTACGTACTTCACAATCTAGTATCTTTATGGGCTTCTGTTCATATGTGAGATCCTTCTGGATAACTAAGTCTCCATGTTCAATAATATGTGATGGATCGTGTACATACTTCTTCAACATAGATATGTGGAATACATTATGCACTTCAGACAATTGAGGAGGCAATGCGATGCGATAAGCAACCTCGCCAACTCTTTCCAATATCTCAAAAGGTCCAATGAACCTTGGTGTAAGCTTGCCCTTAACACCAAATCTCCGTATTCCACGTCCAGGCGATATCTTGAGAAATATATGATCTCCGACTTGGAATTCAAGATCTCTCCTTCTTGTGTCAGCATAAGCCTTTTGCCTAGACTGAGCAACTTGCAGTCTTTCTCTAATCAATTGTATCTTCTCAGTGGTATCCCTTACCATGTCTGGTCCTAATAGTTATTTTTCTCCAACTTCGTCCCAACATAAGGGTGATCGGCAACTCCTTCCGTATAAGGCTTCGAAAGGTGCCATTTGTATACTTGTCTGGTAGCTATTATTGTATGCAAATTCAACCAGAGGCAAGTGATCATGCCAGCTTCCATCAAAATCAATGATGCAAGCTCTGAGCATATCTTCAACCACCTGATTAGTTCTCTCAGTCTGACTATCCGTTTGAGGATGAAAATCTGTACTAAAGTTAAGTCTTGTTCCCAACGAATGTTGTAGTCCCTTCCAAAAATGAGAAGTAAAACGGGGATCTCTGTCAGACACGATTGAAACAGGAATACCATGCAATCTGACTATTTCCTTGATGTATAATGCAGCCAAAACATCAACTGACCATCGGCTCTTTATTGGCAAGAAATGTGCCGATTTAGTCAATTGGTCAATAATAACCCATATTCCATCATGTCCTCCTTTTGATTTAGATAAACCCATGATGAAATCCATACCAATATCCTCCCACTTCCATTTAGGGATATCTAGAGGATGTAATTTTGCAGCAGGCTTTTGGTGTTCCGCCTTGACCTGTTGGCACGTGAGACAGCGTGACACGTAGTCCGCTATTTCCCTTTTCATGTTGGGCCACCAAAAATTTCTTTTCACATCTTGGTACATTTTGGTAGATCCAGGATGAATCGTGTACCTTGATCTATGAGCTTCATCTAAGATCTTCTTCTTTAACTCGGGACAATCCGGTATACAAGTTCTGGTTTGGAATAACAACCTTCTATCTGATGCTAATTGGAAATCAGACTGTCCTTCTAGTTTGCCCTTGATTTCCACTAATATTGGGTCATCATCCTGAAGTGCTTGTATTTCAGTTAATAGGTCTGGATGAATGCTTACACGAGATAAGGTGACACATTGGGAATCTGTGTCCATGCTTATATTAAGTGCAGAGAATTGCTCCAGCATCTTCCATTCTTGAATCATACAATTGGCTAACAGTGCTCTCGACTTTTGACTAAGGGCATCTGCTACATGATTACCCTTTCCGGGATGATATTGTATATTGAAGTCGAAGTCCTTGAGATGTTCTAACCAACGCCTTTGCCTCATATTTAGTTCCTTTTGAGAGAAAAGATACTTGAGACTCTTGTGATCGGAGTATATAGTAAACTGTACTCCATATAGATAATGCCTCCAGATCTTTAGTGCAAATACTACCGCGGCTAATTCTAAGTCATGGACGGGGTAGTTCTCTTCATGCTTCTTTAATTAACGAGAAGAGTAAGCTATAACCTTTCCTTGTTGCATTAGAACACATCCGAGGCCAATGCCAGAAGCATCAGTGTATACCTCGAATTTCTCTCCTTCCATTGGTAAAGCTAAGACAGGAGCTGTAGTAAGATGATCCTTGAGAGTTTGGAAGCTTCTTTCACATTCCTCACTCCATTCGTAACGGATCTCCTTGCGAGTTAACCTCGTAAGTGGTACGGCGATCTTAGAGAAATCTTTGATGAATCGCCTGTAATAGCCAGCAAGACCTAAGAAACTTCGGATCTCGCTAGCATTGGTCGGTCTTTCCCAATTTCTTACAGCTTCAACTTTTGATGGATCTACTGATAAGCCATCCTTTGATATAACATGTCCGAGAAAAGTCACTTCCTCAAGCCAGAATTCACACTTGCTGAGTTTTGCATATAATTGGTTTGCCCTCAATATTTGTAATGCAATCCTTAAATGCTCCTCATGCTCTTCCTTGGTCTCGGAATAAATCAATATATCATCAATAAAGACCACCACGAATTGATCCAAATAAGGCCGGAATATACTATTCATTAACGGCATAAAGGCAGCAGGGGCATTCGTTAGTCCGAAAGGCATAACAACAAATTCATAATGGCCGTACCTGCTTCTGAATGCAGTCTTATGAATGTCCTCATCCTTGATTCTTAACTGATGATATCCCGACCTAAGATCAATTTTGGAAAAGTACTTGGATCCTGAAATTTGATCAAACAACTCATCGATTCTCGGCAGTGGATACTTGTTCTTGATAGTGAGATGATTCAACTGTCGATAGTCGATGCATAACCTCATGGATCCATCTTTCTTCTTTACAAATAATACAGGTGCTCCCCATGGGGAAGTACTTGGTCTTATGAATCCTTTCTTAATGAGTTCCATCAGTTGCTCCTTTAACTCCTTGAGTTCAGCAGGTGACATTCTATACGGTGCCTTAGAAACTGGACCCGCACCAGGAACTAAATCGATGGTGAAGGCCACTTCTCTTTGTGGGGGTAATCCAGGCAAATCTTCCGGAAATACGTCCGGAAATTCTTGTACCACCGGAATGTCTTCTATCTTAGTTTCCTTAGCCTCCTTAATCGTGACGAATGCAAGGAAAGATACACATCCTTTCCTGATGAGCTTGCTAGCTCGGAGAGCCAAAATAAGAGGGGTTTTGCTTCGCCTCTTGGGGCTAGTAAAGATCAGTTCTGGAAATTCCTCGAAAGTAACCTTGCTATTGCGGCAATCGACCGTTGCCTGATATTTAGATAACCAATCTGCTCCTAGTACGACATCATACTCCTTTAGATCTAAACATATAAGATCAATAGGGAGATTCTTACCATGAACCAATACTTCACAGTTCTGGTAATGGTGTGTAATATCAGTCTCGTTTCCTAGAGGAGTAGACAAGACTAATTTTATCCATTCCGGTTCTAGGGGTAACGGATCAGCAAACTTCTTGGAAACAATTGAATGTGAAGCACCAGTATCAATTAAGACATATGCAGACTTGGAACAAACTTTCAATGTACCTTCTACTAGTCCGCCTTCTTCTTCTTGTTCGGTCTCCTTAATTGCGTGAAGACGAGCATTCTTGGTTACTGGGCGCTTCCCGTCCCCGACTTGATCATTAAGTAATGGGCAATCGGGAATTCGATGATCGCGACTCCCACAGCGGAGACATGCTCCTAAATTCCTCCAGCATTCTTCTGCTCTATGGCCCGCCTTGTCACAATGCTTGCACACTATATTTGATGGGGTAGTGGTGATGGAGAAGGGCTTGGTCTTCTTAAACTTCTGATCTTGTGAGGAAGTACCTCTATTGCTAGGCCTTTTCTTGAAGTTGGATTTAAAGGAACCCGAACTTGTAACTTGTTCTTTCTTGTCCTTCCCACGGATTCTATCAGATAGTTCCGTGGCGTCTTCTAATAGCTGAGCTCGGCGCACAATTTCCGAGTAGACCTGGATATCCATTGGCGCCAGCTGTGTGATATATTGGGGCCTGAGCCCATTTAGGAACCTCCAAGCTTTCATCTTCTCGGTGCTAACTAAGTGCTTAGCATACCGAGATAATCTAGAAAATTGGGCCTCGTACTCGGCCACTGTCAAGGACCGTTGCTTCAGTGCATCAAATTCTGCAGCTTTCTTTTCCTATACTCGGTCCGAAAAATATTTAGCGTTGAAATGTTCAACGAATTCTTCCCAAGTAACTTGGTCTTGATTTAAAGTAGCTTCTATTGATTCCCACCAGCATCGGGCATCCCTTTCCAACTGAAAGGTAGCTAATAAGACTTTATCTTGATCCGTGCACTGCATAACACAGAATATACGTTCCGTCTCCCTGATCCAGTGCTCTGCGTCGTCCGGATCAGTAGAACCCATGAATTTGGGCGGGTTCATGTTTTTAAAGACTTGGTGGAGACTCCCTGCTCGTTGTGCTCCTCCTTGTGCTACCTGTTGCAGCACCTGAGTCATGCCTTGAAGTGTACGCTGCATGTTGCGCCACTGAGCACGTTCGGCAGCCATTATCCTACAACTACAATAACTATATTAGTATATACTCGCGTCAAGGGCTTTTACTTCTATATTGATTTTAACCCTTGGTTCTACCCAATCTCACTGGTTAGAGGTTCAGACTTATCCTTGGACTTGGGTTTCCTAGGAATTGAACACCCTAGGCTCTGATACCACAAAAACTGTCACGCCCCGAGAGCGGAAGATACCCGGAGACGCGTGACGAGTTTATATCAATCATGTCATTCAGAGTATTAGTGTATTCGACACCAAAATCAGAGATGCGCAAAAGTAAAGATAACCAAATCCTTTATTCCTTCATAAGAATATGTCTATTACAAACCTTTGAAGTACTAACTAAAATAAAGGAAAAATACAATGTTGACTCAAGAAAATATGAAAAAGACTAGATAACACGGGAGAAGCTCTATCTCTTTCACTCTTGATTTTCCCCATTCGTTTGAGTTCCCTCATCGTCGGACTTACCTGAAAAATAGGGAAACACTGAGTGAGCGAACGCTCAGTAGAAAATTATATCTCAAGAACTAGCAATGGGTTTAAGTAATTACATCTTTCATGAATGCACTATAGCTATGCATGCTCGCATAAAACGACAAGATAGAGAGAGTGTATAACAATAAGATAGCGACGAGAACTAGTCATGAACTTTCAAGAACTTATATCAAAAGATATCAAGATATTCAAGCAAGTGTATTTATCATGTCATGTTGGAATTTGGCTATCACGTTTCAAGCACGCAAGTATGTAATTTCCCTTTTTTTCGGGTCACGCCAGTCATGTAATATCAAGTCAAGTACAAGTACAAGATTTGTGGAATGTTCAATCAAGCTAGTCATGCACTTCGGTATAATGCCAATACCGTGATCAATCAACTCCCATGGGCACAAGTACTTTCGGGTGCTCCTCCCAGGACCAGATCGGGCCCTATATGCGCAGGCATTAATCATGTATTTTAACATCCATTTTTGTGTATAGCCAATATGGAATTCCAAGGATAAAGCTTGTAGACACGTAGGATAGACTTTGATAGAATAGAGTCCAAAATATGACACTTGACATAGATAGGCGATAATAACGGTACAATCACGATTATCGATAAAACTAGGTGGAATTGGTTCCCTAACTTGGGTACCATGACAAATAAGTATGGACATTCTTTATATAGAATTGAGGTCCACAAGAACATCAAGTTTAATATAGAATTGGGGTCTACAAGAACATCATAACAATGTTGATATAGAGTTGGGGTTTACAATAACATCACATTGATGGCATGCTTTCCCCGTTCATTAAGAAAATTCTCATATCATACTTATAGCATAATATGAGGGCCGGTATACCATGTTTCTATAGAGTGACATGGCAAAAATAGGGTGATAGATTTTTATGGTACAACCCGCTCAGTCGGCCTTGAGGGAATCCAAGGCTCGAGGAGACTTACGGAGGTCTCTATGACTAACTCGCTAGTCCAAAGGAACGGAATGTCCAATGGAGAGCTTGTATGTCACTGAGAGTTAAGGGGGTAACGTTAAAACATCATGAAACGTGGGACTATATTTACGGAGTGGAAATATAGTGCCGATAATATTCTTATATACATATATCAAACTCTCGGTTAACAGAAACAAGGAAAAATAGTAATACAGAAAATAGCGACTTTAGCCAAGTCATTAATTATACAATTAACGCCTTACAGAGGGGCGTTTATTTACACATTTGACGACTTATACATTAGTCGTCCCTTCAATATTTCTATTCTGCAAAAAATCAATATTATGAAATTTTAACAAAAACGCACCCTGGACAGGGGCGTTACTTTTCAATTAGCGCACTGGTCTGGGGCGTCAGTTCAGTAGGAGACGACCTTGTGCAGGTCGTTAATTCAACAATTTTTCCAAATTTCAGATAATAAAATTTCAGGAAACAATTTATATAGTCAGGACCAGAAAAATAGCAGAATTCATTCATGATGATCATGCATTAGATTAGGTTCATGGTTTCACAGATATAGAATTTTAAACATGGGTAATTATTAATTTATATGAAATTGACGACTACTGGGTAGGACGTCAAAATAAGAATCAGCGCCCTAGTGTGGGTTGCTTCTTTAAATTAGCGCCCTTGCCAAGGGCGTTTCTTTTTGAAATTACATAGAAAACATCTGAAACCACAATAAAACTATATGCATGCACGTCCGATGATATTATTAAGATCTTAAGCTAGTTTGGGCTACGATCTTGAGAAAACCTACCTTTTGAAGGTTAACTGGTGAACGATGAAGGTTTGGAGAAGAAAACGATGCTCTGTTCGTAACAGAGTCTTCTGATCACCGGAAGAAGAAGAAGAACTTCACGTCCTTTAATCTATATGAGAGCCCTTTCTCGATGCAGGCAACCTACAGGAGAATAAGATGAAGAAAAATTAATATTCTTCAGGAGTTGATCGAAAGCAGAGGCAGGAAGAAGAACATAAACCTGTTCTTCACGCACAGCAGCTGAGCAAAACCTCCTTCGACCAAATAGCTTTTAGGGTTCGATGGACAAAGGTTATTTATAGGATTTTGGGGATCCTAATAGGGTTAGAGTTGTATTGGAAGTAATACTTCCATGATAGAGTCATTACTATATTCCATCTTCGATGTAGTTATCCAGAACTTGCTCTGGATAGACTCCTGGTCGAACGAAACTCGAACTGAATTCACGCCTTAGGCTAGGTCGTGTGTTTTAATTGACGACGTTGTCCTAGTCGTTACTTATTAAAAACGCGCCCAAGGTGAGGGCGTTTCCTTTCCTTTCCTTAATTTTATTTCCCGTCGTTTGAAATTTGACGCCCTAGGGTGTAGGCGTCCTTTTTAAATTAACGCCTTATACAGAGGCGTTTCCTTTTGAATTAGCGCCTTGATAAAAGGTGTTATTTTCCTCTTGATTAATGATTTACTCATTTAGGCTCTTTGTCATCTATTTACTTATCTTTTATTTTAATTTGATTTATTTAAAAATCTTATTTTTTTCCAGGGTTGCTACATCCAATGTATAGACTTGATGAAACATGCATGAGTGTATAGACTTAGAGTGAAGCATGCAATGTATAGACTTTACGAAATGCATGCTAGAGTGCCGATGTGTAGACTTGAATATCATTCAGCAGCCAATGTGAAGACTTCCCGATGTATAGACTTTCAAAATGAAAGGCTGTATAGGCTTGAATAAAGAAGCAGCGAATGTATGGACTTCCAAATGGAAACGACGGTAAAGCGATCAGTGTATAGACTTCAAGGGAAACGACGGTAAAATTACCGATGTATAGACTTGAAGGAAAACATATGTAAAACTTCCAATGTACAGACTTCGAAGATGAACAGTTGGATGTACATACTTGGAAGATCACTGATGGCTGTACAGACTTTGCCTTAGACTCTAAATGAGACGGACGATGTACACACTTAGCCAATGCAATGCAATGTATGGACCTGTACAGTGAAACGATGTATAGACTTCACCAAGACACTGCATGAACAATATGATGCGATGTACAGACTTCATGAGACGCTCACTGTATATACTTACCACCGACAAATGTATAGACTTTGTGAAGCTCAGTCCATTGTACAGACTTTCAAGCCTGAAGGCCAATGTGTGGACTTGCACAATAGCTCAATGTATAGACTTGATATGTGTGCTTCGGCTGTACATACTTCACTCTAGCAGGCAATGCAGCAATGTATATACTTTGAACTTGGACGTGCAGTGTATAGACTATGCAATGCACTATGGATGTATGGACTTTACAACGACGGGCAATGTATAGACTATGCACAGTCCAATGAATGGACTTTATCTAAGGTGGACAATGTACACACTTAGCCGATGTGTAGACTTTAACGATGTGATGCAATGTACACACATGTAAAGATGATGCAATGCGTTGACGCTGCAATGTATGCCAATGTATAGAGTTTCATGCTGCAAAGCACGGTGAAGACTTGTGAGTGTATGCAGAAAACAGTATAGACTCTGACTGCATTATGTACACAGACAACCTGATAAAAGCAATTTCATCAAAATAGGAACTGTTGTCAATCAATCAAAATAAATAATCAATCAAGATAAGGTGTTGCCAAAGAAATGAAGCAAATGTCAACATCATCAACACATAGGAGTCACAACAATCTCCCCCTTTTTGATGATGGCAACCCCTTATTAAATAGAATAGCAACATCCTATCAAACAGATGTATTTTTATGTATTTTGATGAAAAACATGATTTGTTATTCAAATTGACATGCAGATGCTATGAATGCATGCTACACAATGCAAGCAACTTACTGCCCCAGACTCCCCCTGTAAATGAATTCAGAATTCAGACAACATATTCTCAGCCTAGACAATATTCTCCCCCTTTGCCATCAACAAAGAGGAGGGAAAGGGAATGCAAGGGAAAGATCAAGAAGTTATCTGACTGGCATTCTGAACAAGTAGTTCATGAATAAGCATTCTAAAGCACAGAGTCTTCAGGTATATGAATTTAGAAACTACTTTCAGATAGAGTGCTGGTTTAAAGACTATAAAATTTTGAGTTCATGCACTACAATCAATAGATAAGTTTGCTGTGCATGATAAAACAATAAACCAGAATCACATTTGCATGAGAGAGTCAGTTTCAAAATATCTTACTTTCATAGTCTCAAAAAAATGATTGAGAGATACCAAGTCATGTATTGAAACTAAACAAATTGACATTCATGAAATTTCTTTCGATGGAGCAGCATTTTCAATACAAGTTCATTAAGGGCATTCAGGTGCCATTGTCTTTTTGCATAAGGGTATACGTTTATCAGACGCCAATACCCCTAGATACTCAACATGATGGACCATTCTGCCATGATCAAACTCAATAAAAGTGATTTACACCTTTTTGTGTGAGGGTACACGTTTATCAGACGCCAGTTACCCCCAGGTACTCAATGAAACCACCCTACTGTTTTGATCATTTTATACAGAGATAGCTGATACACCTCATGACATAAGTGTTGTCCACTTCTTTGATGGATCACTCAGTTTCTCAGTAATTTACCAGTCATTGCTATGCCAATTTTATTTTGTAATGATTTTCAATATTTTTCAATATCTTTCTTAGCTGTCCTTTACTCCTTTATATGTTTCAGAATGACTTGTTTAAGAACAATACACATACTTAGCTTCTCTAACATGATTTCAGATATGATTAGCTTTGTCTGACATGAAATAAGATAAGGGTTGAGAGTTTTTATCAATTTTCAACTTACTCCTATACTGATTGCAATTTTTAAACTCCAACAAGTTATAAAATTTAAACCATTAGGTCAGTCCTTAAACAATTCAAATTCTTACAACTGAAGAAGTCCATTTTCTATTGCTTAGAAATTAGAACTGACTAACAGATTGCCATAATGTCAGAATCGACATTCAGAATTAAAGGATGAATGAATTCAAGAAAGTTGAAGACACTCTGAATTTCTAGCAGAAACTCCCCCTGTCTATATGCATGCAATTTTGCAAATGAATGGCAAGAATTGAATGAGAGAGAGCTTAGACACAATCATGACTAAATGATATGCAATGATGATCATGAGTGTGATGCCACATTCAACATCCACAGGTTTATTCAAGCTATCAGATGCAAGTCCAAATCAGAAATTTTATTCAAGGCAGCTGAACATATCATTCATCATGCTGAAATTTACATAAGCTAAGTTCTCTTCTAAGAAATTTAAATCTTTCATTCCCAAGAGGCTTAGTAAAAATATCAGCAATTTGGTTTTCAGTTTCTATGAAATTCATTTCAATCTCCTTTTTATTTACAACATCTCTAAGAAAATGATGTTTTATCTCTATGTGCTTAGTCCTAGAATGATGAACAGGATTTTTAGCAAGACATATAGCACTAGTATTATCACATAAAAGTGGAATACATCCCAAATTTATCTGATAATCAGCCAGTTGGTGCTTAATCCAAAGTACTTGGACAGCATAATTACATGCTGCAACATACTCAGCTTCAGCTGTAGATAATGCTACAGTGTGTTGCTTCTTAGATGCCCAAGACACTAGACAACCACCAAGGAATTGACAATAGCCACTAGTGCTTTTTCTATCTACTCGACACCCAGCATAGTCTGCATCAGTGTAGGCTAGAAGCTCTAACTCACACTTAGCAGGATACCAAAGACCTAGCTCTTGGGTGCCTAGTAAATACTTAAAAATCCTTTTCACAGCTTTAAAATGGGTTTCTTTAGGACTAGCCTGAAATCTAGAGCATAAACACACTGCAAATTGAATATCAGGCCTAGATGCTGTAAGATAAAGAAGGGATCCGATCATACCTCTATATAGCTTTTGGTCCACTGGTTTACCTTTAGAATCTTCATCTAAATTTGTTGAGGTACCCATTGGAGCTGCTATTTCCTTGAGGTTGTCCATTTTATACTTCTTCAATAGATTCTTTATGTACTTGGACTGAGAAATGAATATGCCATCTTTTGATTGTGTAACCTGCAGTCCAAGAAATAATTTGAGCTCACCCATTGAGCTCATTTCAAACTCATCAGTCATAATTTGAGAGAATTCCTCACACAATTTAGGGTTAGTTGACCCAAACACAATGTCATCCACATAAATCTGAATAATAAGAATATCTGGATGACTCACATTGGTAAACAATGTTTGATCAACTATACCTCTTGTGAAATTCTTGTCGGTGAGGAATTTGCTCAACCTGTCATACCAAGCTCTAGGAGCTTGCTTTAAACCATAGAGCGCTTTATTGAGTTTGTAAACATGATTAGGGAAATCTAAACATTCAAACCCAGGAGGCTGTCTCACATAGACATCCTCATTAATTTTCCCAATCAGAAAAGTAGATTTCACATCCATCTGCTGAAGATTTATTCCTAGGGAACATGCATAAGCTAATAAGATTCTGATTGCTTCTAACCTAGCTACAGGGGCAAAAGACTCTTCAAAGTCTATTCCAAATTCCTGATTGTACCCCTGAGCTACAAGTCTGGCTTTATTTTTAATAACATTCTCTGATTCATCAGTTTTATTTCTAAACACCCATTTAGTCCCTATGACTGTTTCATGATTAGGAGGTGGAACCAAATGCCACACCTTATTCCTGTCAAATTGATTGAGCTCCTCATGCATGGCATTTATCCAATGCACATCTTGGAGAGCACAGTCAATGGACTTGGGTTATGTGTTTGATACAAAAGCATAAGCATTCAGTTCATGTTGAATTCTCAGGTGGCCTCTAGTCCTAGGGGGGTCATGCAGATTTCCAATTACATTATCTACAGGATGATCATTGAGATATCTAATGTTAACAATTAGATTATCATGAATTTGATTTACCTCCCTCTGAACTGTAGGCTCCTCTTCATTAAGCTATGTATGTTCTTCTTCATCCTCAGATTTGTCTGTAGGATCTCCTTCCTTCAAAATTTCACCATTGTCCTCATTCCTGCATTGACCAACATTAGAATTTACCAAGGATTCATCAAAAACTATGTGTGGAGATTCTTCAACAGTTTTAGAGTTCAGATTGTACACTCTATATGCTCGGGTGTTTTCAGAATAACCAAGAAAGATTCCTGATTCACCTTTAGGTTCAAATTTATCAAGGTCTCTTTTATCATTTATATGAATAAAACATTTACATCCAAAAACCTTGAAATGAGCAATAGAAGGTTTCTTACCTTTTAAGATCTCATATGGTGTTTGCTGGGTAGAAGGTCTTACCATGGCTCTGTTAATTACATAACAGGCAGTGTTCACTGCTTCAGCCCAAAATTTCCTTGGTAGACCACCTTCAACAAGGAGTGTATGACCCATCTCCACTAGGGTTCTGTTCCTTCTCTCCACAACTCCATTCTGCTCAGGTGTCCTTGGTGAGGAGTACCTATGGTTGATTCCATTTGACCTGCAGAATTCATCAAATTGTGAGTTTTCAAACTCACCTTCATGATCAGTCAAAATATTTTCAATTTTTTGATTTATTTTAACATAGAACTCCTGAAATTCTGAGAAGACATCACTCTTATTAGATAATAAATAAACCCAAGTATACCTAGAAAAGTCATCTACCATGACAAACCCATACCTCCTCCCTGATAAGCTGACAGATCTGGTTGGCCCAAAAAGGTCCATGTGTATCAGCTCATAGGGTTTGGAAGATAGATTTTCAGTTCTCAACTTAAATGACTTTCTAGTTATCTTTGATTGAGTGCATGCATCACAGATTTTATTTTCTTTCTTGAAGGAAACTTCAGGAAGTCCTCTAACCATGCCATGCTTATTTAGTTTGTGCAAAACAGTGTAACTAGCATGACCTAACCTACGATGCCATAAAAATGCTAAGTCTTCTCTACTGGCTGTAAGGCAAAGGTTAGTATGTTGAATGTCATCTAAATCTATCATGTATGTATTATTTATTCTTTTTCCAGAAAATTTGACACTTTCAGAATCAGGTTCAAAAACCTTGCAGCATCGAGAATCAAATAAAACATTGTATCCTTTATCACACAACTGGCTGATGCTAAGTAGATTATAAGCTAACCCTTCAACCAGCATAACATCATCAATGCAGCAGGTAGAGCACTTACCTATTTTACCTGATCCAATAATCCTACCCTTTGTGTTGCTTCCAAAGGTGACAAGGCCTCCTAGTTTCTCAGTCAGCATGCAGAACTTGGCCTTATCTCCTGTCATATGCCTGGAGCAGCCGCTATCCAAGTACCACAAGTTGTTCTTGGCTGCCAGGCATACCTGCATACACAATTAGGTAAAAAGGTTTGGAACCCAAGACTGATTGGGCTCCTTAACAGATGAAATAGAAGCAAAGCAAGAAATCAGGCTTTTCGAAATCCACATTTGTTTAAATGAATTTTGTTCAGTGAATCCTACAGATTTTCTTCTGTTGTTGTTCCTCTTCTTATTGGCAGCAGCATGATTATTGACAGTGTTGTTACTTCTGTGCCAGTGCCTTGGCCAGGGTGTGTTCACAAAGTTTTGGCCATAGTAGTTCCTGGGCTGGCTAAAGAAATGTTGGTTCCTAGGTGTCCAGTTGCCATACCCATTTACCCAATTGCTAGTGTAAGGTCTTTGATATTGTGCAGCCTGATATGCAAGACCTGTATGCCTCCCCGGAGTTCTAGTCCAATCTGACATGTTGAAGTAGGTTGACTGTGCATTGTGATAGGTCTGAACTCTGGGTTGGTAAAAATGTTTGGGTTGACTCCTAGCAGCATTCTGTCTCCCCTTCACCTTGGACCCTGCTGTCCTATTCATAGGTTTGTTCTGGGTCTTCTTCAGAGGTGGTGATGATGGTGGAGACTTAGTGACTTTAACATGGGGTTTATGAGACTGTGTAGGTTGACCCCTAACATGAGTCTGAGCCCTAGGATTTTGCTTGGATGTGCTAGCTCTACTAGGCTCACTGACTTTTTGTTTACCCTTCTCCTCAGCACTGATCTTTTTCAGATTAGCAGCTTTATTCACAGAAATGTTTGAATTCATGTTAATTAGAGGTCCTTTTTCTTTTTGTGCAACAAATGAAATAGTTTTCATTCCAAAGGTTTTAGTTGCACTTGAATTAAATCTTAGGCCCTCTTTTCTGAAATTAACTTTTGACCCTAACAAAGCATTTAGATTATATGTTCCTTGGGTCATTTTCTCAATGGTTTTCAGCTTATCCTCATTGTCTTTCTGAATTTCATCAATAGACTTTTTCAGTTCATTATTTACATTGAGGACAGCTTCATATTTTTCAGAAATAATTTTTACTTCACTCTCACATTTCTGAATTTTCAGCTTCCATTCATCAATTTCTTTTTCAAGCCTCACATTCTCTTCCCTAGTAGCTTTTAACTCATTTTTGATTTTGTCTAATTCAGAACATGCGAGTTTTAATTCTTTATTCTCAGAATCTAAGCATGCAATCTTATCAGTCAGAGTTGTATCATTTTGCATGGAGTTAATTTTTCTTCTAAGATGCCTATTCTCTTTTCTGATATAATCTGCCTTATCAGCTATGTCATGATAAGCATCTATCCAATCATTGATAGTAAAATCATCGAATCTAGTGATTACCTCATCTGATTCCTCTTCTCTATCTTCTGAGCTTGTTGCTGTTGCCATGAGACAAATGGGCTTCTCAGATTCGGCTTCACTGACTGAACTGCTACTGAAGGAGCCTTCATCTTCATCACTCCAGGTGCTAATCATAGCTCTCCCTTTCTTGTTTTTCTTCTTTGACTTGTCCTTGTATTTCTGATTGTCTGGACAGTCAGCTTTCAGATGGCCCGGTTTCCTGCATTGGTAACAGACGTTAGGTTCAGTTTTCTTAGCAGGTTTAGATTTATACCTTTTATCCTTTCGGCCGCCACTGTATTTCTTTTGGCCGAATCGTCCTACTCCTTTTTTGAGAAATCGCCTGAACTCTCTGGTCATCATGGCCATCTCAGAACGAGTCATATCTTCTTCATTCGGGCTCTCCTCTGATGATGAAGAACTGCTGGAGCTGGATTTGTTGGAATTGCTTGAACTAGCCTTCAGCGCTATCGGCTTCTTCTTCCTCTCAGCTTCTTCTGTCCTTGGCATATTAATCTCATATGCCATTAGCGAGCCAATCAGCTCATCAGCTCTTGTATTACGCAAATCCCTTGACTCCTCCATCACTGTAGCTTTTGTGTGCCAAGCATGAGTCAAGGACCGTAGAATCTTCCTCACCACATCATATTCTGTCTGAGGTTTCCTTAGACCTCTAAGACCATTGGTAATGACAGTCAACCGAGCATACATTTCGCTGATGGTCTCGTTCTGCTTCATCTTGAAGGCTTCGTATTCAGATACAAGAAGATTGGCCTTCTGCTCTCTTACTTGAGATGTACCCTCATGAATGACTTCCAATGCACCCCACATCTCCTTGGCTGATTTGCAGGCTGACACGCGGGAGAATTCGGTAGGGTGCAGAGAGCACTGGATGGCGTTTATGGCACTTCAATTCAGCGTGGACCTTCTGATCTCCTCCTTGGTCCAGACATCTTCATTCGGGGACAGCTCATAAGGTCCCTTGCTGACAACCTTCCAGATCTCGTAATCCTTAGCCCTCAGAAACACTTGCATACGATTCTTCCAATATGCGTAGTTAGATCCATCGAAGAATGTGGGCTTAGTTGTTGAGTGACCTTCAGCTATCATCCCTCGAGCATCCATCTCTGCCTATCCTCTTCGGGCAATGAGTCCCTACAGAAGAGTGTGGCTCTGATACCAAGTGTTGAGTTAGATGGACACAGTCTATCTCCACGAAATGTGGATCTAGAGGGGGGTGAATAGATCTAATGCCTATTTAAAAAACCAATGTAAGGTTCAAATGCGGAATATAGGTAAATCTGCTAAATCACTAACCCTGATACTAGATTTCAACAGAACCGAATCAAGCTCTTAAAGTGAACAAGACAACCAGTCGCACACAATTCATAGACAATCACACAAACACAAGACACCCACGATTTTTAGGTGGTTCGGTCAAGGACCTACGTCTACCCCACACTCAACCGAGTATGGCTTATTGCTGCGCAGTACAGCTTGCGTATGCTGGATACTACAGCTTGGCCAACAACAGCTGATACACAGCTTCGCTGGGCACTACAGCTTGCCGACCAGAGGAACAGATCCTCTGCAACTGCTGGGGAAATACAGCTTAACCCGTCTAGTGGAGACTTCCACTGCAAATCTGCTGACTCACAGCTTGAAGAAATAGGAATTCGGAAATGAAAGACAGAAGCAAAATGAAAATGAAAACCCAAATGGGAATGTAGCTCGAATGAGCAATGCTCAGCTCTGGTTTCTGAACCAAGAGACTGAGATACAACCTCTCAAACAAAAACTCTCACAATCTCACTCTCTCGATCAAGCTCTCTCAACTCATCTCTCTTGATCTTCTCTTCTCTCTTTTTCTTCTTCTCTATTTCTCTTCTCACAGTGGATCGATGGCACTCTGCTGCTTTCAGACTGGCTGTATAGACTTTGCTCTCTTCAGTTTTTGATCAGCCTCCATCTGAACACCAAGGCTTCAATATATACTGGCAGCAGGTGGATAAGGGCGCGTGGTTTCCACGTTTTCCCGCCCAAGGAATTCGCCAGATCCAAGGCAACTTTATCCACGTGTCATCATCTGATCACCTCGTCCTCCTGGGATCACGAGCCATGTCAGCAATCCCTGTAGAGAATCCCTGTCAGACAGAGTATCGGATCATCAGCTGTAAGTATATTCATTGCAGTGTATAGACTTCGGTTTATAGCCGACGTACAGACATCAATGTATGGACTTTACAAGACAAACACAATGTGTATACTTGCTCAGTGTATGGACTTGTTAGAACGAAAAAGTAATGTATATACTTGAGACATGAAGGCCAATGTACAGACTTGGCCACAAGCTGAACAATCGGATGTATAGACTTTGAGATCATTCAATCAGCCAATGTGTAAGACATCACGATGTATAGACTTCAGTTTATATGAAGGGCTGTACATACTTGCTGAATTGTAATGCAATGTGCAGACTATGAAGAACCTCACCCAATGTATGGACTTTAGATTAAGGTCGATGTATAGACTTTGAAGCCCAAAGGCAATGTATAGGCTTCGCCTTAGAAGCGTAGGGAAAGACTCCAATGTATAGACTTGAGTGAAGTGAACGGGTGTTCAGACTTTGAATATGAAGACCAATGTATGGAGTTCGAATCTGAGGACCAATGTTCAGACTATGAGAGCTAAGGCCAATGTATACACTTTAAGAACCTGACCCAGTGTATGGACTTAACATGATGCACGAAGACACAGTCCAATGTACAGACTTCATGAACAATGCATGAACGAGACGCTGTACAGACTTTGAATGAGGGTCCAATGTGCAGACTTGCCTTAGACTCTAAATGAGACGTACCTGGCTGTACAGACTTTGAAGAACAGCATCCAATGTATAGACTTGATGAAACATGCATGAGTGTATAGACTTAGAGTGAAGCATGCAATGTATAGACTTTACGAAATGCATGCTACAGTGCCGATGTGTAGACTTGAATATCATTCAGCAGCCAATGTGAAGACTTCCTGATGTATAGACTTTCAAAATGAAAGGCTATATAGGCTTGAACAAAGAAGCATCGAATGTATGGACTTCCAAATGGAAACGACGGTAAAGCGATAAGTGTATAGACTTCAAGGGAAACGACGGTAAAATTACCGATGTATAGACTTGAAGGAAAACGTAGGTAAAACTTCCAATGTGCATACTTCGAAGATGAACAGTTGGATGTACATACTTGGAAGATCACTGATGGCTGTACAGACTTTGCCTTAGACTCTAAATGAGACGGACGATGTACACACTTAGCCAATGCAATGCAATGTATGGACCTGTACAGTGAAACGATGTATAGACTTCACCAAGACACTGCATGAACAATATGATGCGATGTACAGACTTCATGAGATGCTCACTGTATATACTTACCACCGACAAATGTATAGACTTTGTGAAGCTCAGTCCATTGTACAGACTTTCAAGCCTGAAGGCCAATGTGTGGACTTGCACAGTAGCTCAATGTATAGACTTGATATGTGTGCTTCGGCTGTACAGACTTCACTCTAGCAGGCAATGCAGCAATGTATATACTTTGAACTTGAATGTGCAGTGTATAGACTATGCAATGCACTATGGATGTATGGACTTTACAACGACGGGCAATGTATAGACTATGCACAGTCCAATGAATGGACTTTATCTAAGGTGGATAATGTACACACTTAGCCGATGTGTAGACTTTAACGATGTGATGCAATGTACACACATGTAAAGATGATGCAATGCGTTGACGCTGCAATGTATGACAATGTATAGAGTTTCATGCTACAAAGCACGGTGAAGACTTGTGAGTGTGTGCAGAACACAGTATAGACTCTGACTGCATTATGTACACAGACAACCTGATAAAGGCAATTTCATTAAAATAGGAACTGTTGCCAATCAATCAAAACAAACAATCAATCAAGATAAGGTGTTGCCAAAGAAATGAAGCAAATGTCAACATCATCAACACAGAGGAGTCACATCAGGAATCTCCTTCCTGGTGAGCTACTGTTAGTCAAGCTTGATTCTTCTCATCTTGTCTCATGGTGTCTTTTCAAGGTAAGCTTTGGACGTGCTGTCTTGGTGAGGCCTTTGTCCTATGTCTGCTTAAGTGTGGACAGTGTTAGTTCTGAGCCTGATTTGCCCTTGTTCGACGGTTGCTTGGCTTTGGACCTAGTGTATGTGTTGGGGGCCGTTGTGCACCATGTCAGACGTGCCGTGTTGGCGGCTATTGTGCTGTGAAGGTTCAGTTATTGTTTCAGGACGTGAGGATAAGCTGAGACAGGTGTTCTTTATGCTTTGTGCTGAAGCTGGTGCTCTTCTTGGTTTGCACTTTGGCGATTTGTGATCGGTTGTTAGCAGGATCGGTACTCGAGGCGTGGTATATTGCAGTTTCGTGAGTTTCGATGGCGCCATGTTGTGCTGAGATGCGGATGCCTAGTTGTTCTTGATGCCTGTGTGTGTTGTATGAGTGCGCAGCGGAAGCGTGTGGGCTTATAACCCACAGGTCGAGGATCGTTTGGTTGGGAGATTCTGGCCAACTGAGAGGTTTGTTTTCCTCGATGTGACTTCATATTGGCTATGTGTGCCTTGATGTTGTGAATTGCTTTGCCATTGTTCGGAGATATTCTAACTATTGACACTGGCATGTGTGAGGATTGGAGGAATGTGTCGGCGATTATGCTGGTCGAGTACCCTTTTCTTATTCTATATTTTTTCTTGGGAGTTGTGCTCTCGGAACGTGATCGTGGTCCTAGAGATGCGTTCTCCAAGATTGTTCTTGTTGTTGTGGGTCCTTATTGGTGAGCTGCTCGTAGTGTGACTTGTATATCTCAGCCGTGTGTTTAGCTATAATTGTACCTTGATGTGACCCAGCTTGCAGTCGTGTCCCGTGGTTCTGTGTTGAGAATGGAGTCGGGATTCTGCAGGTGTTGTTGTTGTTGTTATTGTTGGTAGTGGGGGTTGTGTTCAGCTTGGGAGGAGTTCCCTGTGAGTCTAATTTGGCATTGTGTGGATCGAGGTCTTGTCGGTCAGTTTTGTTGTACTCTTCTGTCATGGTAGAGTTGGCATGCGACTCGAATTAGATGTAATGTCTGAGTGAGGACTGACTTGATTGTGCTTGTGGTCCAGTGCTGTCGTTGGCGTTCGGTGTGCCAGGTTTCATTATTGTTCTTGGCCCGGAAGCCGATGATTTGGAGCAGTCAGCTGAGAGGACTATGTTTTCTTGTTTAAGCTTATGCTTGTTGTGTCTGCCGTGTGGTTCATCGGTAGCTATTTCGTGCCATGGGTCGTGTCTCCTTTATCTGTGAGATGTAAGCGATAATGCCATGGTGTTTCGAAGGTGTCGGACTTGTGTTCACTTGTGTGTCATGCTCGTTCTGTGGATTGATGTGTCTTGAGATCCAGAGCGTGTGCTTGTGATTATGGTCTGAGAGTGTCCCTCTGAACTATGTTTTTCGAGAATCGTGTTATCGTGCTTTGTGTTTTGAGGTTTGGCTGATGCTTGGAGAGCGTGGCCAGTGTTTGGGGCTGTTCTTCCTTGCTTCTTCTTGTTAGCTCCTTCAATTTCGAGGATGAAATTTCCTAAGGAGGGGAGGCTGTAATGCCCTGGGTCTTTCAGATCTGGATCGGAGAGCTTTCAGATCGCTTTTGTGGGTCCTGAGTTGTGTTTTACGATCCACACAGGTTTTTCTCTTGTACAAGTTACAGAACCATGTGGTGAGTTTACTGTTGAGTTCATCGACTCGAGGACGCTACAGTTGCGTTATGCTCCTTCCGAGGATCGCGGAGACTATTTTTTCGTATTTTTCAGAATTAGTGAATTTTCGGGAGAAAATCAGATTTCACGAAAATTAAGAAATTCCTAATTTCCTTTTCTATTTCTTTCTTCACCCTCTCTCCTCTCTCTCATTCTCACATTCACTCTCTCCCTCTCGTTCTCTCTCCTCTCTTCTCCTCTCACCGCGGGGCGCGCGACCGTGGTGAGGTGGGTGAGGCAGGAACGTTGTGGAGCTATTGTGGTGCGTGATGGTGCGAGGAACGGAGCGTGGCGTTGGCGCGATCCCTCGGTGGATTCCAAGCCGACGTGAGAGGTTCGTGCGATCGATTTCGGAGTGGTTTAGTCGCTTCGACGCGCGAGAACTTTGGTGGAGGTAGGGAGATGGATGCCCTGCTCCTGTTCTGCGTTCCCTCGCGATTTTGAGCTGAACCGTGCGAGAACAAGCGAGTTTTCCAACTTTAGGGTGAAATCATGCTTCGGGGGGTGTGAGACAAGTTCGCCTTTCCCGACGATGGTTTCTAGCCTAATTAGTTTCATTTAAACCCCTGGAATGTTAGCATTTCGTTCTTGCCATTTCTGTGGCAATCAGTTGTCATTTGGGGCCGATATGAGCCTGGGAACCCACGTGACTCATTTTGGGTTGATTCGTTAGAATCATCCGTTTCTTATCTTTTTAGTGTCGGATTGATCTCTTCTGGACTGTGGAAGGCGTGTATCGTGCTTAGGGTTGTTTGCCCTTCGTTTAGAAGCGACCGGAGCATGGAAAGGCTGGGTTTTGGCCATTCCTACGATTTTCTCGCCGTAATGCCTTGGCGGTCCTTTCAGAGACCGTTTTTATGTCTTGAGCGGTTTAGTGGTGACCGTTTTGGTTCTAGGTCGGTTCAGGTTTTAGCGGCCTTTTAATAGACCATTTTTTTTGGCTAGCGGCCCAGGACAGACCACTATGCTCCGTGAAGCGGCCCAGGTAGGACCGCTGGTTCTTGATTAGCAGCCCATTGGTGACCGCTATTGGCTAAGTCGGTTCGTTGGGTAACGGCCTAACGATTGACCATTTTATGAAGTTGGGCGGCCCATCTGTGACCGCCACTTATGATTTAATGTTGGTTTGGGATAGTGGTCTAGCTCCAACCGCCTGGGTGTCCTTGGCGGCCATAGAGTGACCGCTAGGCTCTGTGAAACGGCTATTGGTAGACCGTTTTGGTTGGTTTGACCGATTGAGTCGGTTTAACTATTTTGGGATGGACTGAGTGTAAGCGGCCAGACCATGACCGCCAAACTCATTCATGCGGCCGTGAGGAGACCGCCTAATGTTAGAAATGGCCTCATGGTGACCGTAATACCCTTAAGCTTTCCGTGGAACCTTTTGAGTGCAGCGGCCATGTCCTTGACCGCCACACTCAGTGAGACGGCCCCATGTAGACCGTCTTTAGCCTTGTGCGGCTCTTCGATGACCGCCAAGTGCCTATGCTTTCTGTGTGAGGGTAGCAGCCTTTGGCTGATCGCCTGGTTTGCCTAGCGGTCAGGTGTATGACTGCCTCCTTCCCAGAGTTCTATTTTCCCGAGGGTTTGGCCTCCAATTGTCTTGGCTTAACCTTGTGGTTTGCCCGTTGTCCCGTGGACGTCTTGGATGTCCTATGAGGGCTGTAACCATATTGTAAGGTGGCCGGGAGTGCCATTATATTGAGTAATGTTCCGTACTGCTTTAGAGTTACTATTGGTTTCTGGTCAACCCGGTTGTGACCCAGTGGTTGACACGTGACCTCGTAAGTGTCTCGTCTGTCCTGTGAGGATCAAGACATGGTTTTGGATGTCTTGAGGTACTATCTTACCTTAGTTTGCGTGTCCACATGGGTTGAGGGTGTTAGTGATCCCTCATGTCTCCGTGATTCATGTTATGCGGATGTGTAGATCCGGCTGTCCTGTACCGTTTGCTTTATAAGTGTTTTACTGCGATTTGGCTTAGGGACTATGCTGATTGGCGGCGTGCTATCGCTTTTGTGCGACGATCTTGACCTCGAGTTGTGAGACTCAAGGACCGTTGTGTCAGCAAGTCTAGTTGTCTATCCTGAGTCTGGCGGCAGTCTTCTGTGCTACCTTGTGCTTGTGCTTCGTAGTACGTGTGATAGTGCATGCTTTGTCTGTCCGTACTTCAGCACTGATGTTTTGGAGTCCTTGTGTTTAGTGAGCCTCCACTAGTCGTAGCCTGACGAGACTTTCCTGTGTGTCGGCCCACCTAGGTGTAACGACCCAAGATCCGGATACCGGGAAGGCCCGATACCATTCGAATCCTGACCCGCGGCCCACGAGCCGGGAGGGCTCGGAAGGGCTAAAAAGAGTGTGGAGGCACAAAGAAATAGGAAATCATGACGATTCAACAAGTAACAGAAATAAATAAACAACTACAACTATAACAGAGTCCAGTCCAACAGAAAGTACAGTATAAAATAGTAAAGCGTATCACATGCCGAGTGAACACTCAGCCCGACGAGCTGGCGACTAAGAACCTCCGAATAGCACCCTCGAACCTCGAGGAAGAACCGCCACACCTAAAAAGTAGGGATGAGTCTCCAAAACAGAGACTCAGTAGGGATCCCGCGGAACCCCAACCGTAAACAACGACGATAGCGGAAAGCAAAGCTACAACGACAGCAGGAACGGTGAACCGGTGGCCGGTCAAAACTCGGCACTACAGCTACTCCTACTGTACCAGAAAATACACCCCGATCTCACGGTCGGGGGCTACCGAACCACACTAGTACCACTTACCGAAGTAAAAACCCACGGAAACCCCACCGTAGAGGTCTATCTCCTAGAGGACGGCCAACCTGGACACGCTATCCAAGGTGCAACCCCGACCACCCGGTCGCGGACACCGCACCAACAAGACGCAACCTCGGTAAAGCTACTAGCACCAGTCTCACAGCACGAAAACCGACACACGCACCACGGCGAACCAACCAAGACTCAACGGTCAACACGACCAAAAACCCGAAGGTCGAAGTCATAGAGACTGACAGTCTATCACTCCCGACTCGACATGAGTTCCTCCCACTAGAAGCACAGTCGGTTGCATCCCCTGACGTCTTACACCGCACTGCAGGTGTCCGCCTGGCACGATAGCCCCTGGCGGAGGCAAGGACACCGTACAAGTAATCACAAAGCAAGTGACTAGCTGGGGTCACGCCGGTCAGCGTGTGTCCAACTGCCCCCAACCACGTGTGCACACACAGACCATGCGTCCCAGGTCTGGCCTCTAACTGGTTTTCCCCTCAGCTGGACTCTGGCTGCAAGATGTGGGGCCCGACAGAAACTAGTCTAAAAATCGTCCTCAGGGTAGCCTCTCCACCACTCCCTGGTGGGACCACTAAACGTGTATACAGGCTACGACTAGTGGAGGGTCACTGAAGGAGTAGACTCTCAAGTCAACGGAAAAGAACGTCCGAACCTGACGAAGTATGGGGACCATCCCACATACCAGCACCGTCGCACGGTGACCACGGTCGGAGAAGAAATGGGACTCACAGTCCACGGGCCATGCACCCGGCCACGTAGAAACGTAGAAGCACGGTTCCCAAGGTAGCTCACAGGCTGCCAAACCGAATCCCACTCTCAGGGAAAAGTGGGAACCCTCCAGCCCCAGGCTGGGCAACTGGACTCGCAATCCAAGGCCTTACTCATGGCCCACTCGGAAACCTCTTTCCGGAGAAACTCACGGCGTGCGGGGAACCCTCGGTGCACTCGCACCGACGCACGGTGACTCGGTCAAGCGTAACACAAAAGTCTGGAACACAAGGAGTCACCTGGACTCTCAAACCTATGGGCACGCTAAACGAGATAGCACGATCATCCCGATACCCTCAGAACACGGACACAAAACCCTCGGGGTGTCTGGGACATCCAAGAGACCGCAAGTCGACCACTGGGTCACAACCGGGTCGACCAGGGATCCACACAATGCGAAACGATTGCGGCAAGCACGAAGAACCACTTAGGTACAACACAGTGCCTGGCGGTCCATCTTTGGGCCGTCACAGCTGTAACGGTCCAAAGCTAGGCCGCCACAGCTCTGTAACGGTCCAACACAAGAGCGTTACACGAAACATGCAACATTGGCTCTGGCGCACCCACCCTGGGGAGTCACAGCCTCTAACGGACCAAGCCTGGCACGTTAGAAAACGGAGTGAAACAGGTTGTGACGCACAACCCTTGGGGCGTCACAACCCCTAACGGACCTACCCAGGTGCGTTAGAAAAATGGATACGTCAACTCTGATGCACCCAAACAAGGGCGTCACAGAGCTCTGACGGTCCACCCCTGGTGCGTCAGAGTCTCAGGACCCCAATCGGTCAAAATCATGAAACACGAATGTAACAGTCGAACCCAGGCGCGTCACACCCTCTGGCGGTTTATCGTAAGACCGCCAGAGCGACCGACGCCTTGCCGACACTACAAACCCCTGTGACGCACCCCTCTTGGGGCGTCACGGCATGTAACGCACCCACCCTGGGGCGTCACAGACTATGATGGTTACTGGAATGACCGTCACACCGTCCCGAGAACGGGACGGCGGGAAGCGACCCAAAAATTGTCCCACGCCCCCATATCTCCACGGGAGAGGGGGAAAACAAGGGGGAAGCACCCAAATGGCTCCTAGCATGCATCTACGGCCTCGGATTGGCCCGAAACGCGGTGAAACGGTAGATCGGCTCACGAGCCCTAAAACATGGATTTTTCCCAAAAATCCCCAAATACGCCCGCTCGGCTCACCGCAGCCTACAAAACTTGCGGGAAAGGAAGGTCACGAGCTGGGGGTCCATCTCTCTACCTCCACCGAAGAAACGACGCGCCGTGGATGCCGATCCATGAAGAAATCACCGCGAAACCCTCGCCGGCTCACGAACGCGCCCCCGAGCTTCGCCACGCCTCCACCGCCTCGATCCTCGCCCGTCCTCACCCGCATCCCCGCCCGCGCCACCTCCACCTCGCCCCCGCCTAGCTCCATCGGCCGCTGGAGAAGAGAGGGGAGAAAGAGAGCGAGAGAGGAGAGGGAGAGAGGGTGAGAAATGAGAGATGGGGAGAGAGAAAAAGGGTTAATATATATATATATATATATAGAAAAACATGAAAATATCAAAAAATCAGAAAAATATGAAAAATTACCTCCTCGATCCTCGGAGTACGCACAACGCGTTGGTACTACCCCGGAGTCCGAGAACGCCACGGTTCGCCCTGCACAGAGTTCCGAAGGCGCATCAGGGAAAAACACGTGTAAAGCGCAAAATACACTCCGGGACCCAATAAAATGATTCAAAAAAAATATCCAAAAAACCCGGGACATTACAGCCCTCCCCCCGTAAAGAAATTTCATCCTCGAAATTCAGGACTAGCACCAAGTCACAGGGGAAGAACGCCTCAGCCAACTGACAACGCTGTCAGGGCCCCAGTACAGAAAACCTCGATTCTCACGAAAGCACCGATCATGAGGGACATCGCCAGACCTTAATCACAGACAATGCCACGCTCCGCACACCGCACACACATCGGTCATCAGAGCAGGCATAACATAAAGGCACAAGTCTGGTATCACCTCAGACATAATGGAAACCACTCACGGCACTGCTGCCACCATCTCGCTCACCGAGGAGACACAGTCCTCGTCATGAGAAACAACTACCGATCCATCCTATGGTCGGCTGACAAATTACACGTCAACTTCACAACCAGCTGATAGGTCACACACCCTTCTCAAGGGAACAACCAATATAGAGCCTCCATCAGCTCACGCAGCCATCTCAACATACTGTAACCAGACCATCGGCTCAACACCAAGAAGCATCCCACACCTGGCAAGCCGAAAGCCAGACATATCACTGTGCCGACTCTGTCAGAAGATGACTTCGACAAAGCCCAGATCCCATCCGGGAAAGCACATCACGGAAATGACCACCAAGGGTCTCACCTGCACACGGCTCTCACCGTTCACGATGCACAACCAACAACATCTTCTGTCTGTGAAAAGACCATCCATTGGTCGCCAGATACACATCAACGAGAAACCTCCACCGGCCCAATGGGCACGATCCAACCCACAGCAGGCCATCCGCTGACTCACACACAAACAATCACCACATCTCAAGCTGCACTCCTCTCGGACACCGCGTCCGATCTTGATCATCGCGCCAACTCAACCCTCTCAGGGGAGCACGATGAAACCAAATGACAAGATCCTGATGTCTTTGGTCATCACCTCACTCGACTCAGACTTATAGGGAAATCATCCCATGCTAGTCACCAAACCAAGGATAACCATTGTGACACCAACGTCCCATCAAGGACCACCAATCCGATGCCAATCTCACTAAAAGGCCTCCGCCCACAGGCGTCACTCTTCCGTCTTGTCTCATCACATCCCTTGACTCAATTAATCTAAGTGGACACCTGTCAATCTCGATTCCGCCCTCACCACCGAGCTACAGGACACCACCGGAACAATTCATGGCACCCATCTCTAGGGGAGAAAGTGCCAACCAAAATTACGGCAACCAGGTCGCCAGTACCACAACCAATGCATAATGGGTCCCTAACAATACACATCTTACCGTGGTCGACTACGAGACTAGCCTTACCAGTCACTCGCAGCTACCAACTGGAACCCAAAATCTCTCAGAGATCACTTCCTCAAAACACGATCTCAACCGAGGACATAACCTCCAATACAAGTCGGGCACCAAGCTACCGACTCTAACCAACATGTCCTCGACCTCCGTCAGGCGACATCCTTAACAATCCCATCCGGGTCTAATACCGACGCCCGACACGGCTTCCATCACAGGAACATGGTACTCATGCGGCACACTTGCCAACACTTTTCCCCAACACTCCATCCTGCCAGTGCCAAGAATCACGATACCTCAAGCAACGGCACGGCAACAACATGCCTCACACAGAGGAACCAATCCTCCAATGCTCAACGTAAACTCAGGAATCCGCCCGTAGGAACCAACGCTACGATCCTGAACCAGTGGGTTGTGCGCCCACCAGGCTTCTGCTGCGCACTCTGATCAACGTGCACAGCCAAACACGGCAACTCGGGACTCACCATCCCGACAATCCATGACTCGGCTGGTCAACCTCAGAAAATAGGGTAAGGAAAAGCTCCATTACCTCGAACCCCAAAGCACAGATTCACCCCCAATCTGGCAATCCTCTGCAACTCCGCAGGCTCCGATCCGTCACGCATCGAAAAGTCCCAGCACCAGCCAAGAATGTGAACACCGCCCAACCAGTACTCATCCTTCCAGAACAGTGCCAACACACCTTACATGACAAGGGAATGGGCACAACTTCTCATAGGCAACCACCTTGCCAAGACAAAGAGCACGTCTTGCACGGACTTAATGGCACACAAGGCCAACCAATCCGGACACACTGCAAGACGATGAACCTTAGGCAAACATAATCTCTCCAACCAAAGAAGAAACCGATACTCCTCTGACCAACGGAAGAACTCCACGCTCGACCTGACCTCGAACCTCGCGTATGCTGGGAACATCACCTTCCAGCATCGAGAAAACCATCACCACGTCAAGTCAGCGCCTTCAACACACTCGACGAGTGTCACGTCGGACCACAATCACAGCATCTCTCAATGCACCATCACTGCAATCCCTCGAACTACAGCACGCCACGTCAAGAGCCGCAACACGAGCCATAATCGACAATCACCGACGCTCATCCTCGAGTCCCAAAACTTACCGCGGAACCTTCACATCTTAACTCAAATCCAAGGCGAACACCACCCATTCGCACGTAAGAGCGCAGGAGCAAGAACTTATTGGGACACCACAGCCCAATCCTGCCTCGAAATTCGTAAAAATAACCGGGACCGACACGTCATTTCTGACGCCACAGAGCACGACAAGAACACCAGGCTTGACGAGACATCAGCTCACCGAGAAGATCCTCCGCTCACCCGAGCACACTTCTCGATCAGAACACATGCTCTGCCACCTTAAACCACGATCTAAACACCTCAGGGGCTGGACAAACCTCAAGCTGGAGTGGCCAAAACCGACAGCAGCTCCCTCAGAGCATGCTCACGGCCACTTAACCATGAACAATCCTCTCCAGCCACCTGACCACGCTGCAGATTCCTCGAACGTAGCACCACGAGTTCACGCCTGCCAGCAACCTCTGCCCAACGCAGCACAACCAGGGCCACCACCGATGAGAGAGAAGGCTCTCAACCTCGATCCTTAGACCCCATGCTGGCACGAAAGCCGCGGATAGCAACCACCTTCACAGCGCCGCACATCGCACTCAAGCTCTCAAGCGAGAAACTAGGCGGAAAGTGAACATAAAACCCTAAGCCAGCTGCCGACTGTACTAGACCTTATGGACTCTGATCACTACAATATTTTGAATTCCCATGTACGTCCACAACCACCGCTCTGATACCATCTGTAACGACCCAAGATACGGATACCGGGAAGGCTCGATACCATTCGAATCCTGACCCGCCGCCCACGAGCCGGGAGGGCTTGGAAGGGCTAAAAGGAGTGTGGAGGCATAAAGAAATAGGAAAGAAAGAAGGACAATTCAACAAGTAACAGAAATAAATAAACAACTACAAGTATAACAGAGTCCAGTCCAACAGAAAGTATAGTCCAAAGCAGTAAAGCATACCACATGCCGAGTGAACACTCTGCCCGGCAAGCTGGCGATTGAGATCCTCCGAACAACACCCTCGAACCTCGAGGAAGAACCACCACACCTGAAAAGTAGGGATGAGTCTCCAAAATAGAGACTCAGCAGGGATCCCGTGGAACCCCAACCGGAAACAACGGCGATAGCGAAAAGGAAAGCTACAACGACAGCAGGAATGGCGAATCGGTGTCCGATCAAAACTCGTCACTACAGCTACTCCTACTGTACCAGAAAACACACCCCGATCTCACGGTTGGGGGCTACCGAACCACACTAGTACCACTTACTAAAGTAAAAACCCACGGTAACCCCGTCGTAGAGGCCTGTCTCCCAGAGCACGGCCAACCTGGACATGCTGTCCAAGGTGCAACCCCGACCACCCGGTCGCAGACACCGCACCAACAAGACATAACCTTGGTAAAGCTACTAGCACCAGTCTCACGGCACGAAAACTGACACACGCGCCACGGCGAACCAACCTGGACTCAACGGTCAACACGATAAAAAACCTGAAGGTCGATGTCACAGAGACTGACAGTCTGTCAATCCCGACTCGACATGATTACCTCCCACTAGAAGCACAGTCGGTTGCATCCCCTGACGTCTTACACCGCACTACAGGTGTCCGCCTAGCACGATAGCCCCTGGCGGAGGCAAGGACACTGTACAAGTAACCACAAAGCAAGTGACTAGCTGGGGTCACGCTCGTCAGCGTGTGTCCAACTGCCCCCAACCACGTGTACACACACAGACCATGCGTCCCAGGTCTGGCCTCTAACTAGTTTTCCCCTCAGTCGGACTCTGGCTGTAAGACGTGGGGCCCGACGGAAACCAGTCTAAAAACTGTCCTCAGGATAGCCTCTCCACCACTCCCTGGTGGGGCCACTAAACGTGTAAGCAGGCTACGACTAGTGGAGGGTCACTGAAGGAGTAGACTCTCAAGTCAACGGAAAATAACGTCCGAACCCGACGAAGTACGGGGACCGTCCCATGTACCAACACCGTCGCACGGTGACCATGGTCGGAGAAGAAACGGGACTCACAGTCCACGGGCCACGCACCCAGCCACGTAGAAACGCAGAAGCACGGTTCCCAAGGTAGCTCACAGGCCGCCAAACCGAATCCCACTCTCAAGGAAAAGCGGGAACCCTCCAGCCCCAGGTTGGGCAATTGGACTCGTAATCCAAGGCCTTACTCATGGCCCACTCGGAAACCTCTTTCCGGAGAAACTCACGGCGTGCGGGGAACCCTTGCCGCACTCGCACCGACGCATGGTGACTCAGTCAAGTGTAACATAAAAGCTCGAAACACGAGGAGTCACCCAGACTCTCAAACCCACGGGCATGCTAAACGAGATAGCACGGTCCTCTCGACACCCTCAGAACACAGACACAAAACCCTCGGGGTGTCTGGGACATCCAAGAGACCGCAAGTCGACCACTGGGTCGCAACCGGGTCGACCATGGATCCACACAACGCGAAACCATCACGGCAAGCACGAAGAACCACTTCGGCACAACACAGTGCCTGGCGGTCCATCTTTGAGCCGTCACAGCTATAACGGTCCAACATAGGAGCGTTACATGAAACAGGTAACACTGGCTGTGGCGCACCCACCCTGGGGCGTCACAGCCTCTAACTGGCCAAGCCTGGTGCGTTAGAAAACGGAGTGAAACAGGTTGTGATGCACACCCCTCAGGGCGTCACAACCCCTAACGGACCTACCCAGGTGCGTTATAAAAATGTATACGTCAACTCTGACGCACCCAAACAAGGGCGTCACAGAGCTCTGACGGTCCACCCCTGGTGCGTCAGAGTCTCAGGACCCCAATCGGTCAAAATCATGAAACATGAATGTAACGGTCGAACCCAAGCGCGTCACACCCTCTGGAGGTTTATCGTAAGACCGCCAGAGCGACCGAGGCCCTACCGACCCTACAAACCCCTGTGACGCACCCCTCTTGGGGCGTCACGGCATGTAGCGCACCCACCCTGGGGCGTCACAGACTGTGACGGTTACTGGAATGACCGTCACATCGTCCCGAGAACGGGACGGCGGGAAACGACCCAAATATCATCCCACGCCCCCATACCTCAACGGGGGAGGGGGAAAACAAGGGGGAAGCCCCCAAATAGCCCCTAGCATGCATCTACGGCCTCGGATCGGCCCAAAATTTGGTGAAATAGTAGATTAGCTCACGAGCCCTAAAACATGGATTTTTCCCAAAAATCCCCAAATATGCTCGCTCGGCTCACCGCGGCCTACAAAACTTGTGGGAAAGGAAGCTCACGAGCTGGGGGTCCATCTTCCTACCTCCACCGAAGAAACGACGCGCCGTGGACGTCGATCCACGAAGAAATCACCGCGAAACCCTCGTCGGCTCACAAACGCGCCCCTGAGCTTTGCCACGCCTCCACCGCCTCGATCCTCGCCCGTCCTCACCCGCATCCTCACCCGCGCCGCCTCCACCTCGCCCCCGCCTCGCTCCGTCAGCCGCCGGATAAGAGAGGGGAGAAAGAGAGCGTGAGAGAAGAGAGAGGGAGAGAGGGTGAGAAATGAGAGATGGGGAGAGAGAAAAAGGGTTAATATATATATATAGAAAAACATGAAAATACCAAAAAATCATAAAAATATGAAAAATTACCTCCGCGATCCTCAGAGTACGCATAATGCTCTGGTACTGCCCCGGAGTCAGAGAACGGCACGGTTCGCCCTACACAGAGTTCCGAAGGCACATCCGGGAAAAACACGTGTAAAGCGCAAAATACACTCCGAGACCCAATAAAATGATCCGGAAAAAATATCCAAAAAATCCGGGGCATTACACTAGGAGTGGTTGCGGGGCAGTTCCCGACAGACAGTTTTTAGCCTAGTTTCCGTGGGCCCCCTTTCTTTGCGGTAGCGTCCTACTGGGGGGGAAAACTAGCTAGAGGCCTGGCTCATGACATTGAGCTTGTGTGTGCACACGTGGTCAGGGGCGTTTGGACGAGCGCCAACGGGCGTGACCCTGACTAGTCACTCGTTACTGTTGTTCCTTGTACTTGGTTCTGTGAGTATCTTAGTTACCACCGTTCCAGGCGTGTGGGAGATACTTGTGGCGCAGTGTAAGACATCAGTGGACGCCTCTGGCTATTTTTCTAGTGAGGAGGTACTTCCGTCACATGACACCTGACTCATTATGCTTCGTGTCTTTTCTAGGTAGTCTGTTCTTGGCTTCACCCGAGGTCAGTGTAATGTAGCGTGCACGACGGTAAGGTTGTGTATGTTTGTGCCTTTGGACCATGTAGGTCTTTTCTAGGGCTTTTGCCTGTTCTTGTAGGCTTTCACTTTGGAGCTAGTGCTTTGTCGATGGATCGGTAATGCCCGACTTTGTGAGATCGGGGTTCGCCTTTCTGTTGTGGTTTGGAGTAGCTTAGAGGGCCGTGGTTCATTCGGGTGTCGTTTTTATGTTCGGTACGGCTTTACTCTTTCCTTTAGCTGTTCTTACTCCTGCTTTTACAGCTTTACTGTTGTAGTTTAGCACTGCTGTTACCTCTATTCATGCTTTACTGTTCAGCTTTGTTGTCTTGCGTGTTACTGTGTTGTTTCCAGTGGGGATCTGTGGAACCCCTATTGACCCAGTGACATGAGGCTCACCCCTACTTTTCAGGTGTGGTCATTCTTCTTCCTCGTAGTTTGAGACGCTGTCCGTCAGTTCGTTGTTGCCAACTTTGCCAGTGTTGGGCTTCCCCCGACTTAAAGAGTATGTTTTCTCTTCTGTCGGACTGTACTTGTCTTTATTTGGACTGGACTCTGTAGTTAAATTGTTAATTAAAAATGTAATTTTATTTCTGCTACTTTAGCAACCCTGATCAATGAAATATTAATTGCTTATTGTTTTATCTGAAACTTCAATGTACTCCACACACACCTTTTATCCCTTTGGAGCTTTACCGCTCTTGGGAGGCCTCCTAGGATCCAACTGGTATCGAGTTTACTCGGTATCCGGACCCTGGGTCGTCACACATAGCCCCTTTTTGTTCTCTCGACCAATTCCACTTCAATTAATGGCCGAAAGAGTTTCAAGGATCAAGCCATGTAGGAACATGAGGGTAGATTCACAGAATAGAGATTCCAGGAATAGAACTTTGG
The DNA here is from genome assembly GCA_022559845.1 of Amorphophallus konjac. Lineage (NCBI taxonomy): Eukaryota > Viridiplantae > Streptophyta > Magnoliopsida > Alismatales > Araceae > Amorphophallus > Amorphophallus konjac. The sequence continues at coordinate 187,467,795 of CM040118.1, read as the reverse complement.
ACAAGTATGACATAGTGACAAGTCTCTCGTAAAAACCATGACAATTCATAAAATTGGGTAATTGGCGTCCACTCAGACAACCATCAATTATAGAAATAGCGTCCACTGTGGTGGTCGCCCATTCCTATGAACAGTACAGGCACGAAGAAATAACGTCCATATGATGGCCGCCCATTCAGTGATTAGCGCCCACTGGCATGGCCACCAATTGCTTTTGGTGTCCATGTCCTGGTCGCTAAATCCAGATAGAGACAGACTTCTCACAGAGGCCAGAAACAACGCTATATGAGGGCTAGAACATCACGTGTCTTCAGAGTGACGTGACAAGTAAGGGTTCCAGGGTTTTTAGGGTACAACCAACTCGGCTGCCTTGAGGGAATCCAAGGCTAGCGTAGACTTACGGAGGTCTCAATGAAGAAAATACCAATATGAAGGAATGAATATCCTGTGGAGGGTCCAATCATCACCAAGAGTTAGTGTGTAAGCGTAAAATAACGAGAAACATGGACTCCATCTACGGATGTGAGATAGAAGTGCCGAGAAGACCCGCAATATGGGCCAAAAATCCGATAAAAATGGTAAGAGCAAGAATCTGCGTCCAGACAGACAGGTGCTATATCAGGAATCAACGTCTACTGTCAAGTCGCCAAATCCATATATTTACCGAATTATCAAAATAGCATTACAAGAATTAGCGTCTTTTAAAAGAGGCGCTAAATCATTAATGAATAATTCAAATTTAATAATACAGTAACTGGGCGACCTTCCAAAAAGGTGCCATATCTTTAATTGACGTCCATGTGATGGTCGTCCATTCATTTTTATATTTTCCATATTATTAATTTAACCAATTTTAGCGTCTGTTCAAACAGTCGCAGGTTTTAATTAACGACCAGGGGTTGGCCGTTATTTCTTTTTAACGTTTTACGCTACAACGCACTACATGGATGCCCTTGCAGACTCAAGTAATTGTTCATTTCCAATTATTACTGTTCATTAGGGGATGAACAGTGCTACTTTCTATCCTGATAGAATTCTGGAAAACTAAAGACCTGACAGTGAAGAGAAAATTATAGGGATTCCAGAAATATGCATTACATTATTTTTAGGTACATGGTTCCATAGACATACAATTTTAAAGGTGCTATAATTATTAATTATCTAAAAGAATTAGCGTCAATCTTACTATTGCTGATTATTTAGCATCCGTTTGGACGGGCGCAGTTTCTTATAAATAGCGGCCACTACAGTGGTCGCTAATTCTTTTCATGCAGTAACGATTCCAGATCGTTCAAAAACCACGTTTACACATGCTATATACAAGCAGGAAGATTCATGGAAGATATCTACATGCTCTATTGATCTACCATGATAATTAGTTAGAGTTTTGCTTGGGATATTGCCTACCTTTTACGTCGTTAACGGATGAAGACGTGAGACGGGGAAGAAGAAGTAGCAGAGGAAGAAGAGCAACTTCAACGGTAGCAGCAGCACACGGCAACTGCCGTAGAGGAAGAAGAAAATAGAAGAGGAAGCTTTGTTTGCTTCAACGTACAACAATGGCAGCAGCAGCCACTGCAGCCGCACAAGAAGAAGAGGGAGGAAGAAGAACAGCCTTCGCTCCGATCACTGCAACAGGGTGCAGAGGGAAAAAGGGGATGTCGACCCAGCAGACCCAGCAGTAGCACCAAGAGCACGATGGATCTGCCACCACTGTGGGGGTTTGTATTTATAGGGTTTCGAATCCTACTATGTGTTGTAATTCTAATGGAATTATACCTTCCATCATAGCTGTTGTCCCAGACAATAAGCGTGCGGACAAGTAGGGGGGGTTGAATTGTCCCCCAATCACGATGACCAATTTTAAACTTAATAGCAGAACTAACAAGATTGAGGAAAGTAAACGATATAAGAATGAAATAGATTCTCTCAATCTAGCCGAGCCCACACGATCAAGACAATAGATAAAAGCGAGCTAGCACACACCACAATGCACATGGAGTTTTAAGGTGGTTCGGGACCACTATGGGCTCCCTATGTCCACCACTCACCAAACCGGTGAGGCTTCACTCGCTCACAATAAAGCGCACGGAGCAAAAACTCCAACACACATGGAGACTTCATCTCCACAACGATCCAACTGTGAGATCAATCCACACACACACACACACGTTGCGATAGTCGTAGCAATAACCACACGACCGTATGCAAACGGTCCACCCACAATGTATTCTCAAGTTCAGGAAATGCAGAAATATGAACAATACAACTCAAACCAAAATGTACACGATGAAGAACATTGTAGATATATGAGCAAAGGTTGTAGAATGTATCCCCCTTGAGCTTCACAAGCCGATTTAAGAAGTTCCTTGAAGCCTAGGTCGGAGGGAAGTCGGATGGCGTCGATTTGAGCATCTCCTTGATCCTCTCTTCAAGCTGCTTCACTTTCTCTTCTACCTCAAGATTCAAAGATGCATGGATGTAGATCAAAACCCTTCCACAAGATCTCCTCTTTTATTTCCCCCTTTCTTCACCTACACGATAAGAGAAAATAAGCACATTAGGGTTCTCACCCCCAAAATCGGAGTTTACATTCATATATATAGAGGAGCGATCAAAAGACCCAAATACCCCTTCTAAAGTGTGTTAAAAACACCCTTAAATGACTAATAAACATTAGGGGGTATTTTGGTAAAGTTTGGAAAGGGTTTCAATGGGTTTTAATGAGTTTTGAAACCCCCGTCCGGAATGGGTCGACCCTTGGGGTCGACCCTCGTGCAACCAGAGAGCAGATAGCCCAAAAAATAAATCCTGCACACAGGGGTCGACCCCAGGGGTCGACCCCTGCACGCAGATTGCAGATTATTGTTTCTGTCCAGTGCAGAAACTCTAAGGGTCGACCCCATGGGTCGACCCATGCTAGAAATGATTAAAACTCATCCTCAAACCTCCATGAATCCAAGGGAATAAAAGTGATTAGATATTACCATTTTCTCATGAGTTTGAGAGAATTTAGAGACCATTCTTGGGGCTACAAAACCACAGAAACTACTAGTCAAAATGGGAATGAACAATTAAAGATTTCTTACACTTCACCTTCATTGTTCCACATGAAACACCGAGACAATCCATTTGATTGCATGTCTTGTAGGCATTCTTTGCCTAGACAACACACACATTTTTGGGACTCTTCAACTACAAAATTAAGCACACTCATTATAGGAATAAGATGCTCCAAGAGAATGATATGCTTTTGCATAGAACACAGAAACATGATTGTTTCAGTAAAGCTCATTTGAATTAATCACTCACACAATCAAATAAGCATCATTCCATCACAAGGCAACCAAAAACCATTTCAAAACACATGCTCTTCCAAACACACAATGTTTGAAATCATTTAACCACACACAAGAATTTTCTCCACAAACTCACAATATTTGGTATCATCAAAACCAATGTCAAAAATAATGTGGGAACACAATACCAAACAGTAGCAATCCTAATGGAATCGAAATTACCCATGCATATCTCTTTCCAAAACCGTAGTCGCCTCATACTGTGTTTTGATCGAACTCACCCTAAGCTTCCATGCAACCATCGAACATGAGAATGTTCTATTGGACCCAAAGACCTGTTATTATAGTATTTATGTATATACTCTTAAAAGCCCATTTATGTATATATATATAACCCATTTAGGTGTTAGACACAACCCTTCTTTAAAGCCCATTAGTTCTTTTAATAGGGAATGCCCTTTTTAGGTTTGTGAGTTGGGCTTTTGAGGATTAAAAAGGATCCATATGTATTCTTTGGGTTTATTTTTAAAGCCCACTAAAGCCAGCCCATTAACTAGCATTTTTAATGGGTTTTAACTTGTTAATGGGTTTAACATTTAAATCTTGATTAAGGCCCATTAGCCATTTTATTTTTCTTATGTCAAAATTTTATTCTCCATAATTATTCCATGACTAATAGAGTCGTCATTATTTATTCTCTATTTAAATTTTCATGGTGCTACAGAACTTGTCAGAAAGGAGCCATAGGTCGACAGTACTTGGAATAGGTCGACAGATATCTTGACAATCAGTCGACTGAACTAGGAATAGGTCGATAGATATTTTGAGAATCAGTTGACTGAACTAGGAATAGGTCGACAGATATTAAGGCATGGCTGATAGACATCAGGACACGGTCTTCTACGTGACCTCGACCATACGGACGGGGTGGTTCGACTAACCGTGACCACAAATCAGTCGACTGAAATGGGCATAGGTCGACTGAATTTTGACATCGGTCGACTGAACTTGCCATAGTCGATCGACTGACCTAGAGACACAGTCCCATGATCTACCGCGACTATGGAAAATAGGCCAGAACAAGTGAAAATCGTGGAAAATAGCCTCCAGGGCTTGACGGGCTAGGAAATGAACAAAATGGGCTCGAAAATATGATCAAGGAAGACTTTGAAACAATGGGTAATTCAGGACATCATGAAAGATGAATAAGAGAAAGATTCGACTTGCAGGCTAAAAACGGGTGTCAACTGATGCCTCTCCTTGATGTCCGCTTTGCAAGGGAACGAGCGGAAGCGATGCAGAGGCGAAATGAAATGGAGATGAAGCGAAAGCGACAATGACATAAAATGGAGATGAAGCAGAGAGAACTAAAAAGTGGGCATCAAGGTAAAAAAGACACCCATCACAACTAACAAGCGACATGAATCCTCTCGAGAATGCCGAACTAACCATATGGAACAGTTGACGCGGATGACACATGTCTAGAGAACTAACTAACTAAGGAAAGAAAAACACGATCGACCTCATTAAGGGACACAATCCAGAGCCAATGAGGGGATCAGAAAAGCAAAGGAGGATTGAAATTGAGATAAAATCCAGACAAGAATCATGCTGGTCAACTGGACCGGTGAATAGATCGGAGAAAACGTTCAAGTTTGGAGTGGAATGGGGATATCTTATCCAAGAGAATTAAAACGCAATTAGCGATTGCTAAGGAGAAATCTTGAAGAATTACGAGGCATGAATGTTCAAAATGACATGATGTATGCTAGGCTAAAATAAAGAAATCATAAAAACAAATGCAAAGAAAGAGAAAAATAGAAAGTACTCAAGGATAATATTGGTAGACCGATTAAGTTAGGGCCAAGAATCTTCTTGCAACCACAGTATGAGAGATAGAGTCTATCGCCCCCCATCTGACTCAACCTATCGGCCTATTCAACGATTAACCGCATGCTCCTAGATCATCATCATTTTTGGTAAAGGGGAACATCTGATCCCAGAACATACGGAGAACCAGCCGGTCCCTGAGATAATATAATAGCGCAGAGATAACATATAGTAATGCAACAGAGAGATTAAAGAAAGAAATACTTACCTGGCTTACCTGTCGAGGCGAAGGGAACAAGACATGGCGTGACTGAACATCAATGAGTAATGACAAACAACAGAACTTAAGGTGAAGCAAATAAAACAAACAAACACATCATTAACCGACAAACCAAGACACTCTAATTAATGACGGACACGACATGCATGGGACGACACCGGAGATAACCATGAGACCAAACATGGGTGAAAGAACAAACCAAACAATGCATAAATAACACGGTCTATGACAATCCGCGATCATCAAGTAGCGGTCTTCGATAAACCACGGCCTGGCCGGCGGTTTCAAAAATCGAAATGGCCCTCTCTTTCCCACGGTCTCTCATTCACTTCCACACTTGCTCTCTCCCTCCCATTTTCTCATTCTCACCCTCTCATTCTCTTTCCCCCATTTTCTCCCCATCTCGTTCTCTTGCTCTTTCATGCTTGGAATGGGGAAGAAGAAATTGGTCCATCGCCTATTGAGGAGGATAGAAGAAGAGGAAGCTTTGCTGCCGCCCATGGACCGGTCGAAAGAAGAAGCGAGGCCGCCGCCAGCATCCACCTAGGAAGGAGGTCCTTCCACCGCACCTACAATGCCAGAGGAGACGGAGCACATCGACAGCAGTGATGAGGAGGAAGAGGAAATCGAGGAAGAGGGTGCATAAGCTCCACCACCCGAGGTAAGCCCCAAAATCGTGAACCCCATTTTTTTGATCAATCTTCATGAAAATGGCGAGATGAGAGCGTAAACGGGGTTCATGTACCCCAGGAGGACTGATTGTAGGTCTAGGAAGCCCTTGACCTGAGCAGGTAAACCAAGAAAATGCCGCTCGCTGCGACAGTCAGATCGCAGTTCACCAGAAACCGCTACCTGAGAAAGCGGTCTCCTTTTGACCGTGACCAACCACCCCTCCCCCTTTGCATTTTATTATATAAGTATCTGATTTTACACGACCAATTGCCTGCATGGGAAGAGCCAGACGAGGATCTCATGGCTGCAGGTTTGCGCAGTGTACCTTGCACTGCCAGATTTTCAGCGGGAGAGATTGGCAGCTATGGGATTCGCAGAGTTCCTCTGCATAGAGATACTCCGAACGGATGCAGTGTTGCTACTAGCACTGCAGGATAGGTGGGATGCTGTGAGCCGGGCTTTCTTGTTCCCATGGGGACACATGATCCCCACGCTTGAGGATGTGGCGAGGATCATAAGATTATGAGTCCACGGAGCGCCGGTCAGCGGGTTCACATACTCAATTTACCGAGATTTGGCACGGTGACTACTAAGGATAGAGCTTGAGATGATGTGACACAACCTCGGACCTAATGCAAGTAAGCACAATCGCATTCAAATGGGCCGAATTGGGCCACCGCTCTATCGACACTCACCCAAGCCCGGGATAACTTGGCAATGCCAAGGTGAGGTTGAGGGGTTGGGCCCTTGCTGGTAGAGGGCCAGCAAGGCCAAGATGGGATTCCCAATGGGTATGGATGCCCAATTCAAGGGGGCCGACAAAGTGCCAAAGGCACCGGATGTACTTCTCCCACGGTGATCACTCAAGACAACGGGGCTTGAGGACCGGGCTCTCACTCGCATAACCAGCAGAATTAAGAACAAATATTGAATGACAAGCACTAAATGGAGTGAAGGTTTGAGCACTTACTCGACCGGTTTGAAGAAACCGGTCCCGGTCCGAGACGAGGGCGAGTGGGGAGGCGGGTGGATTCCCACACGCCGCGCCGGGGTAGCTTGACCTGCCCAAACAAGTTACAACACTACACCTCTCACAGGAGGGGGATCTTGGGGTGGGGGTTAAGGGATATTACAACCAAAATTACCTCCGCACAGGGAGGGGCCTTCAGCCGGCCAAGCGGGAAGGGGAAACTATGGTTAAAAGCATGGAACGATGAAGTCACCGGTTCTGCCTGCTCTGTCCGAACAAGGATAGGTAGACGGTGTTGATGCTGTAGAACTCGCTCAGAAATTTCGCTGATGATGAGACTGGTGAGGAAATCTTCATAGCTGGGAAGGGAATGCCTCAGAATTTCTTCAATTTCTTCTGGAGCCGCTGCTGACCAGGATGGAGGTTTGAACAGAGCTTCAGATTCTCGGACCTGTAGTTGCAGACTTCTAATAGCAGATTGCAGAGAACACCCCGGCAGCTCCCGACCTCGGAATCAAGCACCGTCAGAGTCGTTGGAATCGTGGACGAGTTCTCTTCGCAGCAAAATAGACGGGAAACCAACCGATGTCGGAGAAGACTAGGGGATGCAGAACAATGGCGACTGATTGGTGCAGACTATGAGTAGCAGATCTGCGTAGCTGAGGGAGAAAAATGAGAACTCTGGATCACGAATGCCGAATGAAGTTCTGTTTCTTGATTCTGGAAGTAGACTGGGCGATGAAGAACTTTGAAGAAGAACTCGTGGACTGATTCCTTCGGGGTTCGTCGTGGAAGAGCTTCTAATCTGGCTCAGGTCCTCAGCCGAGGTAGAACTACATAGTTGTGGGAGAATGGACCTCCTGGACGGCTCAGAGATTGGAAGAAGATGAAACCACTTCTGTTGTGAAGGAGACTGGTAGACGCTTCCGACGATGGCTCTTGGGTCTTCAAACTCGTCCGGAGGAAGTCGTGGTGGCCGCTGCAAGTTGCTGGTTCATCTGCAACCTCTGGACAGCAAACTGCAACTTCGAAGTAGCTTCCAATGACCAAGAAAGAAGAAGGGGAAGGGGGTAGATGAGTGTGGGAGTGACCCCTGGTTGTAAGGGGGTCTTGGAGGGGGTGTTCTAAGGTGTGGGAGGTGGAGAATAAGGTCTGGAAGAGGGTCCAATAGATGGTGGTAGTGGGGGCTGCGAATTTGGTTGGAATGGAGAGAGGGAAAGGATATTCGAAAATAGGTTTAAGGGTGGGGTTAATTTTTTGTCTTGGGAATGGGGGGGTTGTGTTGGGGAAGGGAAGGGGTGCTTGGGGTAGTGGGAAGGGTGCTTGGGAAAGTGGGAGTGGTAGTTGGGGGTTGGATGGTGAGGAGAGGATTGGTGGAGGGGGTCTTGGGAAGGGGTGGAGTATTTATGAGGGTTGTGGGGAATGGGAAGAGGCTTAAATGGGGTAGGTGGGGAGTGGAGGTGGTTGGGAAGGGAGGAGAGAGAAGAAAATTCGAATTTGGGTGTTGAGGAGAGAGAAAGTGGAGTGAAAAAGAGAGATTAAGAGAGGGAAGGGTGGGGAATCTCTCCCCTAGGGTTTCTCACCCAAAAAATGGAATCTCTCCACTAGATAAGAAGTGTAAACTCTCAAAATGGCAAGTTTTTTCATTCATTGATTCATTCATTGAAATGGGGGAAATGGGGTCCTATATATAGAAAACCCACATTTCTACAAAAGTCCCTGACAATTGACTCAATAACAAATAACCGAGGGGGTAGGGGAGAGCCCTTGGGCCAAGTCCAATGAATTGGGCCCAATAGCTAACTAGACAATCTAATGACACTCAAACTTAAGGAAATCAACACAAGACCTAGGAACATGACTCAAATAAAAGGGAAAATACATCAAATGACTCAAATAAAAAATTACATTGGACTCAAAATTAAATGACTAGACCATGCCGGATGCAAAGAGAGGTGATGTCCCCATCATACTCCCGGGGTGCGGAGAACTCGACTCCGTCGAGTAAGTGTCCTTCCCTCCTTGGAGGGTGTAGAAGTGGTATCGCCCTCAAGCCTTTTGAACGAGACCGTTCCATCCACCTGCCGAGATAGCGCTCGTATACCTTGCTCCTTGTGGTAGTGACTTGTTCATCCAATATTCGTTCAATGCGCTCACGCTGGGCTCTCTTGGCTAGTGGACTCTCCTCACGGGTGGGTGCTCTCTCAACTAAGGGAATATGCTCAATATCCTCACTAGGTACCACCGTGGGTCCCTTGTATGGTACTAGGTCGACGACACTGAATGTGGGACTTACCCCATATTCCTCGGGGAGATCTAACTCATAGGCATGTGCACCAATGCGCCTCAGGACCTGGAAGGGACCAACCCCACGTGGCCTCAATTTGGAGATGGCTCTCGGGGAGAGCCTCTCTGTTCTTACCATCACAAAGTGACCCTCATGGAATTCTTGGTGACGTCGATGAGAGTCGGCTTGCCTTTTATAAGTCACTTTCTTCTTGCTAATGTGCTTGCGGATCTCTTTATGCAATGTTGTGAATGCAGACATTCTGGGGGTGATGGGTGGACCTGGGCAACCAAAAGTAGACCTATCGTGTAATGTTGCAGTGTAGACGTTGGTTAGCCTAGGTGGGCCGGGGCACCCGTAGGTGACCCTATCATGCAAATTGGTGATAAATATAGGGGGACCCGGACATCCGTAGATGCCTTTGACATGCTTAAGACCCATGATGAATGAAGGTGGACCATGACATCTGAATATGGACCACTCATACTTTCTACTTGACATGTGGGTGATATGAATGAATGGACCCGACATAGTGTTCATGCCAAGGGGTATGGTAAACCTAGACACATGCATGCTTTTCCCAAAGGTGACTTCCATGTGTATAGGTGTGGGACAATCTTTGGACTCCCATTGGAAAGGATCGAATGTATCTAAGAAGGTGGTCATCATGGGGTGGGGCACAACCTTATTACCTAGGGATATGTGGCCCAAGGTCATGGCTCCCAAGGTGTAACCCGAGTCTAGGAAGGGGTGGGTTTGATCCATCACGGTGGGTTGGAGTAGGGGAAGGTGGGTGGTGGATAAGGTGGTTGGACCACATGGGTATCCGTACTCTCATTGGAATGGGTCAAAGGGATCATGGTAAGGGCTACCTAGAGAGAGGAACTCTATGTCCCCAAGGTCCTTACAAGGTGGTGAGTCATCCTCCTCCCAAGTAGTTGGTCCAAGGTCTCTAGTGGGTTGACCGTTCAAGGTACTTGGGATCTCAAGGGGTGGGGAGTAGACCGGGATGGGTTCTTCCTCCAAGGGGAGAAATGGGAGGATCTTACTAGTACAATGCCCACTTGTGCAAAGGGAGGTGATGGAACTGATGGATGGGTGGATAAAGTTGACGGTGCTAGGCTCCAATGGTCCCATGGCTAGTAGGCTCGTTAAGTGGGCTTGCCAATGTAGGCAATCCACAAGGTCTCCCAAGTCTTCCACAGAGTAGAAGTTTTGATAAGTGACATGGGGAGGTCAGGTGGGAACAATTTGGGATTTATATCCCAATGGTGGTAAGCTAGGGAGGGTGGGACATTGCTTGAGCCATTGGAGTATAGACTCATCTATGGTGAGGGTGCCATGTGTGACGGTGCATGGCCTTTGAGGATCTGGACCATGAGGGGTGGGGGAAGATTGAGGCTCTTCTTCTTTATTGGTGGGAGCTTGGGCTTCCTCTATGGTGATAGGAGGGTCCATATAGGCATAAATCTTCCTAAGTTCATTTCTCATCTCAACCCAAGAGTCGATTGGCTCTTGCCTTCCAACTTCCCTTAAGCCTACAATGTTTTGCCATTCATTCCTAGCTTGGCGCCATAGCAAACTTTTGGCATAGTTGACTTGCATAGACCCTGACAGGGTGAACCTCCCAAAGTGGTGATCTATGGAGCTTTCCCATTCTAGATATAAACTAGGGTGGGATCCATCAAACACAAAGGCATCTATTGGGTCCAAGCGAGACGAGTAGGCTAAGTAAGAAGTGGCCATGATGATCGAGTGATAAATGCAATGGCCCTAGGACAAGACTTAGTAAAGACAAGTCTAGAACTTGCTCTGATACCAATTGATGTGACACAACCTCGGACCTAATGCAAGTAAGCACAATCGCATTCAAATGGGCCGAATTGGGCCATCGCTCTATCGACACTCACCCAAGCCCGGGATAACTTGGCAATGCCAAGGTGAGGTTGAGGGGTTGGGCCCTTGCTGGTAGAGGGCCAGCAAGGCCAAGATGGGATTCCCAATGGGTATGGATGCCCAATTCAAGGGGGCCGACAAAGTGCCAAAGGTACCGGATGTACTTCTCCCACGGTGATCACTCAAGACAACGGGGCTTGAGGACCGGGCTCTCACTCGCATAACCAGCGGAATTAAGAACAAATATTGAATGGCAAGCACTAAATGGAGTGAAGGTTTGAGCACTTACTCGACCGGTTTGAAGAAACCGGTCCCGGTCGGAGACGAGGGCGAGCGGGGAGGCGGGTGGATTCCCACACGCCGCGCCGGGGTAGCTTGACCTGCCCAAACAAGTTACAACACTACACCTCTCACAGGAGGGGGATCTTGGGGTGGGGGTTAAGGGATATTACAACCAAAATTACCTCCACACAGGGAGGGGCCTTCAGCCAGCCAAGCGGGAAGGGGAAACTATGGTTAAAAGCATGGAACGATGAAGTCACCGGTTCTACTTGCTCTCTCCGAATAGGGACAGGTAGACGGTGTTGATGCTGTAGAACTCGCTCAGGAATTTCGCTGATGATGAGACTGGTGAGCAAATCTTCATAGCTGGGAAGGGAATGCCTCAGAATTTCTTCAATTTCTTCTAGAGCCGCTGCTGACCAGGATGGAGGTTTGAACAGAGCTTCAGATTCTCGGACCTGTAGTTGCAGACTTCTAACAGCAGATTGCAGAGAACACCCCGGCAGCTCCCGACCTCGGAATCAAGCACCGTTAGAGTCGTTGGAATCGTGGACGAGTTTTCTTCGCATCAAAATAGACGGGGAAGCCAACCGATGTCAGAGAAGACTAGGGGATGCAGAACAATGGCGACTGATTGGTGCAGACTATGAGTAGCAGATCTGCGTAGCTGAGGGAGAAAAATGAGAACTCTGGATCACGAACGCCGAATGAAGTTCTGTTTCTTGATTCTGGAAGTAGACTGGGCGATGAAGAACTTTGAAGAAGAACTCATGGACTGATTCCTTCGGGGTTCGTCGTGGAAGAGCTTCTAATCTGGCTCAGGTCCTCAGCCGAGGTAGAACTACGTAGTTGTGGGAGAATGGACCTCCTGGACGGCTCGAAGATCGGAAGAAGATGAAACCACTTCTGTTGCGAAGGAGACTGGTAGACGCTTCCGACGATGGCTCTTGGGTCTTCAAACTCATCCGGAGGAAGTCGTGGTGGCCGCTGCAAGTTGCTGGTTCATCTGCAACCTCTGGACAGCAAACTGTAACTTCGAAGTAGCTTCCAATGACCAAGAAAGAAGAAGGGGAAGGGGGTAGATGAGTGTGGGAGTGACCCCTGGTTGTAAGGGGGTCTTGGAGGGGGTGTTCTAAGGTGTGGGAGGTGGAGAATAAAGTCTGGAAGAGGGTCCAATAGATGGTGGTAGTGGGGGCTGCGAATTTGGTTGGAATGGAGAGAGGGAAAGGATATTCGAAAATAGGTTTAAGGGTGGGGTTAATTTTTTGTCTTGGGAATGGGGGGGTTGTGTTGGGGAAGGGAAGGGGTGCTTGGGGTAGTGGGAAGGGTGCTTGGGAAAGTGGGAGTGGTAGTTGGGGGTTGGATGGTGAGGAGAGGATTGGTGGAGGGGGTCTTGGGAAGGGGTGGAGTATTGATGAGGGTTGTGGGGAATGGGAAGAGACTTAAATGGGGTAGGTGGGGAGTGGAGGTGGTTGGGAAGGGAGGAGAGAGAAGAAAATTCAAATTTGGGTGTTGAGGAGAGAGAAAGTGGAGTGAAAAAGAGAGATTAAGAGAGGGAAGGGTGGGGAATCTCTCCCCTAGGGTTTCTCACCCAAAAAATGGAATCTCTCCACTAGATAAGAAGTGTAAACTCTCAAAATGACAAGTTTTTTCATTCATTGATTCATTCATTGAAATGGGGGAAATGGGGTCCTATATATAGGAAACCCACATTTCTACAAAAGTCCCTGACAATTGACTCAATAACAAATAACCGAGGGGGTAGGGAAGAGCCCTTGGGCCAAGTCCAATGAATTGGGCCCAATAGCTAACTAGACAATCTAATGACACTCAAACTTAAGGAAATCAACACAAGACCTAGGAACATGACTCAAATAAAAGGGAAAATACATCAAATGACTCAAATAAAAAATTACATTGGACTCAAAATTAAATGACTAGACCATGCCGGATGCAAAGAGAGGTGATGTCCCCATCATGAGAGACCGGGATGACCTTCCTCTTTGCTACCGTGGGCCAGGCTACAGGAGAGCCTGGGGCTGAGAGGAGTATTGATTGCTATCGGAGAGCTACCGGAGCAGCACCTACAGCGGCTGGTAGATAGGACCAGAGAGCGAGTGGCAAGAGGGCTCGGACTGGAGGCAGACATAGTCTTAAGAAGATTTTTGATGCTGATGATAGGGAGGCTCCTCTTCGCCACGAGGGGAGATGCAGTGAGCTGCCGGCTTCTACCAGTGCTCGAGGACCTTGACGGAGTTGGGTCCTACGCGTGGGGTGCAGCCGTCTTGGCTTTCCTCTTCGACTCTCTCAGCACTGCCACTCGACAGACGATGCTTGGCGGGTTCTCCCCATTCTTGTAGGTAAACCTCAACTCTAAATGATAATGCAATTATTATTATTATTATTTGTTTTTTCTACTTTCGGCCGTGATACATTGATGTGTTGATGTATGTGATGCAGGTATGGACATATGTCTACCTACCGGACCTAGGCAAGGGACGGGAGGCACACCCCGACCGTCTGCACATCGTGAGGCGGTGGGTGGCCGAGTGGGACACAAGCTCGCTCAGACGCCAGGTGCGGGCTATTCAAGATGACATCGACGCACTACCATATGCCTCAGTAAGACCTAAAACTCAAACCTAAATGCAAATGCATGTCTACTTAAACATTCTCCTGTTCTACTTCACAGGTTCGCTGGACACCCTACCAAGACGAGGAACATGAGAGACAAACGTGGGTGGGGGCTGCACTGGCTTACTCCGACCGAGAGATTTGGCTTCACTGCATGAACATTATAGAGCCACTCCACTACCGGTTGATCATGAGGACACGAGGAGTACATCAGCTAGATGTCTCCTTCCTGACACGAGGGACCACGACGAAGGAGCACGTGGGACAACATTCTCGTGGGATTTTAGGAGCAGTAGACTGGATTGCCCGAGCAGAGGGGTAGATCCGTGACTGGGTGCGATGTGGCCATGCGGTGCAGGCTAGAGAAGACACTAACGAGGCCTACCTGACGACCTACGTGAGACGCTACGGAGACCAGGTTTTCCGTGGCACATGAGGACCGGTAAGGAACTCTAAACCTTTAACCTCTAAGATGATTATGATGCATTGACACATTGACATATCTTTATGCAGCTTGACCCCCAGGGATGGATTGCGGAGCTCTATGGTTTGCACCATTCGACCATTCAGCAGTGGGATGAGCTCCAGCGCTCATTGGTCCTCCTGGTAAGCCACACTCAACCTTAGACTTAAAATGTTATGCTTATGAGACTTTCTAACTTGTTTTCTACATACAGCGTGCCGAGGGTTCTCAGCGCCACAGACCAGATGTTCCATCATCCTCCACCCAGGCACCAGCGGACTGGGCTGAGTGAGATGTAGATTTTGCTCGAGCAATCATGCGGGCCGAGGAGGCCGAGCTTCACTCGCTGAGAGGGTAAGTAATACCAACTTTCCTCAATCTTATTTCTAAAAAGCAACTGCCAAGTATTGAATGCAAATGCAGGCGAGGGAGCTAGAGGCGGCGTTGAGCGAGGCCACCCGACTACGAGAGGAGCTAGTCGGGGTGAGAGCAGAGGTGGACCCCTTGAGGACAGAAGCGGAGCGTTCTCGGCTGCGGATTACAGAGCTTAAGAATGATATTAGAGTGATGGAGAGAGCGCTCCAGCTTGTGGACAGAGGGCATCAGCGCAACGGGACCCAGAGCAGCGCGCATAGCAGCGCCTATAGAGAGTATTTTACTAGCTTTTTCGGCCAGCGGAGGAACGAGGATGAGGAGCGACGCCGACGGCATCGCGAGGAGGGGAGCATGACCATGGTCCCACCGGGGAAGCGCCATGAGGGTACTGGTGATAGCGGGGGTCCTGGAGAGGGCCAGACCTGATGTACTTTTTTTTTCTTTGTATTCTTTTGTTATACCCGCATGTACATACTTTTGACCTAAATGCAAGGAAGACACATGCTTTGATTTGCTAAGTGGATGACTAAATGAATGAATGAATGAAAGACCCGCATGATTTGCATGATAAATGACTATGACTATGAATGATCACAAACAAAGAGAGGAGAGATAGAATAAGGGCGACACGTGGCTAGGAAAGGGCGAAAACATGCGCAAGACAAGCGACGAGGTTGCGGTCTATTAAGGACTGCGACCTGAGATTACGGTCGCTCGATCGACCGCAGCCTCATGAGGACTTCCCAACTTGATCAGGACTCTGATTAAAGCCTCTAATCCACAGTCAGAGTTTATCCAAGCATGCCAAACTCTATCCAAATGCTATCTCCGGCCCTCCTGAATTAATCCCAATTGAAAAAGAATTCCTATAAATAGGAGACAACCCTAAACTCGCAAGTCACATAAACCCTTCTCTCTCAGCCCAAAAACCTCAAGTAAAACCCACTTGTTCATCATGAAGAGGTCCCTTGAAGCGTGCACAAGCGCAGAGGGGAGTTACAACGGCCCAACACCGGTAAGAATCCAGTATGGGGAGCTTTAAAGGATGACTAATATCCCCAAACACCTGAGCACAAATCCTTCTAGAGATGTAAGTGATGACCCCTTTACTTCCTTTGCTCATCACTTCAATTCTTCTCATCCCTGACCTTGTTTCCTCTTTTCATTCTCTTTCAAATTTTTCCTGGACCACGGCGCTATTCAACCCTGAAGTGGCTGGTTCCCATGGTACAAGGACTCCTGATAGAGGTCATTTCCATACTAAAGACTTGACATCTCCACGCTTTACTTGTCCTAGCCAAGAATTACCAAAAGATATCGTTTCACTGGCATAGCATCACGGCCCTGGTGGAACTTTGGCATCCACAGACCCACACCTTCATCTTCCCATCATTTGAGGCCACTATCCTGCTCGAGGTGGTTGAGACCTTCCTAGCTCTCCCTAGAACTAAGGTAGGGGAAGAGAACCTAGTATGTCATACAGTTGCCCCTATAGACCCCACCCTTTTTCTAGGGGAATTCCTGCCCAATTCTAAGGACATTAGGACCATGATCAACCCACAACACATCCACTTGATTCCTATGTCCCAATGGATCACATCTCATTGCAAGAATAAATGTGGGTGGAACAAGGCCATATCTAAGGCCACTTCTGTTTGCCTTTGTGGAGCCTTACTCTTTCCCACCACTGATCACCTTTTAGACATACCCAATCTTAGCATCATCAGTGGGTTATGGCGGGGATTATCCATTTCACAAGCCATCATGTCGTATATGTATGAGGGCCTTAGCTCAACTTCCCTTGGAGGTCCCATCTTTAAATGCATGGCACTCCTTGAATGTTAGATGGGAGCCAGACTGAAGTTCTTGCCAAAGGAAGATGTGCCTTCTATGAGTCAGATCTTTGGGAGCCACCCACTATTCTTCATCGGAGGCGCGTCCAAGTTTCCCCAGCAAATAGAGTGCCGCACTGCTGATAAGAAGACCAAGGATGAATGGCGACTCTACCTCAACACTTTGCCTCTTGAAAAAATCGTCATGCGACCTCAGGCTTGATGACAAATCTTGTGTGTATATGTCTTTGAAAAAGTTCATTGTATAATGCTAACAAAGATGTTCATACTTCGATCATCTTATTTTGCAGAATCAAAATTACAAGGTGAATATCTAACTAAAGTCAAAAGATTGAATGGATCTTGTCATCCACAACTCAAAACAGGTTGAAAATCTCATACATGTTCATCAAAAAGACTGGTAAGGCTTAAGTTTTGCAAAGTCTTTCATTGGGCTTGTAAAGGTAACTATGTGCTCAAATCCCTCTTGTCGTTCATGTGTATTTGGTTTCATGAAGTCTATATATTGTGTGGATGCATGGTAAGTATATTTCAATCTTTGGTTAAGAAAGATTTGAGTTTCAAAAGGGCTTTCATGCATATAATTCATGGGTTTCTAATGGGTTTTCATGGATATATTTTCATTAGTTCTCAAGTGTCATGAATGTGTTTTTCATGCAGAAAATCAACGTGCTCTTAACATTTTGAATGTGGTTCATCTTTCATTCAACCCTTGGCCGAAGTTAAATGCATCATTCTCTCACAACGTATGGCATTTTGGTTCATGTTGCTTTCTAATTGCACAAACGAATGCTTAAGAGTTCAAAGTGTCTATATGCATGTCTAACTGGTTCTATTTTTTACTTGAGGATCTGATGGGTTGAGAGTATAGGTTGAGAGTGTTCATATGCTTCTTGTTAATGGCTTTTCATGATCATACTTCATGTATTTTTCATTGGGAGAGTTTGAGCTTTAATTCCAACTCAATTTCCATGTCTTTTTAGCAAACTGCAGGTTTTCGGTCGACCAAATGGAGGTGATAGATCGACCAGATAACACAGCATGCTGGGGACTGAAACCAGTCATAGTTCGGTTGACCGTCCAAGGGAAATCGATCGATCGAAATCCACAGGTTGCAGGGGTCTGAAACCTGTAACATTTCAGTCGACCGACCCCTTTCGACCGGTCGACCGAATACGGCGGGCGACCGATTTTGCTTGTGTTCGAAACCCATTAATCATGATCTGTTTGGGCTGATATTTGACCCCCTTGCCCCTAGGGTTATCATACATATATCGGGGCATGTTCTACAAGGTTTTGACAAGGGTTAAATGGTCTTTTCATACATCTCATGTATGGATATATATGAGTTGCGAATTTGGGAAGAAATATCCAAGTGCTTACATTCTATCTATCTTGCAGGAGAAGGAAGGGAAGAAAGAGAGGAGCTGATGAAGATCTATGGATATCATCTACATCCTTACATTTCTGGAGATCGTGATAGAAGATAAAAAGGAGCGGATTGAAGAGAGGAACGTGTTGACGTTCAAATCGGTGGCATTCGGCTTCCCTCTGACCTGAGCATCAAAGAAGATCATCTACAGCCCTTTCAACATATGGGGATCTATTTCTTCACCTCTTTTACATATATTCCAATGATTTGCATTCGGTCTATAAGCATGTATTGATCATATCTTTATTTTCTGAACTTCGACTCTATGTGTGTGTCGAACCGTCTGCGTACGGTTGCGGGTCTATTGTGATGCGGTGTTTCAGCTTGTGTGTGTGTGTTTTTATCCGTGGTTGGATCGTGTAGGAGACGACGTCTCCGTGTCTTTGGAGCGAAAGCTCCGTGCGCTTCAGTTCGAAGTGAGTGAATCCTCACCGTTTTGGTGAGGGGTGGACGTAGGGAGCCGTCGTGGTCCCGAACCACCTAAAAAATCTGTCTCGCATCTTGTATGTTTGTGGTTTGCTTGTTCATCTTGTTCATATTGATCATGTGAGAGCGGTAAGCTTGAGAGAACTGATTTCTTCAAAGCATAAATTTCATTTGATCATATTCCCTGTTGGTAGTTATTTTATTCTGCTGCGTTAAAATTAAAAACTACCATTGCGCTTGGTGGGGACAATTCAACCCCCCTTCTTGTCCATACGTGCATCTAGGGACAACAGGCTTTAATGTAAATAATTTTTCAATTCTTGTGGTTAATCTCAGTCTCACATTAAATTTATTTATTTTTATATATAATAAAATAATATGTGAGATTTAGGATGTACTAAAAAGAAATAAGTAATTGCATGATTAGTGAGATGAAATGATTATTTTATCTGATAGATAGTGACATCCACTGTTCATACTGTAGAATCAAAAGCGTGAAAAAAAAAGACTTGCACAGAAAGGTGGGTCTCTGATGCACTTTCACATGGCATGTTGGCTCTGACATGATAAGAGGTACTCTTTCAACGGAGGTGGGTGTAGGAAATGAAGACATGGCAGGAAGCTCTTTAAACTCTTTCAATGGAGGTGGGTGTAGGAAATGAAGACATGGTAGGAAGCCCTTTAAGAGGGAGGAGGATAAATTGATGCGGGATGGACACGGGAGACGACACTACTAGGTGCCACCCTCGGACTCTAGATGAAGACGCGACCAGCAGCACACACCAGGGAGACACTAAGCCCGACACCACGAGCTCCTAGTGGCGAAACGTCGCTAACAGAAGTGGAAGCTCACTCGTCGTCCCAAGCGAGGGAAAGCGCGGACCGTGCGCGGTTAAGGAACCGGCGGAGGTCAAGGGTAGTCCGACTCAACTTCCGGACTCGGATCGAGTCACGGGACGGGTCACACTCACTCTCACAGCGGTGACATGGACACACGGGCTAGTACCTACGCTCTCGGCAGCGGCAAAAGACCGTATACTAGCTAAGCAAATGAACGCCAAGAGGTTCGGACCATTACCTCCATGCACCCGGTGTGGCGAAGACAACCCGGGCCGAATTACGGACTCCCGGTTAAACAATATCACAGCAATACAAAGATTTGACCCACTCCACGTAGGGAGGTAAAAGGTCA
The DNA here is from genome assembly GCA_022559845.1 of Amorphophallus konjac. NCBI lineage: Eukaryota > Viridiplantae > Streptophyta > Magnoliopsida > Alismatales > Araceae > Amorphophallus > Amorphophallus konjac. Next base: position 187,447,904 of record CM040118.1, on the reverse strand, counting down.
CATGTGGAGCCCGGGAATCACGCAACTCGGGTTGACGGGTAGCATCTTGATGTCGCCCGGCGGTGCCGAACTCCGCGTTTTCGTGCTTTCCGAACGGCGGGTTCTGCGGGCCCGCGGGGCCCACGGATGGCGCTGTCCTCCGGATCTGCGGGGGTGGGACCCACTATGATGGGGACCCCTGGTGGCGCGCCTCCGCGGACGACGGTCGGCCGGGAACACCGATCGGGGGTCGATCGGTCCCGATTCCCAAGCTTTGAACTAGCTGTCCACGGATTTTGGTTGCTGTCTTCCGGCGCGCGCTCCGGCGAAAATGGCCGCTGCGAGCAATCCCGACGTCGGATCGGGACGCATGAGCTATCGTTGGAAAGCTATCTCGAAATGCTTCAATCTAGACCCAGAGAGATCTGCTGGATCTAGTCGTATCAGAACTTTATTGAATTTACAAGCCCCTGTTGTACAGTAACCGAAACCTCAGATTTACAGGGTACTTGTCTGAGAACCACCATTGACCGCCTAGTAAAACTCCGATTTAGATCTTGAGCTCTTCTTCAAAGTTGTGGGAAATCAAACCACGAAACGGGGGCAATTTTTGGAATTGGATTTGGAGGTGGTGGCGATTTGATATGAGTTGTGGAGTGACTGGTGGTTGGATCTGGGAACAGGTGGACAGAACTGTAGATGGGACTGAGAACAGTTTTTAGAAAATATGAAATGGGCGAACCAGAAATTTACAAAAATTGTGGATGAAGGGGTGGATGGAAGGAAACTCCAGTAAAATTTATGGGACTAAAAAAAATCAAAGATGAACCTAAGACATGAAACACAGGGCGGATAGGAACCTGGACAGAACTTTGGCAGAACTGGAATGAAAGAGGGAACGAAAATCAAAAATTATGAAACCGGATCTGAATGACAAACTAATTTTTATAGGACATCCTTGACACCTATGGAACCTCCAGTAAAATCCCCAGGTCGATCAGAGCTCGTGGTGGATGGCTGAATTTCGTGGAAGTTGCTGTGGTACTGCGCGGACAGAACTCCGTTGACGGCGATGGCGGTGCGGTGGCGGCTCGTGGCGGTGGCGGCGGCGACCGGAACTGATAGGGTGGAGTCTCACCACCAGAAGGAAGCCTTCACAGCTTCAAGGGGAGAGGGAGGGGCGGCCTAAGCCTTTCTCAAGGGATTTTCTTCCAATTCAAATGCATTAATTCTATCCAAAATAGAAAATACAAGCTTATATAGGTTACATATCTAATCCATCCTCCACCGTTGGATCTAGGGAAGGGGAATGGAGGGCTGGGATTAGATGTGACTAACACAAAAAAAATACATAAAATATGCAAGGGGGGGGCCCTATTGACCAAGGGAGACAAGGTAGAATTGGTAGGTAGCCTACCTTGGACTTTGAAGTCCAATTGTCTCCCATGTGTCTTTTACCATTCAACCTTCTAGATTCCTCCATTTGAAATGTTGACTGACCCCACATGGGGCCCTAGGCTGAGGTGGATCAATGGGAGGGGTCTAGGGGGGCCCGTGGGACCCGGGGGTCCCATTTTGCAAATAAACCCCTCTTACAATCAAAATTACAAACCGAATAAAATGGAATAAACACACATTACACAAATAAAGTCTAAACAAATATGATAAATGTCGAGACTCAAGGGGGAGTCTCCAGGCTGTCTCCGAGCCAGATGGACGCTGAGGTGGCTCGAGTCGTGCTCCGCGTACGGTACTGGTGGCTCGCCGGCTCGTGCCTCTCGCGTGCTCTGGTGTCCGCACCAATTCTCCTCGGGTGGGAGAAACTCGACCCTGTCGAGTAAGGGTCTGCATCACTCCTGTATCGCTCCAAAAGGTCCGGATCAATCCGCTGCAACTCGTCATGTGTGATCCATGTGTCCTCAGTAGCGGGCCGTCCTCTCCATCGCACTAGGTAGCGTGGGTAAGATCCACTCCTGGTAACTGTCACTTGCTCGTCCAGTATACGATCTATATGCTCACGCTGCCGTGAAAAAGGGGCTGGAGGTGGAAGTGGACACTCAGGTGTGGGATCACTCTCAAGGGGAGGAGATGGCTCAAAAGAATCACTAGGGATCACCGCTGGGTCCCTATATGCAACAAGATCCGATACATTGAAGATAGAGCTTATACCATATTTCTCGGGCAGGTCCACAACATATGCATTGGATCCAACGCGTTTCAACACTCTAAAGGGATCGGCTCCGCGAGCTTGCAACCTCTTAACAGTTCCAGAGGGAAACCGTTCAGGTCTTACCCTGATCATGACGTATTCGCCCTCGTGGAACTCTCGGTGGTGTCGGTGGGCATCGGCTAACTCCTTGTACCGTGCATTGCTGGCCTCACTCATGCAGACTCCTAACATGCCTAGCACTAGACTCGGCAGACTCACTATGCACTCCTAAAATGCTTAGCAAAATAAAAACACACGGATGCACACACAACCCTAAACAACCCTACAGTTAGTCCGACCCAATCATATGCAAGGTGGTCCAGGACATCCGAATGTGTGCCATGCATGCATTTGACATAACCGGAGGTTAATGTCATGGTGGACTCCTAGACATCCTACGATGCACCAATCATGGACATTGGGTTTGGATGTGGGAAATCCGGGAGGTTTGGGTGGTTTAGGTGGGCCGGGGAAACCAAAGTCTTCATTACCCCCAAATGACGGTTCGGACCTATTGCCATGTAAAGGTTGCCAGGCCCGAGTAGGAGGGGTGTGATAGTGGACTTCCTTAAAGAGGTGGAATGGAGGTTGTGGGCCAAAGGGCCCATGAAGAAAGGGATCGAAGGGATCAAAGAATGTGTGACCCCTCGATATGGATTCCCTCATTTCAAGGTCCCATGTGTGGAATTTTAGAAGGTGTTGATGGTCACCTTCATTCGTGAAGGGAGATGAGACGGTGGGGGTATGATGGTGGACTCTCTCGAAAAGGTGGAGTAAATATGGTGGGTCACGGGGTCCACAAGAGAATGGGTCGAAGGGATCATAGAAGGTATGACCCCTCGGACTAGGCTTCCACAATTCACTGTCCCACATTTGGAAATCTTGGAGGTGTAAATGATCACCTTCATTCATTGTTAGAGGTGGGAGGACAATCATAGGTAGAAAGTAAGATTCCTCCCTTGGGCAAAAGGAAATGAAGTCGGACTCGGCCGGCATAGGGAGGAGTAGAAGAACCTCCGTGGTAACATGACCCACGGTGTACACGGAGGTGATGGACCCTAAAGCGAGATGAGTGAAACTACGACCTGTGGGTTGGTCGAAGCCTGGAGCCAACAAGTGCGTAAATGTCCTCTGCCGATCTAACCCTTTAAGAAGGTCATCTAATGTATCCACATAGTGACTAGACCGGAAAGTGGTATGAAATGAATTGATTGGCACCAGAGGTAGGATAGGGTCCATAGATGGGAGGGGAGTTGGGGCCAGGCTATTCTTAAGCCAGCTAAGGGGTGGCTCGGCTATAAGTAGCTTTCCCGTTAGACACACGGGTAGCTGTGGCTGAGGTGGCTCCGAATAAAGATCGGAGAGTGAGGATTCTCTAACCCTTTTGTCCCCTAGGGCTAGAGGTGTCCAAGTGGGACACTGCCTGGCAAAGTGGCCAATCCCTTGGCAGCGATAACATTGTTGTTGTGATGCACTACGCTCCTTGATAAGTGTGTCCTTACCCTTATCCTCCTGACAGACAGAGGATGCAGGCAATGGGGCTCTCGTGGGTGGGGGAAGAGGATCCACTATGATGGAGAGAGGACCTTGGGATTGCACCTTAGATGGCAACGGGTTGGGGCTATCGATTGCTACCTCCTTAGGCTCGTGTAGGAGTACATCACTAGGAGTACGTGTCCTATCCACCCCATCCAACCGATCCAAAATCATTTGCATAAGTTCGACAACGGAGTGGGTTGGAATAGGGATATCATGGTGGACTCGCCCGTAGTCAACCGTCCTAGGATTGGGTCTTGGCTCATCTACGTGTGGGACTCTTTGCCTCCGACTAGAACCCACTTGGTTGGAAGTGATTGGGTGGGGCCGGTTGGAGGTGACCGGTTGGGGCACATAGACCTTCCTAAGCTCTCTCTTCATGTCCCACCATGATTCGATGGGCCATTGCCTCCTAACCTCTCTCAAGCGCTCAATGTGGTCCCACTTTTCGGCGGCCTCGTGTAGAAGCCTCTCCTTGGCAAAATAGAATTGCCCGGCTTCGGACATGGTATAACAATCAAAGTATGTGTCCATGGCGGCCTCCCACTTGAGGTAGTCACCCGGGCCATTGGAGCCATAAAAATCCGAGGCTTCGGGCCTACGGAAGTGGAGTGGGTGGTTGCCAAGCCCATGGGTGGACCAACGGCCATGTTGCCCGGGTGATGGGGATTCCATGTGAATTTGGCGGAACTACATGCTAGACATGCCGACACTTGGACAAGACCGACTATGCAAGGTTGGAATGCACTAGCTAATGCAAACACCGACTAATGCACCTAGACCTAAATCAATATCCGGTACATGGCGGAGTTAATCGATCCGAAGATCACTCGCGCAAGTGTGCGGTCTTCCCGATAGGCGTAGCCTAACGTTTGGACAACACCTTTTAAGATACCGAATTATCGGGATGAAATGCAATTTTAAAATACTCTTTTTTTTGTTTTGAAATTAATGATGATCCTAGACTTGACTTAGACCATGATGCATGTAAGACATATGCAAAGACTACCCTAGACTTGACTTGCTCTGATACCAAACTGATGCGGGACGGACACGGGAGACGACACTACTAGGTGCCACCCTCGGACTCTAGATGAAGACGCGACCAGCAGCACACACCAGGGAGACACTAAGCCCGACACCACGAGCTCCTAGTGGCGAAACGTCGCTAACAGAAGTGGAAGCTCACTCGTCGTCCCAAGCGAGGGAAAGCGCGGACCGTGCGCTGTTAAGGAACCGGCGGAGGTCAAGGGTAGTCCGACTCAACTTCCGGACTCGGATCGAGTCACGGGACGGGTCACACTCACTCTCACAGCGGTGACATGGACACACGGGCTAGTACCTACGCTCTCGGCAGCGGCAAAAGACCGTATACTAGCTAAGCAAATGAACGCCAAGAGGTTCGAACCATTACCTCCACGCACCCGGCATGGCGAAGACAACCCAGGCCGAATTACGGACTCCCGGTTAAACAATATCACAGCAATACAAAGATTTGACCCACTCCACGTAGTGAGGTAAAAGGTCACATGTGGAGCCCGGGAATCACGCAACTCGGGTTGACGGGCAGCATCTTGATGTCGCCCGGCGGTGCCGAACTCCGCGTTTTCGTGCTTTCCGAACGGCGGGTTCTGCGGGCCCGCGGGGCCCATGGATGGCGCTGTCCTCCGGATCTGCGGGGGTGGGACCCACTATGATGGGGACCCATGGTGGCGCGCCTCCGCGGACGGCGGTCAGCCGGGAACACCGATCGGGGGTCGATCGGTCCCGATTCCCAAGCTTTGAACTAGCTGTCCACGGATTTTGGTTGCTGTCTTCCGGCGCGCGCTCCGGCGAAAATGGCCGCTGCGAGCAATCCCGATGTCGGATCGGGACGCATGAGCTGTCGTTGGAAAGCTATCTCGAAATGCTTCAATCTAGACCCAGAGAGATCTGCTGGATCTGGTCAGATCAGAAATTTATTGAATTTACAAGCCCCTGTTGTACAGTAACTGAAACCTCAGATTTATAGGGTACTTGTCTGAGAACCACCATTGACCGCCTAGTAAACCTCCGATTCAGATCTTGAGCTCTTCTTCAAAGTTGTGGGAAATCAAACCACGAAATGAGGACAATTTTTTGAATTGGATTTGGAGGTGGTGGCGATTTGATATGATTTGTGGAGTGACTGGTGGTCGGATCTGGGAACAGGTGGATAGAACTGTAGATGGGACTGAGAACGGTTTTTAGAAAATATGAAATGGGCGAACCAGAAATTTAGAAAAATTGTGGATGAAGGGGTGGATGGAAGGAAACTCCAGTAAAATTTATGGGACTAAAAAAAATCAAAAGACGGACCTAAGACATGAAACACAGGGCGGATAGGAACCTGGACAGAACTTTGGCAGAACTGGAATGAAAGAGGGAACGAAAATCAAAAATTATGAAACCGGATCTGAATGACAAACCAATTTTTTTGGGACATCCTTAACACCTATGGAACCTCCAGTAAAATCCTTAGGTCGATCTGAGCTCGTGGTTGATGGCTGAATTTCATGGAAGTTGCTATAGAACTGCGCGGACAGAACTCCGTTGACGGCGATGGCGGTGCGGTGGCGGCTCGTGGCGGCGGCGGCGGCGGCGGCGACCGGAACTGATAGGGTGGAGTCTCACCACCAGAAGGAAGCCTTCACTGCTTCAAGGGGAGAGGGAGGGGCGGCCTAAGCCTTTCTCAAGGGATTTTCTTCCAATTCAAATGCATTAATTCTATCCAAAATAGAAAATACAAGCTTATATAGGTTACATATCTAATCCATCCTCCACCGTTGGATCTAGGGAAGGGGAATGGAGGGCTGGGATTAGATGTGACTAACACAAAAAAAATACATAAAATATGCAAGGGGGGGGGCCTATTGACCAAGGGAGACAAGGTAGAATTGGTAGGTAGCCTACCTTGGACTTTGAAGTCCAATTGTCTCCCATGTGTCTTTTACCATTCAACATTCTAGATTCCTCCATTTGAAATGTTGACTGACCCCACATGGGGCCCTAGGCTGAGGTGGATCAATGGGAGGGGTCTAGGGGGGCCCGTGGGACCCGGGGGTCCCATTTTGCAAATAAACCCCTCTTACAATCAAAATTACGAACCGAATAAAATGGAATAAACACACATTACACAAATAAAGTCTAAACAAATATGATAAATGTCGAGACTCAAGGGGGAGTCTCCAGGCTATCTCCGAGCCAGATGGAGGCTGAGGTGGCTCGAGTCGTGCTCCGCGTACGGTACTGGTGGCTCGCCGGCTCGTGCCTCTCGCGTGCTCTAGTGTCCGCACCAATATGTTATGGAAATATCTCCATAAAATGAATGCTCATATGGTGGTAGAGACTTACTACTATTTCCCTTCAACTCCTCATCTCTCTCCATCTCTCTTCTCACCCTCTCCCGTAAGATCTCTCTCTTTCTCCCTCTTTCTTCTCTCTTTCTCTCTCTCTCTCCCTCTCCCTCTCTCTTTTTCTTCTCCTCTCACCACCGCCGAACCACCGCAGCACATCCCCTCTCTCCTTTCAAAGCACACCCACACACACACCCACACCCACACATAGCCCCGTTGCACCCCCTCTCTTCTCCACCGGCACCACCGCAGTCACCCTGCTCCTCCCTACTATCTCCCCCTCACCACCTCAGCCACTGCACCACTGCACCACCGGTTCCCACTGTCTCCCCTTCTCCACTGCATGCACGCACGCCACTGCATCTCCCCTCCGCCGGCGTCCACCATGCACACACGTTAACTGCTCCCCTCTTCCCACACACACTCTCCATGCACCCACTCTCTCCCTCTCCCTCTCTATTTTCACTCCCCCTCTCTCTGCTCTCTATCTCTCTCTCCATAGCCTCCACTGTCATCATTTCTCTCTCTCCCTTTCTTTCTCACATGTTCTCTCTCCCTCTCTCTTTCTCTCTCTAACCCACACGCACGTCGACCCCGCCGTGGCCGTGTTCCCACCTCTTTCTCTCAACCTCTCCCTATCTCCCTATACACACACTCACCCCACGTCTTCCTTTCTCCTCCTCTCTCCCTCAGCTTCTCCACGTCTGCACACCACCTGCGACCTCCCTCTGCACCCTCCCCCGTTCGCCACTGTACCAGCCCCGCGGCCTCCTCTTCCTCTTCCTTCTCACCTATGCTCTCACTCTTTCTCTCCTCACACTGCACATACACACACGTTGCACACCCACACACACATCCGCTCATACACGCACACGGCGTCGACTCCGCATAGGTGCGGAGTCGACTCCCTCGCCGTCTCTCATCCCTCTCTCCTCCTTCTGCACTCCCACTCACGGTTTTCTCCCCCTCTCTCCCTTTCTCCTTTCACCCCACACACACTCACACACCCCACCTTTGCACACACATAGTCCCTCTCGTCGCCCTCACCCGTGTCTCTCTCCACCTCCCACTTCTCTCTATCTCTCTCTACTCAACACATGCACACATGTAGGTTTAGATATATTTATTATTATTATTATTATTAACCCCTCATTCCCACCTCTCTCTATTTCTATCTTTTCCCTTCTCTTTTTATCATCTCTCTCTCAAAAATCCCTCTCCCTAAAGCTCTCTCACAGCGGGCATCCACACCGGGTTGGGCGGTTCTCCAAGGCTCAAAGGAGTGTGCGACGGCTTCTTCATCCGCGTCACCGCTATTTCTTCTCCCTATTTCTTTACTTGTGATTTAGTTAGAATTTATTTGGAAGTGTAATTTTTATTTTTTTTATCATCTCGTAAACATTTTATTTTTGAGCAATAAATTAGATTGGTGTTATTTTCACTCTCTAGCACTTTTTCTCTTTCCCCTCTCTATTTCTTCTTCCTTTCTCTCTCTAAACCCTCTAAATTTCTTTAGATAGATTTACTGTTATGCAATTTTAAATTTCAACGTTAAAAAACATTCTATAATTTTTCTCTTCAAAATACAAAGTTTTCAACTTTAAAATTCTAACCTCCTCGTGGGATCGACTCGTATTCACCACTACGTTCAAATTTTAATTTTATTGTGTGTGAGTGCGAAATTTTGAAATTATGTGCAGGGTGTTTTTAACGACGAGCATTCGCTCACATCAGCAGCGCTCACAATCACAAACCTTGACAATGAGAAAATTAGCAGGAGGTTTAAAAAACAACAGATCAATCAAAATTGGAGGTGAATGGGGTATAGAATCCAGCTCTTGCAAAAGTGACAACAAACGGGAAGGAGACCATGTAAAGACAGTATGTGAGCTCCCCTCTTCCCACAGACGGTGAGCCGGCTTTCCACGTGAGTATTCCACAAGCCGCACCTCTGGGCTACTCCGACGACTTTCTTCATGAAATAACCTTTCAAAAGCTTCACAAAAATCTTCCATATCATTAACGGACCCTTTAGGCAACACAGGCAGACCAAAAATAGTACATGCAACATCTTCTCTCGCACCCTGACTTGGCGGGGCCCTCAGAGTGCCAGGCTGTAATGGACCCCTCACGAAATGCTCTCGATAGCTCCAAGTCAATGGCAGCAGATCTTCAAGGATGGATAACGGCGACTCCTGATAACCCAATCCTCTTATGTTTACCTTCTCACACCTTGGGACCAGCATTGTTCGTCCCTGTAATTGAGCACCTAGACCCTTACCCGGCTGGTATCCCAACTTTAATATAATATTCCAGCCCTTGGGGGTCCCGCATCTTGGGCTTCTCCTTGACAACCACCTGCGAGACGGTTGGCTTGCGTCGCGCATCGGCCCATGGAAAGTTAAGGTCCTGTAAAGAGACGACGGGCTTGTTGCTGGGCCAAAGTGTCGACAGGATCTTCTCGGAGATAGCTTCAATGGACCGGACCGTGGAAATGCTTTTGACCTTCACCACCCGCCCTTGGAACGGGAACTTGAGGCACTGATGAGTGGTGGAAGGCACAACATTGAGGTTATCGATCCACGGGCGTCCCAAAATGGCCTTGAACATTGGGTCGATATCCAGCACATAAAACTCAATCGGCATTGTCAGCGGCCCAAGTTCGGCTTGCACAGTGATCACCCCATGACATGGCCTCCTTGAATTGTCGTAGGCCGTAATGGTGGTAGGAGTAGGCCTCAATTGATCTTCTGACATGTTGCAAGTTCGTAGAGTGCGCAGTGGACAAACATTGATAGAAGCCCCAGTGTCGACCAAAGCTGCATCGATACTTACCTTGTTTAGAGTAATGGAAACGCAAAGCGGCATTTGGCGAGCTTCTGGGGGTGCCAATTCAGTTTCAGAGAAGATGATGGCCGGGCCCTTGGACACTGTGGCTAGAGTAGATGGTAAACTGTCAATCGTCATATCTTCATTCATAATGACTTTTTGGAGAAAATCGCGCAGGGCATCCTGATGAAGCTTGGACCATTTAATCAACTCTAACACATAGATCTTTAGAGGCATTTGATCCAAGTGGTGAAACAGGTCGTATTAGGTGCCTGGCAGTGGATCCGCCTCTTCTTGATTATCTACCTACTGCAAGGACATGAGATTTGGTGCAGACGCATTAGCTGTAGGATAGTTTTGATGAAACAAGCGCCCGCTCCGAAGGGCAAGATTATGTGCCGGCAACGTGTCAGACGAGCCCACAGTTGGCGGCTTGATTGGCCCGATAGGATGAACGTAGGATGTGGGAGTAGGAGTTGTAGGCATGGCGGGGGTAACAGAGGTGGAAGTAGTTTTGATGGGCCCTACCGGGAGGATGATGGGTGAAGGGTTAGATGATGGGACGGTAATGGTAGGTGCAACGGGCGTTTGCGGAGGAGTAAGGATTGGTGGAACAATGGGTAATGCAGGAGGTAAGATGAGGGGTCTTGGAGCAATGGCAGGTGTGGTGGGCATGGCAATGGTGGCTTGAAGGGTTGATGGAAGGATAATAGGGGCGAAGGGTGAAGATGAGGTAGAGAGGGCGATACGGTAGGTGTGGTGAAGGGCCATGAGCTGCTGAACGGAATGTTGTGTGCACTGTGTTTTGATGATGTCTAACTATAAGTCATTTGAAAGTCAGTTTGAGATCACATGAAATAACTCCTTTTATGATTGGCTGAATGTAAAGAAATAATCTAAATGTTCATCTCAGGTCGACTTACAGACAATAACCAACTTTAGTCGATTGAGTTCCAAATCAGTCGATAGACATGAAAGTCATTCGATTGATTTCCCAAGTAGTCGACAGATTTTCATGAAACAAGAACAAACATCAAAGTGTGTCGACCCACTTCTTAAGTGCGTTGACCTACTTGGTCTTACAAAATGCAGAACAACATCAACAGATAACTAGTGCATCGACGCAACGCCTTCAGTGCGTCGACACATCTTCAAAGCAAATACCAGTACTCTCTTCAGGCTGCGTCGGTGCCATCCACTTCATTCTCTCAAGTGCGTCGACACAGGAATTGTAACGCCCCATGTTTTTTTGGATATTCTTTAGATCAGGATCCGCGGGTTTCGGATCGCTTTTGTGGGTCCCAGATTGAGTTTTGCGATTGACGCGTGTCTTTGCCTGTCGGACCTTCGGAATCCTGTGTAGGGTGAACCGTTCCATTCTCCGACTCCGAGACGTTACTGGCGCGTTGTGCATTTTTTGAGGATCGTGGGGAGTATTTTTTTTCCTATTTTTGATATTTTTCAAAAATTCTGGATTTTCTATATATAAAACCTATTTTCTCTCTCCCCATCTCTCATTTCTCACTCTCACCCTTTCTCTTCTATCACGCTCTCTCTTCTCACCCTCTCTTCTCCGACGACCGACGGAGCGAGGCAGAGACGAGGCGGGGCGACGCGGGCGAGGAGCGGCCGGGCATGGGCGAGGATAGGGAGGCGGTGGCTCGCGGTGGAGCTCGTGGCGAGTTCGTGAACCGACCGAGCTTTAACGGCGTTTCCTTGGCGGATCGGCATCCTCAACGCGCAGAATCTTCGGTGGAGGTAGGGGGACAGATCCTTAACCCCTGTACTTCCTTTCCAGTAAGTTTTGTAGGCCGTGGTGAGCCGAGCGAAGTTATTTTCACATTTTTGGGAAAAGTGTATGTTTTGGGGTGTGATCCGGATCTTACATTTTGATCGCATTTTTGGGGTATAAATGGGTCCTCGCGGTGCTAGAGAGGTTGGGGACTAGTTTCCCCTTATTTTTCCCTTCATATGAGTGTGAACGGGGCGTGGAATAGAGTTTTCCATCGTTTTTGCCATTTTGGCGCTCGGGACGGCCTGGGACCGCTAAGCAACCTGGCGGCCATATGGAGACCGTCAGGGGTCCCCTATGTCGATTCGAGCCTTGCGGCCTCACGATAGGCAGCCAGGCAGGGGTTGTGGTCAGGGGTATGACCGTTTACTACCAGTTATTCTTTGTCGGTAGCGGTCTTGGCGTGACCGCTATGCATCTCTAGCGGCCCAGAGTGGACCGCCAGGCTTTAGCTTGCGGTCCAGGGTAGACCGCCAGGTGGCGTGACGGTCTAAGGAGGACAGCCACCCTATTTTCCGTGCTAGTTGTGTTTCGTTTGCATGGTGTTGACCCCCGGTCGACCTGATTGTGACCCAGTGGTCGACCTTCGGTCTCATGGATGTCCCAAACACCTCGGGGGTTCTGTGTCCTTGATTTTGGGGTGTCTGGAGGTACCATATTACCTCGATTAGCATGTCCATAGGTTTGGTGGGTCCGGGTGACCCCATGTGTTCCGGGTGTTAGTCTGTAAAGACTAGGTGCGAAGGTGCAAACCTGATTCAGAGGGGGGTGGTGTATGAAACCCTCTTCAAGACTTTGCCCAATTAAAGCATTACTGGATAATGATGCGGAATTAAAAACGTACAGATGCCTTGAACAACTCAGATGCTCTTCTTGGAATAACGAATGAAGATCAGATAAACTGAACTTCTGATCTACTCGGTATAAGCTAAAGTGATGACTCAGTTCATCTAATCAACTTGACTCTCTCAAGACCGAAATCAAATGCACGGTGTGCAAACCAATCTCTCACTAGATATAAGATCAGACTATCATGAACGAGCCTAAGCATACATCTAGAGGAACATAATAGAAAATCAAACCACGATGGACAAGAGATTTTTAGATGGTTAAGTCTGCTGCCCGCAGACCTACGTCCATCCCCCACTCAAACCAGAGTGAGGCTTCCCACTGATACACAACTTAAACTGCTGGGCATCACAGCTTGCCTACAACAGCTGAGCAACACAGCTTGCTTCCGCTGAGCAATCACAGCTTGCTGACCAGAGGAACCAATCCTCTGCAACCGCTGAGCAACACAGCTTGCTCTGCTGACTCAGTTTGAAGAAACAAGGGTTTAAAAGAAAAATAAAAGATGAAAAACACAGCAACTGAAAGCTGGAAGAAATCGTAAAATTTTTTTGGCTCTCTCAGAAGTTGACTGGCTTGGATCTAATCCAAAGTCTAGTAGAAACAGATCTTCAGCTATGGCTTCACTCTTCTTCCTCGAGCTCTCTCTCTCTCTCTCTCTCTCTCTCTCTTTCTTCCTCTTCTTCTGCTTCTTTTTCTCTCACGCTCTCCTCTTTCTCTCTTCAGCTCTACTCTTCTTCTGATCTCTTCTTCTTTCACCTTCTCACTGCTCTCGTGCTACTCTTTAAGACTGCACTTCTTCTGCTCTTCGTCTCTCCTCAGATCCTTCCCCTCTCTTCGGTTCTCATCATCTACTTTGATCGCAGAGAAGCCTTCTTATATGGCTTCAGATCTAGGACCCACGAGCTCACACATTGGGCGCGTGGAGGGAGCACTCCCGCCAAGAGAATTCTGGAGTGCCTTAGCCACGTGTCAGCATCTTGGCATTGTGTCTGACCACGTGGTAGATTCTTCCATTCGGTTCCTTGCCTCGGATCACGAACCCTTTAACCTAGTACTTTGATTTCCACGTGGAGTATGCTTACAGGTTGTCCAGCACATGCTCGACCAAGTGACTGGCCTGGGAAATAACTGGAAGTGTTAGCTGTTCGTGCTAGCATAGACTTCATAAAGTAACGTATGAATATGCACAGACCTTAGGTAGCATATAACAAAACATGCATGGATCTTGGATAACATAAAGCACGACATGCACAGACGTTGGGTATGCACAAGCATATATATGCACTAACTTTTCATTGCACGTGAGAGAAGTGTGCACAGACTTTGATAACATATGACCAAACATGCACGGATTCTAGATGTCATACCCAGACCTTATAACAATGCACATACCTTCCCTGCGTGCAACAACACATGTTGCACCGACCTTATGCCAATCAGATTCAAAGATTGCACCGACCTAGAATAGTGAGCTGCACGGACTTGTTTAGCACAAAAACAAGAATTACACCGACCTGGTTTGTTCATAGGGCGATAATGCACCGACCTTGTGTGTATGTGTGGGCAAAGAATGCACTGACTTGGTACGTGCAGAACATAACCTGCACCGACCTTATGTGCGTGTGCAAAGTATGCACCGACTTGGGATATGCATGCTACGGTGATGAAGAGAATCAGATAGCTATGAATCTAATAAAGGAAGCTACTGATAAGGCTTTACATTCCTGTTTTCATGATTGCAGCTCTGCTAAAGACATTCTAGATATGCTGAAGCGAGCTCAGAAGAGAAGTGAGGACAGTTGCATGATGGCTAACAGAAGCAATCAAAGTGGCAGCCAAAATGAAGAAGATGATGATGAAGAGGTAAACCCTTTCGAGAATTTCTCTTTGGATGATTGGGAGAATGCATATGCTGAATTGCTTGAATCTCATGAACATTTAAGAAAACAGTATAAAAAATTAAAAAAGGGGACTGGGTTAGATAGTTCAAGCTCTCCATGTGAAAATTGTTCTAATATCAAGCAATCCCATGATGCCTGCTTGTCTGATATCCATATGCACGAAAATCAGATTGGAAAATTAAAGAAGGAACTTGAATGTGCTTGCTCTGAACTAAGTAGGCTAGAATATGAAAATGACTTTCTGAAACAATCTGTTAAAGAAAATGAAGAAAAATTTGGGAAACTTGAGCAAGAGAAGAACTTGTTTGCTGAAAAATTTAATGCCATAAAATCTGTAAATATAGAATTACAAAAAGATTTTGAAAAACAACAAAAAGAATTGAAGGAGTTTGAAGCTGGGAGAGAAAGCAAGGTTAACTTAGAAGATCAGACTCTAATAAATGAGTTAATTCAAAATGATAAGCTTAAGGAAGAGAATGAGAAGGTAAAACTGCTGAACTCCACTATGTCTGAGAGACTTCTAGCCTTAGAAAGAGGAAAAACTGTTTGCGTTGAAGATTCTGAAAAACTGAGCAATCTGGAACAAGAGATTGAAAAATACAAAATAGCTAACAAAGTTTTGAATGACGCTATGAATTGCAGTGAGCAAGAGATTGCCAGTTATGAGTTACACATTTCCTCTCTAGAAAATGAAATCCAAGACTTAAAAGATTCCTTGTCTAAGTTTGTGAGTGGGCAAGAAAACCTAGACAAGCTACTAGGTGTAAAAGTCAATGTCAAAAAGGAAGGGTTGGGCTACAATAATCTAAATAAAAAGACTTTTCAGAACAAGCTGATGACTTCATTTGTAAAAGCTTCAAGTGTAGCTACCACATCACAGAACAAGCAGCCCACTGTTCAGAAAACCCAAAAACAAATTGAAAAATCGAAAAAGGATGATAACATGAAGAAAAAGGTAACACTCAAGTATGCGGAAAAAGTGCATGCTGTACATCAAAAGAACAAAAAGGTTCCTGCCACTTCACTGCATGATGTTCAAAAATCATTTACGTACACACATACACATGCATACAAACAGAAAACTTCATGCCATTACTGTCATAGATTCGGTCATTTGATGCATGAATGTAAATTGATGGAGAAAGATGATAGGAATGCTAGGAAATTTCATGATAAAAATCCTTCACCTCAGAAAAAGAAAACTGAATGCTTTCACTGTGGCAAATTTGGTCATAAGGCATTTGAATGTTGGCATGCTCAGGGTAGAAAGTTTAATTCTAAAACTGTCAATCTCTCTGCAGACAGAAATGATTATGATAGGAACAAATTTGTTGTAAATAGAAAATATTCTGCTTGTTTCAATTGTGGCAAGATGGGCCACATTGCAGCTCATTGCTGGCATGTTAAGGGGAAGAAATTTCATTCTGAGTTTGTTAATTTCCATGACAACAAAAATATTTTTGAAAGGAAAACTCTGGCATGTCTTGAGTTTGGTAAGGTAGGCCACAGAGCTAGAGATTGTTGGCATGCTCAGAAGAACTAGGTTAACCCTTATGTTATCAAATTCTATGCCAGAAAATCTGTGAGTTTTTCATGCTATAACTGTGGAAAGCCAGGTCACAGGGCTGCAACCTGTTGGCTGGCAGGATATCAAAATCAAACTGGTTTTGGTAAACAGAATTTTTATTATGTTAACAAAAATAGTTCATACATATGCACATAGAATTCATGCTAATTAGAACTTGCATAAATCAAATCAGAAATCTGCTGCTTCTTGCCATCATTATGGCAAATCTGGACATTTGATGGATGGTTATCCTCTGATGAAATTTAATGATCATCAAGTTAAAAATGTGCTGAGAAAACCTGCTAGAAGTGATACTGTCATGTCAGGACCCAAGACTTCTTGGGTGCCTATTTGTGCAAAATAGTTTGCTAACTTGCAGGTGTGCCTTGGAAGCTGATTAATAAAGAGGGGATTAATCCAAGGCACTCAAGAATGAAAACCCCTTCCTGAACTTTTCAGGTAAATTTCTTGCATTTCCTGATTTTAGTTTTACTGCATAGCACATTAAATCTATTTTTTTTGCATATTCATTCATCATCTGCCATTTGCATTATTTTCTGATCATGCACTTGCTGAATGTTCTGTGCATATATGAGTTTAAAGGGTTGTCTGCATCTGATGCATACATATGCCAATTGCAGTTGTTTGTTAATTGTTGATATGCATAATCTCTGAAAATAAATTGCAACTTCTGAAAATCTGAACTGCATATGAATGTTGTTTGAAATCTGTCTGTTGCATAGCTCACTGAAAATCTGGATTGCCTATAGGACTGCATGTTGAATTATCATGATTGACCTCTATGGTATATTAAATAGTAAGCCACTAAAAGGCAGGGAAATCTGTCTGGAGGCTTTTACTATGTGTGAGATGGTCTTTTAGACCAGGTTCTCCGCCTAGTACCATGGGTCATAGTGCTTGATAGGGCAGTCTGAATGAGCATGAATCATAAATCCATATGTTCAGTTTTCATGGCAAACATTGCATGTTTTCAGGGGTAGTTGATTGCATGTCTTTGCATGGCAATCAATGTTGAGTCCTTGCATGTCTTTGCATACATGTAGTTAATAGCATTGCATTTCACTACATTAAAAAAGCCAAAAAGATTGACTGAATGCATATTGTGAGGGGGAGTCAATGCATTGCATGTAGGTTGTCAAATGCATACACTTGTCAGAATTCATTGCATATCCTTCCTTATTGATTTTGTTGACAAACCTTGATCATATTCTGAAAGCATTGAGCTTCAAAATCTCTTCTATCATTTGGTATCAGAATTCTGTCAGTCTTTCATGAAGAATTCAATGGGGCTATCTCGATTATAAATCTGAAAACACTTGAACTAGGAATCTTCTATTATACGATTTTATGAATGTCTGAAATAACTCATGTGGTTTAAGGTTAATGTATTCATTGAGTTTGACTTTAAAATCTCTTAAAAATATCTGAAACATGTTTAATAAACCTAAACCATCTGTTTCATGCTATGTCTTGTAAAATCTTCTGAAATCTGCATTATTGAATACATGGCTTTATTTGGTTAAGTACATGAAATTATTATTGATTTGAAGCAAATGAGTTTTTCTGAAATGTCTAAAGGGTAAACTCTATCAGAGCAATGACTTTGGTCACTGAGAAACACATGTCCAAAGGACTGTGTCATGAGGTGCCATAGTTAACTCTGCTTAAGAAAATGTGTTAATCAGGCAGAGCAATGGCATGCACACTGAGAAAGATAACTCACTCATCAAGAAATGTTTTGTAGTGTGTCATGATGTGTAAATACTATCTCTGTTCATATAAAGCATGATTGTTAGTTACACTAAGTGCTTAGGGATATTGGCGTCTGATCAACGTATATCCTCTAGTTATAAGGTGTACACTGAACTAGAGTGCTCGTAAAATTAGTAGCATGAAAATTTGTTGAACAAATTGCAATCTTTGAATATTGATGCAAAAATCAAATTGCTACAACCCTAGACAAAATCATATGACTTCATTATTGCTTGATCTTAATACTAGTGCATGTAATTCCGAAAGAAGTCAATAAATTTGATTGTGTAAGAGAAAGGGAGGTTAATCAAGATATGTGTATGTGGGCTTGGTTCATTTTTATTAAACCATGTTTTTAGATATCAATACAGAATTTTATTGATAAACTTTGCATACATCATGTTTAAACCATGCTGATCAATAAAATTCATTCATAAGCCCTTATAATGGAAGACTTTGAAAAATTATGTTTTGGATTTATGAGATTGATATCTCCTTGAAGATCTTGTTGAGTTCCTTGTGTTTGGAGCTTAGTTGAAATTCTTTTCCTCACTGTCCTTGTTTCATCATGACCTGAACTTCTTCTTGATTGCCCCTGTGGTCTCCTTCTCATTCTGTTCATAAGGTTCCATTCATTGAGGGGGAGCTTCCTTGTCATCTGAATCATGCAGCATGGAAATTCATAAAGGGGGAGAATTGTCTTGCATTCATATACTTAGGGGGAGTTCTTGCAGTTCTTGTTGCATCTGCATCTCTGCATTCATACCTGCTTAATTGTTATGAGTCATATTGCTCTTTGGGGAAGAATGTGCTTTCATGTAGTTAAAGGGAGAAATGTCATATCAATTGGTATCACATCTGCTTACTTTTCCTCTCTCTAACTAATGTCTTTTTGCTGAAGTCAAAGGGGGAGAATGTTTTGACTTAAGTCTGTGTGACTCATAGTGTTGCCATCATCAAAAAGGGGGAGATTGTTGTGCCCCTGTGGTCTTGATGATTGGTTTTGATGACAGCCAACACTATAAGTCACCATATGAATGTGTGCATGAAAGACCTTGTTGATTCATTTAAGTGCATTCATATTTCATATGTGTTCATGTTAGTTCTGTCTGACATCTGGACAGAAGTGGGTCGACCCCCCTCTTAGATGGGTCGACCCCCCCAAGATTCGCATGTCTATTCATTGGCTGATGCATGCTCTCACACGATCATTTAAGTCCATACATTGCTTCTAGCATGCACACACACACCCATGTATATACACTGCCAGCATACAAGTTCAAAGTCTCTACATTGAAGTCTATACATTGGCCATGTCTGTACAGAGTCTTTTGCATTCCTTCATATGAAGTCTATACACTGCATTGTTAAGTCCTCACATCGGTTTCCAAGTCTGTACAGCCCAAGTCTGTACATCCATCGTCTCATGCAGTGTCTCATCCAAAGTCTAGACATCCACATGTAGGCAAAGTCTGCACACTGCCAAAGTCTAAACATCCACCGTCTCTTTCAGCGTCTCACACTTGCAAGTCTATACATTGCCTTTGGGCATCCAAGTCTATACATTGGCAGCACTGTGCAAGTCTATACATTGGCAGCGTGTCTGTATTTCAAGCCATTCGTCAAGTCTATACATTCCCAACCATTACCTACGTTCAGAACCCCAAGTCGATACATTGGTCGGTGGCAAGTATGTACAGTGCACTGTTTCAGTCACGCAAGTCTGTACAGAGTTCAAAGTCTACACATTGTTCATTCAGCATCTTCAAGTCTATACATTGGTCGGTGGCAAGTCTGTACATTGCACTATTTCAGGCATTCCTGTGCAAAGTCTGAACATTGTATCTTTGCCTACGTTCAAGTCTGTACATTGTCCCCGTGTTCACTTGCCTTAAAGTCTATACATCGTAGGGCTTCGAGTCTTCAAAGTCTGTACATCCTTCAAGGGGCCAAGTCTATACATCGTTTGCTTAACTTCAGCCTTTGCATCGTTAAGTCTATACAGTGGCATTTGCATTGAAGTCTATACACTGTTCTTCACAGCAACTCTGTACATGGTCTTGGCATGTGCATTCATAAAGTCTATACATCGCTCAAAGTCAGTACATCATGCTTTGTCGTTCAAAGTACAAAGTCTATACATAGCAGTGTTCAAGCTTTCAAAAGTCTGTACATTCCCTTCTGTAATGTTCATGCATCGATTGTCAAGTCTGTACAGCGTTCGCTTAAAGTCCATACAGCAGTGTCTATACATTGGCTTGCTTCTTCATGCATTTGCTAGTCTCTACAGCAACTAAGTCTATACATTGTGTTGCATTGCATGCATTACCTAATGTCTATACATTGCGTCCCACAGCCTGCACAGCATGTCTATACAACGTCCAACTGCCTGCCGCAAAGTCTGTACATTGCGTCCCACAGTATGCATCGAAGTCTATACATTGTTGACAGGCTGCACTGCATGCCACTTTAAGTCTGTACATCCATATGTGCATTGTGCATTGTTCAAGCCAAAGCCTGTACATCGATATGTTGCTTTGATGCCGTAGCCAAGTCTATACATTCGCTGGTGTGCATATGCAAAGTCTGAACATTGCCACATGCATTACCTTTGGCAAAGTCCATACATGGTCAGGCAGCCTGTCGCAGCAAGTCTATACATCGGCTGGCAGTCTTCTGTAAAGTCTGAACATTGCATCATTGTGCATGCATTATTTTCATCAAGCCTATACACTGCATCATATGCATTCTACAGCATGTGTTATCAAGTCTATACACTCGTCCTCCTTCACACGACTAACTCTATACATCCATTGTCTTGCTTGCTGAATAAAGTCTGTACACTGTCTTCAGCCGCTATTGTTCATCGACTGAACTTTTAATTAATCTTGCAGGTGTCGGGGCACGTGATCCGAGGTTGGCACCTGACACGTGATCCAAGGAGCTGAGATGCTGACACGTGGCAGAGTCAATTGGGCGGGAGATGTGGAAGACACACGCCCTAGTTGCTGCTGCTATATATATGAATTTTCTTCATCTGTAGAAGACTATCAAGAAGAAAGAGGGCTGATCGAGACTGTGAGTGAAGAAAGAAGAGTGCAGCAGAAGAAAAAGAAAAAGAGAGAAGAGCTCGTGAGGATTGAGAGAAGAAGAGAAGACAGTGAGAGAAAGAAGCAGAGAAGTAAAAGAAGAGTAAGAAGAAGAGAGATCGTGAGATAAGAAGCTTCATCAGCAGATCAATTCATACTGGACCGTGGATCATATCCAGGCCAGTCAGCTCCTGCGAGAGCCAAATTGTGATTTCACTTTACAGCTTTCTGTTTGCTGTGATTATTTTCATTTCTTGTTTTTTTTCCTTTCATTTGTTATCTGTTCATCATTGTTCTTCTGACTCTCTGGATTAAGGTCGGGTTCCTCCTATGGACTCAGGAGAAGGGAGACATTGTGTCTCCGGTTGCAAGTGGCTAGGAGTCACTTGTTGGGTTCCCTCCGGGTTGGAGGAAGGGAGACTTGTCTCCGGTTCTGGTCTTGTGGGTTGCAAGTCTAGGTGTTCCCTCCTGGTCTGGAGGAAGAGAGACCTAGTGTCTGGTTCCAAGTGGCTGGGAGTCACTTGGGTGTCCCTCCGGTTGGGAGGAAGAGGGGAGGTTGTTCTCCTGGTCAAGCTGTGTGGCAGCAACTGTTCGCATTAGCAAATGCTAGTGAAGCCTCACTCCGGTTGGGAGTGAGGGGTGGATGTAGGTCTGGAGGACCGAACCACCTAAAAATCTTCTGTGCAGTGTGGTTGTGTTTTTGCTCCTTGTCTTCTACCTCCTTCACAGGTTGCCTTAGCATTCTCGTTTCTATCTCTGCTGCTTCCGCTAGCTGATAGTTTAGGCGCGCCTTATATATTTGCTCTATTGTCTAAGCCATCTGTGTTTTAATTCTATAATATTGTTTGAGTGAAAAGTTTTTTAAGGGTGGGATTCATTCACCCCCCCTCTGAATCCTTCGCACCGATCCTATCAATGTGCTCCGACCTCTATGTAAGCATATAAATAGTGACATGAACAGTGACATGCACAGTGACATGCACCGACTCTATGAGTGGTCAGGTGAAAAACTTGCACCGACTCTAGTATGCATAAGACAATGCATGCACCGACCTAGACTATGCGAGATGAAGTAAATGTGCACGGACCTAAACATTGAAGTACACAAACCTTTATACCGAACTTGAATTTGCACAGACTTTAGCATTAACATGCACCAAGCTACGTGAGTAGAGCAGCCAAGTGTGCACCGACCTTCTATGAATAATAGCAGATGTGCACAGACCTTTGTGAAGGTATGAATAGTAATAGCATCGATCTCTTTCATATGAAAGACAAAGCATGCACTGACCTTGTATCATACAAGGCAAATGTGCACCGAGATTACTAAGAAGCAACAAAACATGTGCAACGAGTTGAACAGTGTTTGATAGATATGTGTGTGCACTGTTCTCTTCATCCTTCAGCAAACCATGAAACCATACAAATGCAGTGAGCACATATGATATTAATGCACAGATGAAGAATAGTGTTTGACATGATCATAGTGTTTGACATCATCAAAATCACAGAGGTACAACAAGCTCCCCCTTTTTGATGATGGCAACACTATGAGTCAAAGACAATATGCTGATTCCAAACTATTCTCCCCCTTTGACTTCATCAAAAAAGAAATAATAGTTTAAGAGAATCAGTAGATTGAGATCCAAAACATGCAAGACTCCAAACCATTCTCCCACTTTGTCCCTTTTCAAATGAAGTGAAGCTGATATACAGAGGGACTCAAGGAATCCTACTCCCCTTGAAAATGTGAGATAAGTGGGAGTGGGGATAGGAAGATGACAAACGACCAGACTAATCTCCCTTTAAATACCAGAAAGATGGTGATGATACAATCTCTCCCATTTGACAGAATAGAGGAATTGGAGTGAAAATTGTCACCAGAGATTCAGATTTAAATCTGATACCAATTGATGTGGAAAGAGATATCAACAAAAACACAGGATCAGTCATAGAAAATTTCAACAACAATTAGAAATTGAGCATGGAATGATCAAGAACAGTGTGCAGGAAGTTGAGCACATTAATGACTGGATCGCCAATGAATAGATGAGGTGGAAGGATTTTCAATAAGATACCAAATTCATAAATCTTAATAACTGAATTTTAGACTCTTCTATTTTAAGAGATTACGAATGATTCTAAACAGACCAGCATGATTTAAGCATGATGTATACACAGTTTTTCAATGAAATTCAATACTCATATCTGAAATCATGTTTTAATAAAAATGAACCAGTTGCACATATGACATTCTTGTTTAACCTCCTTATATCTTATTCATTCAAAATCAATGACTCCTTTAGGAGTTACATAAGATAGTATTGAGCTTAAACAATTATGAGTGTATTTGAACATGACTTTAATCTTTTTCAGGATTTTTCTTTTGTTCAGCAACTTTATTTTTCTGAGCAAGTTTGGTTAAATCAACACCTTTTTATGTGAGGCACAACACGTCTTGGGTGAAGTGACCCAGTTACTCAGTGTGACAACCATATTGTCTCTCAATGAGAACAGAGTTAACAATTTGGAGTGTCTTTTTACATGAGGAGACACCTTGATCAGAGGTCAGAATCTCTAGTTACTCAACACAGCCATGCCATTGCTCTGCCAGACTTTCAATTATTTTTACAAGAGAGGTAACTATGGCACTTCATGGCATATGCTTACTCTATTTCTTTGATAGAGAACCCAGTTTCTTTGTGACCAAAGTCATTGCTCTGACTTTATTTTCTTTCAAATGTTTTCAGATTTTTCAGTCAATGCTCAATACACTAAAATGTTTAAGAACAA
This sequence comes from Amorphophallus konjac, assembly GCA_022559845.1. Classification (NCBI taxonomy): domain Eukaryota; kingdom Viridiplantae; phylum Streptophyta; class Magnoliopsida; order Alismatales; family Araceae; genus Amorphophallus; species Amorphophallus konjac. The sequence goes on along the minus strand of CM040118.1, from coordinate 187,424,210 downwards.
TGCTTTCTACATGTATCTTAACCAAAGAAAGCCATGTCTTTTAAAAATTTTTAGATATCAGAAGATTTTGCATGAAATTACATGAGACAATTGGTTAAAAATTTATTAAACATAATGATTCAGATATTTTCAAGTCTTTTAAATCAAAATTTAATGAATACATTATACTTAAATCAATTTGTTTCATCAGACATTCTTAAACCAGTATAATAGAAGATTCTTCTTTTCGAAATATGTCAGATTTATGATTAGGGTACACAGATTGAAATCTTCCCTCATTCAGATGAATATGTTTATTCAGATTATCTTGACAAATGACAAGGAAGTATTCAAGAAAAGCTCTCCTTCAGCAATTTAAGGAGAAGCATACAGAGATTTCAGCTTCAAGAAAAGATATGAATTCAGATGATGGATAATTCAGAGTCCAAACAACACACAGGAGTAGGAGAATGATTTAAGTGACTAGACAGGAAGGGTTCATATTGAAAAAGACTAATGAGTCTAAAATGCTCCCCCTGTCTAGATGCAATGAGACATTTCTTTTTGTATTTTTTAAGTTTGATGATATGCAATGCACTACACTACATGTATGCATATGCAATGACTCTCCTAAGAGTATTTCCTGAACACGAATATGAGAGTCATGATCATCATGTAGGGACAGCCAAACTCCCCCTGACTAAATGCATTGTATGTAGTGAAGGCTGAACACATGGTTTTATGATTCATGCTCATGGAACAGATATGCAATGCAGCCTGAGATAGACTACCATAGACTTCATGTGCATTTCAGATTTTCAAAGAATTTCAGTTAGAGAATGCACAGATGAATTCAGCAAATGCATTTAATAATTTATGAAAGACGAGTCAAATTCATATATGAGCATGTATGCACGAAATGCAACTGATTAAAATAGATTTTCTAAAGTTAGAAGATCGAACCTGTCAAGTGCAAAGATGGGGTTTTACCAAACTTGGGTGCCTTGATTTATTGCTCCCCTTTATTCCTCTCCAAGGCACACCTGGAAATCAGCAAACTACTTTGCACCAACAGATACCCAAGAAGTCTTGGGTCCTGAAGAGTTAGTGCCACCTTTGACAGGCGTTTTCAACATTTTCTTAGCTAGATAATCATCAAACTCCATCAGAAAATAATCGGCCAGAGAGTGTCCACAATTTTCACAATATCTACATGAGACAACAAACTTTTTGGTCTTATTATGCGCATCAACATAAGCATGAAATCTATGTGCATGAGTATGAAACTTTCTATTGTTTACATAGACATTTTGTCTCTTATTGTCGGTTAGACAACAATTTGCAGATTTATGACCTGGCTTACCACAATTAAAACATGAAGAATTCATTCTGTTAGGGCTCTTATCAAAAGCATGTCTTTTAACAGGGATTTTAGTAGATTTTGAGATAAATGTGTTTCCTGAGCATGCCAGCAGTCCTTGACTGTATGGCCATGCTTTCCACATTCGAAGCACCTGATGTGCTTTCCTCTAGAACCAGTATTATTCCTATGAGACCCTGACCAGCATTCAATAGCCTTGTGACCAGGCTTATTACAATTAAAACATATGATGTGCTGATTTGAAGCAGATTTGTTTCTATTAAGGCCATGATGATTTATAGAGAATTTAGCATGCATCCTATCATCTTGTTTCATGACAAAGTATTCGTTCATGAAATGACCATACCTACCACAGTAATGACATGAAGCATCAGATTTCCTAGTAGCATGGTTTCTATCGGATGAATTCTCAGCATTCATTGTTCTAAAATTCTGATTCTCCTTTTTATGTGCAGGTTTGTGTGTGCTCGTGTTGTTTACAGAATGCACACTTTTGATATTGGTTTGAGTGGGCTTCTTCTGCAGGTGGTGAACCCTTTTAATCCTTTTAGTTGGTTTCTGACTTTTCTGAGCATTCTGCTTCTGACTCTTTTGAGCAGTAAACTGAAACACAGGTGGGTTCGGTGAGCTGTGAGAACCAACACTGGAAATAAAGGATGTTTACGTTTTATTTTCAAAGCTCTTTTTCTTTGCAGGGTTATAGCCCAACCCTTCTTTCTGAAAATTTATCTTGACTCCTAGCCACTTATCCAAGCTTTCTTGACCATTAACAAACTTTGACAAAGAGTTTTTCAAATCATGAATTTTATTTTCTAGAGATGCAATATGTATCTCATAACTAGCAATCTCTTGTTCACTGCAATTAACACATTTACTCAACACCTTATTTACAGTTTTATATTTCTCAACATCTTGTTATAGATTACTCAGTTTTTCAGATTTTTCAATGCAGACAGCTTTTCCTTTTTCTAATGTGAGAAACTTTTCGGACATAGCAGTGTTTAACAGTTTTAATTTTTCAATTTCAGCTTTCAATTCAATGTTTTCCTCCTCAAGCTTATCAGATTGAATTTCCTTATTAGCAGATCTTTCTTTCTCGATAGCCAAAAGCCTCTCTGAAATAACAACATTTAGGACCATGAGTTTCTTGTTTTGTTCTTTCAGATCTTTGTTTTCTTTTACCAACTTCTCGATTTCTTCATCATAATTTTCACTACTGGATATCAAGTCTAGTCCTTCAATCAGTTTCTCCTCTCTTTGTTCAAATTCAAGTTTCTCATTCAACAACTCTTTGTTTTCTTCTTTAAGGGAGGCAATCAACTTCCTCTGCCATTCATTTTCAAGGTAGAGATCTTCATTATGTTCCTTTAGTAGATGGCATCTACTACAAGCTGACTTTACAGAGCAAGTATGTGAAGCTTCCTCCTTGAATTCTTTTAGTCTAGTTACCAAGTTTTCATTATTCTTCTGAAGTTCAGCATTCTCAAGTTTCAATTTGTCCACTTCAGAATTAACCTTATTCAGCTCTTGCAATTTCAATAAATGTTCATCATTTTTAGCATTCAGTTGATCTTCCAACTTAGAGATCTTGTTCAGACGTTCTTGATTTTCATCTTTCAAGGATACATTCAAATTCTTCAACATATCAACCTCAGAATAAAAATCTTCAATATGATCATCATTCATTGAATTTAGTTTATTCTCTAGTTCAGAAATCTTAACAACAAATTCATTGTTCTCATTTTTCATCCAGGAGATTTGTTCTTTAAGCCTAAGAATATCACATAGACAAGCATCATACGATTGTTTCAGATTCAAGCAATTTTCACAAGATGAGTTAGTACTGTTCTGATCAATTTTCTTTTTCAGCCTTTTATTTTGTTTTCCCAACTGTTCGTAAGAATCAAGCAAATCATTGTACGCTCCAATCCAATCATCCACAGTATAATTGTCAAATTCAGAAGGTACCTCATCTCCATCTTCTTCTTGCTGTCGATCATTTTCAACCATCAGGCATGTGTTGCAGTTCCTGGTAAGCTTCAATTTGTCCAGAATCTCCTTGGCAGACCACTTAAGATCGGCGGATGAGCCATCAAAAACTGACTGACCAGATATAGATCTAAAGGCAATATATGAGAAATGCACCGAACTAAGACTGTTGCAAAAACAAAGCACCAAATCAGCACAGCAACGCACAGATTCAAAGTGATTATCTGAAGAGCAATAGATGAACAAAGCACCAAACACAGCAGGATCCTCTGCAGATCGTTGGATCTGGTAAGTCAGAGACCCGCTATGATACCAATTGTTAGTCTGTAAAGACTAGGTGCGAAGGTGCAAACCTGATTCAGAGGGGGGGGGTGAATGAAACCCTCTTCAAGACTTTGCCCAATTAAAGCATTACTGGACAATGATGCGGAATTTAAAACGTACAGATGCCTTGAACAACTCAGATGCTCTTCTTGGAATAACGAATGAAGATCAGATAAACTGAACTTCTGATCTACTCGGTATAAGCTAAAGAGATGACTCAGTTCATCTAATCAACTTGACTCTCTCAAGACCGAAATCAAATGCACGGTGTGCAAACCAATCTCTCACTAGATATATGATCAGACTATCATGAACGAGCCTAAGCATACATCTAGCGGAACAGAATAGACAATCAAACCACGATGGACAAGAGATTTTTAGATGGTTCAGTCTGTTGCCCGCAGACCTACGTCCATCCCCCACTCAAACCAGAGTGAGGCTTCCCGCTGATACACAGCTTAAACTGTTGGGCATCATAGCTTGCCTACAACAGCTGAGCAACACAGCTTGCTTTCACTGAGCAATCATAGCTTGCTGACCAGAGGAACCAATCCTCTGCAACCGCTGAGCAACACAGCTTGCTTTGCTGACTCACAACTTGAAGAAACAAGGGTTTAAAAGAAAAATAAAAGATGAAAAACACAACAACTGAAAGCTGGAAGAAATCGTAAAACAAATTTGGCTCTCTCAGAAGCCGACTGGCTTGGATCTAATCCAAAGTCCAGTAGAAACGGATCTTCAGCTATGGCTTCACTCTTCTTCCTCTCTCTCTCTCTCTCTCTCTCTCTCTCTCTCTCTCTCTCTCTCTCTCTCTCTCTCTCTCTCTCTCTCTCTCTCTCTCTTTCTTCCTCTTCTTCTGCTTCTTTTTCTCTCACGCTCTCCTCTTCCTCTCTTCAGCTCTACTCTTCTTCTGATCTCTTCTTCTTTCACTTTCTCACTGCTCTCGTGCTACTCTTTAAGACTGCACTTCTTCTGCTCTTCGTCTCTCCTCAGATCCTTCCCCTCTCTTCGATTCTCATCATCTACTTTGATCGCAGAGAAGCCTTCTTATATGGCTTCAGATCTGGGACCCACGAGCTCACACATTGGGCGCGTGGAGGGAGCACTCCCGCCAAGAGAATTCTGGAGTGCCTTAGCCACGTGTCAGCATCTTGGCGTTGTGTCTGACCACATGGCAGATTCTTCCATTTTGTTCCTTGCCTCGGATCACAAACCCTTTAACCTGGTACTTTGATTTCCACATGGAGTATGCTCACAGGTTGTCTAGCACATGCTCGACCAAGTGACTGGCCTGGGAAATAACTGGAAGTGTTAGCTGTTCGTGCTAGCATAGACTTCATAAAGTAACGTTTGAATATGCACAGACCTTAGGTAGCATATAACAAAACATGCATGGATCTTGGATAACATAAAGCACGACATGCACAGACGTTGGGTATACACAAGAATATATATGCACTAACTTTTCATTGCACGTGAGAGAAGTGTGCACGGACTTTGATAACATATGACCAAACATGCACGGATTCTAGATGTCATACCCAGACCTTATAACAATGCACAGACCTTACCTGCGTGCAACAACACACATTGCACCGACCTTATGCCAGTCAGATTCAAAGATTGCACCGACCCAGAATAGTGAGCTGTACGGACTTGTTTAGCACAAAAATAAGAATTGCACCGACCTGGTTTGTTCATAGGGCGATAATGCACCGACCTTGTGTGTGTGTGCGGGCAAAGAATGCACTGACTTGGTGCGTGCAGAACATAACCTGCACCGACCTTATGTGCGTGTGCAAAGTGTGCATCGACTTGGGATATGCATGCTACGGTGAAAGTGCATCGATCTCTACAAGCTAGGTGCAAAGATTGCACCGATCGGGATTGTGCATAAGGTGAAAACTGCACCGATCTTAGCAATACATATAAACAGGGTCTGCACCGACCTTGGACCCTAGTAAGCATAAGAGCTGAAATGTGTACTGACTTGACCATGCCTTAAACCTATTGTGCACAGACTTGCTACAGTGATGTGCACGAATCTTATGTGCACAATGCAAAAACCTGCACCGATGATATATGTGCTCCGACCTCTACGTAAGCATATAAACAGTGACATGAACAGTGACATGCACAGTGACATGCACCAACTCTATGAGTGGCCAGGTGAAAAACTTGCACCGACTCTAGTATGCATAAGACAATGCATGCACCGACCTAGACTATGCGAGATGAAGTAAATGTGCACGGACCTAAACATTGAAGTACACAAACCTTTATACCGGACTTGAATCTGCATAGACTTTAGCATTAACATGCACCGAGCTACGTGAGTAGAGCAGCCAAGTGTGCACCGACCTTCTATGAATACTAGCAGATGTGCACAGACCTTTGTCAAGGTATGAATAGTAATAGCATCGATCTCTTCCATATGAAAGGCAAAGCATGCACTGACCTTGTATCATATAAGGCAAATGTGCACCGAGATTACTAAGAAGCAACAAAACATGTGCAATGAGTTGAACAGTGTTTGACAGATATGTGTGTGCACTGTTCTCTTCATCCTTCAGCAAACCATGAAACCATACAAATGCAGCAAGCATATATGATATTAATGCACAGATGAAGCATAGTGTTTGACATCATCATAGTGTTTGACATCATCAAAACCATAGAGGTACAACACCGGGCTTTCATGTTTTCGCTAAATCGAGTCACCGTGAGTCGGCGTAAGTGCGGCGGGCTCTCCCCGCACGATGTGGCTTTATCTGGGAAGTGTTTTTCCATGTTGGCCATGTATGTGGCCTTAGACTATGAGTCCATTCACCCAGCCTCGGGCTGGAGTTTCCCCGCTTTCCCCTTGGATAGGGAATTATCTCGACAGCTCGTGAGCTACCTCGGTATTCATGCTACCATGATTTCAGACCTAGGGATGGGCTAGATTGATGGCCTAGGGCTATCCTGTAAAACGGTCTTGACCCCGAGTCCTGTGACTCAAGGACCGTTGGTTTATTAGGTCTAGTGGACTGTCTAGAGTCGGGTGGCTCCGAGCCACCTGTTACTCCGTGTTACTCGCGATGGGTGCGTGTGTGGCTTTCCGTGTTCACATTTAGTGACCTGCCACTAGTCGTAGCTTTCCTACACACGGGTGTGCGAACCCACTTGGGAGTGGTGGAGAGCGTTACCCGAGAGAGATGGTTTTTAGGCTGGTTACCGTAGGGCCCCCACGTACAGCCTGAGTCTGGGCTTCGGGGGAAGAACCAGCTAGAGGATCTGACCTAGGGCGCATGGTCTGTGTGTGCACACGTGGTTGGGGGCGTCGGACCCGCGCTGACGAGAGCGACCCCAGCTAGTCCTTGTTTTGTGTTCCTGGTTACTTGTACGGTGTCTCAATCTCTGCCTGGATCGCAGCGAGACACTTGAGGCTGCGGGCTAAGTTGTCAGTGGACGTATCCGGCCTTGCTTCTGGTGGGCAGTGCTCCTGCCACGTGACGTGAGTTCTCGTGATTTGAGTTCTGTTTCCAGTCTGTGAGACATGATTTTATGTGCAGTTTCCGGGGGTGTTCCCGGGGTTGAGGTCTAGGGTTCCAGTGAGCGTCACCGAGGGTTTTCCTAGGCAGTGTCCAGTCCACGATAGTGGTGTCGTGATGGTTTTTCTGGCAGTGTAGCCAGAGGTTTCCTGTTAGTCTGGTGGTCCCCCGACGGTGAGATCGGAGCGTGTTTTCCGGTATAGTAGGAGTAGCTGTAGAGCTGAGGTTTTACCGGCCACCGTGTTCGCTGTTCCTGCTGTTGTTGCTGCTTTCTGCTACCGCCGTTGTTTACGGTTGGGGTTTCGTGGGACCCCTACTAAGCCAGTGATAGAAGACTCACCCCTACTATTCAGGTGTGGTGGTTCTTCCTTGAGGTTCGAAGGTGCTGCACGGAGATTTTTAGTTGCCAGCTCGCCGAGCCGAGTGTTCACTCGGTGTTGGGTACGCATCTCTGCCTTAGACTGTACCTTTGTTGGACTGCACTCTGTTGTAGTTGTTTATTTATTTCTGTTAATTATTGTGTTGTCCTACTTTATTTCCTATTTCTTTGTACCTCCACACTCCTTTTAACCCTTCCGAATCCCCTGCTCATGGGCGGCGGGCTAGGATTCGAATGGTATCAGGTTCTTCCCGGTATCTGGATCTTAGGTCGCCACAGGATTCATTCAAGAAGCAGCTTCAGGTGGACATTACATAGCTGTGTTGACTCCATACTTTCAATGCGTCGACATAGCTTTATATCCAGCAATCGTTATATGGGTGATGCTCTTCAGCTACCTCGACACTATATTCTCAGTGCATCGACACATCATCAAATCCAGTAGCCGTTATACGAGCAATTCTCTTCAACTGCGTCGACACAACCTTCTCAGTGCATCAACACAGCACTGAATCCAGAAGCCGCTTCAGGAGGATCTTACAAGGGTGCGTTGACATACCCTTCCAGCTACGTTGACGCATACTAGTTCAGCTCGTAGCAACCCGAGCGGACGGTAGAGTGCATCGACACATTCCACTAGCTGCGTCGACACATATTGGTAAGACTCGTAGTCCAGCTCGCGTAGAAGGTAAGGTGCGTCGACACACACCTCAGGGTCTGTCGACACACACTCGTTCGACTGTCAGCCCAGCTCATAGCAGCCCAAGCGGACAGTGATCTATGTTGATGCACATCACTAGATGCGTCGACACACCTGAAGTAAATTGTGAGGTTAAGTCAACTCATAATGATACTCTGGCAGATTTCGAACAGAGTCAACTAGTCTTGTGCTTTTTACTCCAAGTCAATGGCTCACACCTCCAGGACGAGCGCCTTAAGGTCTGAAAAAGGTCTTAGGACAAAGATCCTTCCTTTTCATCATGGGACAGTCAGAATACTTTTTATGAAAAGGACTTGTCAGAAAACATATCTAGAAAAAGGGTCTTTCCATGTTGTCTTCTCGATAAAACATGGACCAATCAAAAATAACATTGGAAAAGGACTAGTTAGAAAAATAGATCTGGAAAAAGATATATTCTAGGCTTCTATTCTATAAAACTCAGACCAATCAGGTGGCTGGCTCTGAACGAACCGATCACAAGATAAGAAGAAGGGATCTCTCCACGTCCCTCCTCTATATATATGATCATATCGCCCTGGAGAAGAAAGGCAAGAAGAGCGGGAAGAACAGAGCTGCCCTGAGCTTGCTTGAAGAATTTCAAAAGAGAGAGTTGGCCTGTGTGACTCCAAAGATAAGAGGGAAGCCCTGAGAGCACTGCGAGAGAATCTTCCTCCATACTACCGCCTGGTCTCTAACTTTTATATTGCAGCCACAGACCTGAGCCCAGACTTTCAAGCTTCCCGACTTTTATCAGAAGCTACATTTCATTTTCTTGTTTTATGTTTTCATTTTTGATTTCTCTCCTATCTTTTTCCGTGTGTGGTTGCTGAGTTTTTTCAGCATTTTTTCGGTACCCTGTTCTTAGGGACTGGAGTGTGTCTTGGCTGCTGTGCAACCGTGTGTGGTCTAGGGGCTTGCTCCTTTTGCAAGCTGTTTATCAGCTCTTGTAGCGGACCAGCTCCGCGTGTGTGTGTGTTCTATTTTGGCCAAGTGTGAAATCCTCACCAGGTTGGTGAGGGGTGGATGTAGGTCTGCTAGATAGCAACCGAACCACCTAAAAACCCCTGAGTAGTGGTTTGTTGTGGACACTCCATTTCTTCTACCTCCACAGGTGCTATCACTCAGTTAGTGCGTCTCATAACATTGCATTCTCGAAGAACATGTTTATTAGCCCACAACCGACCTTAAGATTGTTCCTTTTGCTCTGAAATTTCCTTTGATTTTATAAGTGGTCAAGAATCACTTGTGGGGATCTATTCATCCCCCCTTTAGATCCACTCATACCACTCATCAATTGGTATAGGAGCCGGTTCCCTAGAGATGTGGTCCAACGACCAGGGAAGATTTGATGGGAACGTCCCTCGCAACTTTATAGCTGAGGGTCACTCTGTCAATAGACCCCCATTCTTTGATGGGAAAAATTATACATACTGGAAAAACTAGATGGAGGTTTTTCTTCGTGCCCAGGATCATCTAATATGGCGGGTAGTCAGTCGAGGCCCTTTTGAACTACCTGAAGACGAGGACATCTAGACTGCAGACCAAATCAAGAAGTCTACTGTTAATTGGAGAGCGATGAACGTGGTGCAATGCACCATCCATCCTACAGAGTACTCCAGAGTGTCAACCTACACAAATCAGCAAAAGAAATGTGGGATCGGCTACAACTGATCTATCAACGAACTTCTGAGGAAAGGGCCACCAAGGCCAACATGTTAATCTCTGACTATGAAATGTTCAAAATGAAACCTGAGGAGTCCATTTCTGAGATGTATGCCAGACTTACCCAACTAACAAACTGTCCAAAATCATTGGGTAAAGAACGGTCCAGAACATTGATAGGCTTTTCTTCATAAGATAAATCTTTTTGTAGCACCAAGTCATTATGTCGAATTATATGAGAAGGATAGTATACATACTTCCTCAACATAGATACATGAAATACATCATGCACTCTGGCCAACTACGGGAGCAAAGATAATCTATAAGCCACTTCCCCAACTCTTTCAAGAATCTCGAAGGGACCAATATATCTCAGACTCAATTTTCCTTTAACTCCAAATCTTTGAATACCTCTCATTGGTGAGACCTTAAGAAAGACATGATCTCCTATTTGAAATTTGATGTCCCTTCTTCTAGTATATGCATAGTGTAGATAGTAAAATGTAATCTACCCCGCCCTCTAACAAGCTATGCATGTATATGTAAGTGTGATCATGAAAATAACATGATAGCATGAACAAGGAAAGGGCGATAAAGAACTGCGTGAACCGTGATCGCCACCCAAGGATTAGCAGTTGGAAATAGATGCTATAAGGGATGAAAGACTACTACGTACCTTGGGAAAAATAGGAAGAAGACCGCGGCCAAAGGTGACCGCTACAACGTGATCACGCCTTGAAGATGGGTGCGGGGAACTGGTGGGATCGGACCTCCTCTCCTTCCATCCGGCTAAAGGAAGAGGGCCTCACGTTCATATTGATAATCTCCTGCAAAACAAAGGCATAAAAACAAAAGAACACACATTAGTAGAAACTGCCCCGGAATGATAAATCAACATGAAAGAAAGGGGCAGAACGCATCGGGGAGGGTTTTTAACCCCTATAAATGGGTGTAAATGAAAAGTGGGAGCGTTATGCATGCATGAGATTTGAAATCATGAAATTTGATTAAGAAAGGGGAGAAAAAATGTTGTGCAAAATGGAGAAAAATGCAAAAAATGTGTAGAGAACTGTGCAGAAACTAAGTGTAAAATTGTGACGATTTGTGAAAAGTAGGAGGAGAGAACTAAGCACAGGAGCGAAGAAAAAGAGCCCAGAGAGATGGAAATCGAAGAATACACTTCCCTTTTCAGGTTGGGGTCGAAGCAGGAGGTAGATGACACAGCATGGCTCCGCCCCGGACCGACGAAGGGCGCCCCGCTGTGGAGTTGTAGCAGGAAAACAGAACATATGATGATTTGCAAGAAGTAGAGGCAAAGTTAGGAGGGCAAACGACGATGAAATCAAGCAAATAAGGAACCAAATCGAAGCCTATACTTCCCTCAATAGCTTGCGGTCAAAGGGTTGAGTCAACAATCCGACATGGCTTCTCCCCAGGTCGAAGAAGAGCCCCCCAGCGCGCAGGCAAACTGGGCATCTATGTATAGAAACGTGCTGGAACCCAGAACTTTCTGCCACGATTACAGGAGATAGAGTCCACCAAATCTCGAGACCTCTGGATCATTCTCGAGATAATAGTCAAGATAAGACGTAGGAACAAACATGACTCTTTTTGGCGGAGGGATCTGGAAGATATGGCTCTTGGAAGAAGGCCCTCGAACCTAATCTGACAGAGTTTGTGTTGCACGAAATGCGTAAATCCAGATATTACGGCCAAGATTCCAAGAGATATAACCCATGAAAATTCGTGTTCTATGAACCAAACTCGAGGTAATACAAAGGGGAAGACAGAGAAATAAATGGGGCTTAATTTCGTGGAGTATTCTAGAAGATAGAGCCCTAACAAGGAGGCCCCGTTGAATAGAATTGGCCTTAGAATCCGACGGCGAAGAAGACGGAGTTCAGGGTCATTTGGACTCTCTGTGATAGAAACGGTCTATCGCGTGGCCGTTTCATGAATAAAACGGTCTAGAGAGGACCACCATTTCAAGAAAAATAGTCATATGGGTGACCGCTAGGTGACTGGGGCAACCGGGAGACTTATGGCACACGAATTGAAGAAACGGTCTTCCAAAGACCATTTTTTGAGAGTAGCGGTATCAAGAAAATCATTTTTTGACATTTTAAAAATAATAAAAATAAAAAGTAAAAAAATTAAAAAAGTTACTGTTCATGGCGGTCAAATGTTGACCATTTCTTAATAGAAGCGGTCAACATTTGACCACCCCACTCTTGAAAACGGTCAACAATTGACCATTTTCTTCAACGTGGCTGCCAAGCTCGTGCGATTTTGGAAATTAGAGCATATCTCGAAAATAGTGCAGAACCAGTGAAAGTGATAGAAGAAGAAATTATAGATAACTGAAAAATGAACAACTTTAATGAAGAAAGTATGATAAAAAGATGATCATAAGAGAGAGAAAATGGGGCGAGAATAGAGAAAAAAAATATCAGGACGTAGGTGAATAGTGCAGCATGCCATAAGAAAGTGAATAATTTGAAATTGGTGCAGAACTAGCCAATAGCATAGAAGAAGAAATTGTAGAGCTTTGAAAGATGAACAACTTTGATGAAGGACACATTTTAAATAGAGCAAAGGAAGGGGATGAAAAAGGGCCATTTTTCAAGACTATGCAGCAAAAGGGGCTGAACGCTTGAGGGAAGTTGACCTAAATGGGCCGTAAGTCGACTTCGAAGGCCGGAAGGTGATAAGATAAGCTCCAGGGCTCCAAGAAATCATGATATTCAAGGCTCAACGGGAATGGAACAATGAAATGGGCTCAAAATCTATCCAAGGAAGGCTCCAAAATAATGGTTAATTCGGGACATCAAAAATGATGAATAAGAGAAATAACCCGACTTGCATGCTAAAAACGGGTGTCAACAGATGTCCCTCCTTGATTTTCGCTTTGCAAGGGAACGAGCGAAAGCGACGCGGAGGTAAAATGGAAAGGAGATGGAGCGAAAGCGACAACAACGTGAAATGGAGATGAAGCAGAGATGAAGCGGAGAGAACTGAAGAGCGGGTATCAAGGTAAAAGACACCCGTCATAACCAACAAGCGACAAGAATTCTCCCGAAAACGCCGAACTAACCACCAAGACTGGATGATAAGAATGAAACATGTCTGGAGAACTAAACTAACCCAAAGAAAGGACACACGAGCAGCCTCATCGGGGACACAATCCACAGATAATGAGGGGGTCGGAAAGGAACATAACGTAAGCTGAAAAAGAAGCAATTGAAACTGAGATAAAATCCAGATAGGAATCACGCCGGCCAACCAGACCAAGCGGGCAGATCAGAGAAATCGTTCAAATTCAGAGTGGAATGAGAATTTCTTATCCAAGAGAGCTGAAGTGCAATTAACCATTACTAAGGAGAAACCTTGAACGGATCACGAGGCGTGCATGCTCAAAAAATGACATGATGCATGTTGGGCTAAAATAAAGAAATCATCAAAATGAACGTAAAGAAAGATAAAATAGAAAGTACTCAAGGATAATATTGCTATACCGAGCCAAGACGGGGTCAAGAGTCTTCTTTCAACCACGGCGTGCGAGACAGAGTCCGTCGTCCCCCACTAAACTCAACCAAGCGGCCTCTCCAACGATTAATCGTATGCTCTTAGATCATCATCATTTTTGTTAAAGGGGAACATCAGATCCTAGAACACACGGGCAACCAGCCAGTCCTTGAGAGATTATAATAATGTTGATACCATATAGTAATACAACACTGAGGAGGGATGGAGAGCCATACCTGACTTACTTGTGCAGGCGAAATGGCATTTTTTTAGATTTTCTGATTTTATATGACACAAACACACAAAGAGATAAGCAAAACATAGTAATAACATAACCACAAAATGAACAAAGAATAAGACAACATAGCATAATAGCATAACGAAGGATGAACTAACATATGAACATATGCAAAGCACCACATGAACAAACAACAAGTGTGAGAACGGAGAAAATGGTGGGGCATGACAACACGCGGCGGGATAACACACCATGCAGAACGAAACCACATGCAGTGGGACAGAGATACGTAGGACAAGGACATCTTAAGACGACATAACACATGTGAAACAACCATACGTAGGACAAGGACATTTGCAACACATGTGGAACGAGACAACACGTGAAACTAGAATATGCATAAGATGACCATAGATGGGACAAGGACACCTGGACGACGACCACAGGGGGATAACACGAGACATGATAAATATGTTCTTTAATCAAGCCTAAGATCTGACGAAGCAGAACCGCCAGGTTCACGATCGTAACGCAAAATCCTCTCGTAAAGATATGATCAAAAGTTGAGCGAAGCAAAGTATGAGAAGGACATGAGCTTTAGAACAGATCGAGGGACAAGTTTGAAAAAAGAGAGAACATATCAGAAAAATAGGAACATGAGGCAGAGCAAAAGATAGAGCCAGGAAGCTTGAACACCTGCGACCTGCACACTTAGCAAACAAATCATACATGTCCTTAAAATAAAAGATAAAAAGGAACAGAAGACAAATATTTTTAGATTTTTGATAATTTTTTTTATTTTTATTTTTCTCTTTTTTTGGATTTTGAACAACATTTGATTTTTTAGAATTTTTTGACAATATTTGATTTTTTGTTTTGAACAATATTTGATTTTTTTGTATTTTGAACAATATTTGATTTTTTTTGTACTTTGAACAATATTTGATTTTTTTTGGATTTTGAAAACATTGCTATCTACAACATCCAAGGATGGGCTCCAGCTACTGGCCAAGGGGTCATCATCCTACCCCCTCTCATTAAGGACTCCCCTTGAGCAAGGCGTGCATTTGAGAGTGGCTCACCGTAACCAACCGTCCCTAAAGAATGGTGCCCCTACTAAGGCCATACCCGGGATACAACCCAGCCTAAGAGAGAGGAACAGAAGAAAATGGGGGACAAGCTTCATACAGGATGGGAGATATCAGGATTCGAATTCCTCCCAGGGCACTACCTCTGAAAGAGTAGGTCTGTTGCGCCATGGCTTTGTGTCTTTAATTTTCTCGGACCCATATTTACTAGGCACGCATGCGACCGGGCTCATGACGTCCCGCGGGGCTTTGCCACTCTTGCCATGCCTTTAATTCATAATTTTCTTTTGATTTTCAAATTCTATGATATTTGATGGCCCTTACTGGCTAGATTTCTCATGGAAGCTCACTCCTGAGGGTCAAAACTGCGCCTATTTGAGACCTCTCTTGTATTGGGGAATGCCTAGGTTGTTTATTTCATCCATCCATCTCTTGCCCCTGCACTTGTCTGAGAAGAGAAGAGAAAAGACTTTCGTGCATACCCATGGTATGGCCAAAGTAGTAGCGATGTGCCTCAAAGAGATCGACTATGGCTTGCCGTGAAGTGTGTGAAAAATCCATACTCAAAGGTCACCCTCAACGATGGGGGAAAGAAATTCAGACTCTTAGTGCGGAGCTATCACCAGCCTAAGGTGGTGCAGAAGCGAACCCATTTGACTAAACTTAACCTTACTAAGCCACTCAAACGTGTGAAGGAACCGATATTATGACCATGCGAACGAATAATAAGAGTGATAATGATGATAGCATATTCTTGCACAATATAAAGGATACCTTGTAAACATGAAGCGAAAATCAGTGTCCTGAAGTAATTTTGACCAACGAACTTCGCATAACGTGAGCTTGATATTCTTTGCTTGACATGACAAAGATGAGAGGATAACAAGGTTTCAAGATTCCTCAACACGGAGGAGTGGCAGACATAAAACTGGATGAAGAAGAATAAAAAGGAAGAGAGACGAGGGCTAGAACTCCCTCGTTAAGGTGCAGAGACCCTGATAACAAGGAACTAGATACAGAATAAACAAAGATTAGCTGAGATCAATGTGGACTAAAGCCTCGAAAATAGCAAGAAAAAGGGCAATGACCCTGAAAGGGTGAGGAGGAAAGAATAGAAAGACGATGAAAAGATTGCTGCGAAGATAAGGAAGAAGGAGAATAATCGTCTGACGTGGTCGGGGAAAAGGAATAGCGATCACCCGCCAGAGGCGGAGAAGAAGAAGCATAAACACCCGACAAGGTCGGGGAAGGAAAATGATAGACTCCCGACAAGGTCGGGGAAAAAGAATCATAAACACCCGACAGGGTCGGGGAAAGGGCATGAAAAACACCCGACAGGGTCGGGGAAAGAGTAAGAGAGGTAAACCCCGGAGATACCCAGAGAGGAGAATCAGAAGAAGTCCCGGGATTGGGAAGATAAGATAACATAGGTCGCAACCTAGAATAATGAAAACGTGGAAGATCGGGCGGCTCCAAACTAGGAAAAGGGAAGCAGGGGTTCACGGACCCGAGAGGAGAGGAGAAGATGATCGAAGTAGGATTGGACTAAGGAAGATACACCACCCAAGGGTGGGAGCTGAGCAATAGAAATGAGGAATGAAAGGAAGAGGAAGAAGTGGACCCCTGAGTGCGCACTACGCGGCCCTTAAACTTACGCCGCTGCGTCTTCTTGGTAGAAACTATCTTGTAACGGACCCGCCTGGCACGGACTTGGACCTTTGACCTTCTTATCTTGAAACATCTTTTCATATAACGGGCCCACCTTGCAGACGGCCTAGCCCGGTCATGAATATGCAGTTTTATCGGGGTGGCTGCCCCTAGACACCCGGTGCTAAGCATAGGCAGCCATCCTTGAACAAGTAACTCCTTAGGATGAACATCAGAAAACCACGGAGTCTTGTCACTCGGCACTAGCAACATGAGATTCGGCATCTCCATTTGGCAATCGGGCATGAAGCATAACTCCCTTACCAGAAGAGCAGGACAAAACTGAGGGAGAGTAATGCGCGGCATTGACGTGGCCGATTCACCAATAAACCGAGGGAGATTGCAGTACAAGTGCAAAATGTCCTTGGAAAGTGCTGAAGAAACGGCCAATTGCCCCTTGAATAGGGAATCCACCAGGCTCTTGGCGGCCGTATGGGTTAGCACAATCTGAGTAAAGAGCCCTTCTTGGCCAGTGAAATGAACAACGATCGAGCGAGAGGTAAGAACAACATCAAGGGTGAACTTCCCGACGAGCAGAGAGATTGCTACCGGCCTCGATTTTGAAGAAACTGGCACCAATGCAAGGGAACTCTTCTTTGCAACCATTTTTGAAAATGCATGCTCATTATCCCCAAAATAGCCAGGGACCAGGACCCGGATTGGCATGCGGCAAATGACATCTTGAATCTTGAAATGCACAATCGAAACTTGGCTCGGCTCATTATCTCCCTGGGGACCAGACCCAAGGGGCACCAAAGATAATGCACACCCGCTCCGTGGGGTGGAAAGGGATGGAGAAGTGGAGGTAATGGGCTTGGAAGGCGTGGGTAAAGGCTCGAAAGGCGTAAGTGAGGGTAAAGGCAAAGGTGGAGGTGTAGGAGAGGGTAAAGGCGAAGGTGGAGGTGTGGGTATAGGTATAGCCTGCTCAAGCTCGGGCAACGATGGCGAAGGGGAGGGTAAAGGCGGTGGAGATGGTGGAAGTGATGGAAGAGGGGTTGCTGGGAGAGGAGGCAGTGAAGAGGATGGTGATGGCGGTAGGGGTATTGGAGATGGTGGAGAGGGTGATGTGGTCGATGGAGGTAGTGGAGGTGAGGATGGTAACAGTGGTGGTGAGGCGGAGGAAGTGGAGAGTCGTGACGCCCACCTTTGAGGCATCGAAACAACGCGTCGAGTGGCGTCGGGAGTAGAAGCGGTGGTGGAAATGGAGGAGTAAGGAGAGGTAGCACTTGCCTGAGCAGAGGCTTGGGTCTGTGGAGAAGATGGAGATGAGGTAGGAGACGGTGAAGGTGAGGGGGAAGGTGGAGATGAAGAGGGTGATGAGGTAGGCATCGAGTTGGACAAAAGCATAGGGGAGGGAACATGTGATGGAGTAGGTGATAGAGCGGGTGCAATACCAGATAAAGAATCACAGGGGTGCCTCTGGTCTTGTAGTGGAGACAACTGCCTGGGCGGCGACTGCTGCTGCTGCTTGTTGCGGAGATTTAAAATAGCTTCATGCATGGCGGCCCAATCGATCATCTTCTTACCTTCCAGACCATAAACCAGTTCCCGAAACCCAAGACAATCCTCGACTAAATTCCCCTGCTAACGATGAAAATCGTAAAATTGGAGTGAATCCCTGACCGCGGGTCGGCAAGGCATGACCGGAGAGAGTTGCAACGCGTGACTAGCCATTAAAGCCCTAAAAATATCGGTAAATGATTCCGGCAACGAGGAGCCCGCTTCGGGCAAAGTGGATGCCGAGGGGTATGAGAGGATAATGGAGATGGTTGTGGGGGTTGCGAAGGCAAAGGCGCGTGGCAACTGATGAAGAGACTCGATGGAGGCGTATGTGGAGCAGAGCGAGGAGGTATGTAGACGACATCCACCTGCTCGGGGTGTAGTGTTTCCTCGACCGGAGGTGGGGACACTTGCGGAGATGAAACGTCAGAGGGTTGACTGTGGATGGTGGCAGGTTGACTCATGGAGGGTTGATACGTGGAGGTATATAGGTATGTGGGAGTGGAAGGCCGACTCATGGAAGGATATGTGGTGGAGGGCTGACTCGTGGAGGGCTGACTGATGGGAGATGATGGATAGGAGGCGTATGTGGGCGTAGAAGGTGGAGGGGACTCGGGGTCAAGGGAACCTAAAAGTTGTTGGTAGATGAAGCGGGCTTTGCTATAAAGCTGTTGCCATGAGGTGATATCGTTCAAGGCTAAGATAAAGCGGTACTCAGGCGTTGCATTAGAAATGATCATTTTGATTTGCTCTCCCTCCGGAATATGCCCCGGGACTTGAGCGGCCAAGCGACGCCAGGCGAAGGTAGAGAACTCCTCGTCGGGCTTCATCTTCTCATGGGCCAGATCAACCAAGGAATATTTGGGCCCAACCTGGTCTTGATACTGTTGAAAGAATTTATCTTGAACGGCTTGAAAATTCACCACTCGATCTTGCGATAATGCAAAGAACCAATCCCGAGCCGGGCCTTCTAGAGACAGACGAAACAGATAGGCCATTAAACGTTGGTCATGTCGGAATTGGGCCGACTCATAAAGAAACTCCTTCAAGTGCACGTAGGGGTCACCGGCTCCACCATAGCGGCGATATGCGGGAATTTGTGAACGCGGTGGAAGCTGAAGACCTTGGAATGCAAACGGGACACTCAAAGAAGTTATGGGATCAATTTGATGTTGAAGTTCATCAAGCTGGCGTTGGGTTTGAGCAATCATCTCCTCGATGGGGAGAGATCGGGAAGGATGCAAGCCGGCCTGAGCAAGAGAGTGTGAATTTGGACCAGAATTATGGTATTGGGCCGGATAAGGGGATCCAGACTGAGAAGAATGAAAGCCCATTCCAGGAATGGTAGGATATGTGGGCCTAGAAGGATCATGAATGTGGGAATAAGGACTGATTGGGCCAGTAGCAACATGGGGCCCATTAAAAGAATAAGAGGGCCCGTTAAAGGAAGGGGGCCCACTAAGAGTAGAAGAGGGAGGCCCATTATGAGAATAAGGCCCATTAAGATGATTAGCAGTGAAATTTTGGGCCTGGGCCGAGGCCGTTTGGCAAGCAAGAGATGATAGGTGGGCCATGAGATTTGCTTGCGGGTCGGAAGGGCCACGAGAAGATGGGCCCGCATGGGAAGAGGAATTCACGCGGGAATAGGAAGACGGGGAAGAAGAAGAGTAATATACAGGAGAAAAATGGCGCTCCATGAGGGCAAATGGAGACTTTATACAGGGAAAATCAGGGAAATACAATGAGGGAAGTAAGGGCTTGAGAATCAAAGAGGGGGCTGACTCAATAATGTAAAAGAAAAAAAAGGACCTAGGACAATGTGACTAGACCAATGAACACACATAATGGACTAGCCTAAATGGGCCTGATGACAAAACCTATATGAGTAGTGGGAAATGCAACACAAAACAATACGAATGGGCTCTGACAAGCCCAAATAACACAAACAATATGAAGGATTTCACCCAAGTCAAACAAGTTAATATGATGGGAAATATTTTATTGTCAAAGTTTTGGGTGGGCCTTTTAATGATATGAATTGAGATTAATTCCCTCAAGATAGGTATCCTATAGGGAATAAGGTCCAAACTTTGGGTTGACTAAGACTAACTCCTTCACAACATATGCAAATGCAAGCATAAGAGGTGAAAAGGTACAACCGGCCCGGCGTCCGTGTGGGAATCCACGGCTCGCGGGGACTTACGAAGGTCCTGGATAAGATCACCTACTCGAGCCCATGGAATATGGGAGCGAGAGGATCACTTACCGAGGGGAATACAACTACAATATGCAAATATGCATGATCCTATGTGCACCGGGATGCATGCAATTTCTAGCTTAGGTCTAACAAATCAAGACAATAATGAAATTATGCAAACATCACAAAAATGTATGAAAAATGAAAAATAATATGAATAACAATAATGCAAGACCAGAAATAGGGATAACTAGGCACTAAAAGATAGGAAAAACCATAAAAGAACAACGTACCTTTGTGTTTGCCCCTGAACCTGCATGCAGATTTTATGCACAAAATGCTAAAATGATGACAATATTTAACTAGGCAAATGTGACCTAAATGATGCAAATAAATTATGGATAGAAAGACAATACAAAGGTCTACACAATGGGCCCAAGAATAGGGCAATCCGATCTCGGGAGGCCAATTAAATCGTCCAAGAAAGATGCCCCCGTGAACCTGTGCGTAGACCGCATGCAAACTAAATGCAAAAAAATGTAAAAATGGAGACACTTTTTAAATATGCAAATGATGTCTAAATGATACAAACTTTATATGTATGGAAAGACAATACAAAGGACAACTCAACGCAACAAAAAGTAGCCCAATCCGAGGTCAAGAGAGAAAGTTATGCCCTAATGAATAAGGCCCCTGTGAACAGAAATCCTGCTCTGCCAGAACCAAGAAAAGCTCACCTGGATGACCGTTTTCAACCTCTATGCGATCTAGTGGTAGACCGCCTAGGTCTTGGGCGGTCCTGGGACGACCGTTTACAACACCAGAGGGTTGGGGCAGTCCTGGAAAAGCCGTTTAAAGGGCTAGGCGGCCCTACGATAAACCGTGTACCCCTGATAGACCCGGGAATGGACAAAACGATGTAAAAACGTGAAAAAGACTACCCAAACATGCATGAACACCCACCCAACATGCAAGACACTAAAAATACAACGTGATGGGCACTAGGTGTCCCACCGTGATCGCCAAAAAAGGGTGTAGATAGTAAAATGTAATCTACCCCGCCCTCTAACAAGCTATGGATGTATATGTAAGTGTGATCATGAAAATAACATGATAGCATGAACAAGGAAAGGGCGATAAAGAACTGAGTGAACCGTGATCGCCACCCAAGGATTAGCAGTGGGAAATAGATGCTATAAGGGATGAAAGGCTACTGCGTACCTTGGGAAAAATAGGAAGAAGACCGCGGCCAAAGGTGACCGCTACAACGTGATCACGCCTTGAAGATGGGTGTGGGGAACTGGTGGGATTAGACCTCCTCTCCTTCCAACCGGCTAGAGGAAGAGGGCCTCATGTTCATATTGATAATCTCCTGTAAAATAAAACCATAAAAATAAAAGAACACCCATTAGATCATGAAAGTGTAGAAACTACCCCGGAATGATAAATCAACATGAAAGAAAGGGGGAGAACGCATCGGGGGAGGGTTTTTAACCCCTATAAATGGGTGCAAATGAAAGGTGGGAGCGTTGTGCATGCATGAGATTTGAAATCATGAAATTTGATTAAGAAAGGAGAGAGAAAAATGTTGTGTAAAATGGAGAAAAATACAAAAAATGTGTAGAGAACTGTGCAGAAACTAAGTGTAAAACTGTGACGATTTGTGAAAAGTAGGAGGATAGAACTAAGCATAGGAGCGAAGAAAAAGAGCCCAGAGAGATGGAAATCGAAGAAGACACCCCCCTCTTCAGGTTGGGGTCGGAGCAGGAGGTAGATGACGCAGCATGGCTCCGCCCCGGACCGACGAAGGGCGCCCCGCCACGGTGTTGTAGCAGGAAAATAGAATCTATGATGATTTGTAAGAAGTAGAGGTAAAGTTAAAAGGGCAAATGATGATGAAATCAAGCAAATAAGGAACCAAATCGAAGCCTATACTTCCCTCAATAGCCTGGGGTCGAAGGGTTGAGTCAACAATCCGGCATGGCTTCGCCCCAGGTCGAAGAAGAGCCCCCCGGCGCGCAGGCGAACTGGGCATCTATTTAGAAAAGTGATGGAACCCAGAACTTTCTGCCACGATTACAGGAGATAGAGTCCACCAAATCTCGAGATCTCTGGATCATTCTCGAGATAATAGTCAAGATCAGACGTAGGAACAAACGGGACTCTTTTTGGTGGAAGGATATGGAAGATATGGCTCTTAGAAAAAGGCTCTGGAACCTAATCTAGCAGAGTTTTTTGTGTTGCACGAAATGCGTAAATCCAGATATTGCGGCCAAGATTCCAGGAGATATAGCGCATGAAAATTCGTGTTCTATGGACCAAACTCGAGGTAATACAAAGGGGAAGACACAGAAACAAACGGGGCTCAATTTCGTGGAGTATTCTAGAAGATAAAGCCATAACAAGGAGGCCCCGTTGAACAGAATTGGCCTTAGAATCCGGCGGCGAAGAAGACGGAGTTAAGGGTCATCTGGACTCTCTGTGATAGAAACGGTATATCACGTGGACGTTTCATGAATAAAACGGTCTAGGGAGGACTGCCATTTCAATAAAAATGGTCATATGGGTGACCCCTAGGTGACTGGGGCAACCGGGAGACTTCTGGCGCAAGAATTGAAGAAATGGTCTTCCAAAGACCATTTTTTGAGAGTAGCGATCTCAAGAAAACCATTTTTTGACATTTTAAAAATAATAAAAATAAATTTAAAAATAAAAACAAAAAAGTTACTGTTCACGACGGTCAAATGTTGGCCGTTTCTTAATAGAAGCGGTCAACATTTGACTACCCCACGCTTGAAAACGGTCAACAGTTGACCATTTTCTTCAAAGTGGCTGCCAGGCTTGTGTAATTTTGGAAATTAGAACATATCTCGAAAACGCTGTAGAACCAGTGAAAGTAATATAAGAAGAAATTGTAGATAACTGAAAAATGAATAACTTTCATGAAAAAAGTACGATGAAAAGATGATCAGAAGAGAGAGAAAATGGGGCGAGAACATAGAGAAAAAATATTGGGACGCAGGTGCACAGTGCAACATGCCATAAAAAAGTGAATAACTTGAAATCAATGTAGAACTAGCCAATAGCATAGAAGAAGAAATTGTAGAGCTTTGAAAGATGAACAACTTTGATGAAAGACACATTTTAAATAGAGAAAAGGAAGAGGATGAAAACGGGTCATTTTTCAAGACTATGTAGCAAAAGGGGCTGAACGCTTGAGGGAAGTCGACCTAAATGGGTCGTAAGTCGACTTGGAAGGCCGGAAGGTGATAAGATAAGCTCCAGGGCTCTAAGAAATCATGATATCCAAGGCTCAACGGGAATGGAACAATGAAATGGGCTCGAAATCTATCCAATGAAGGCTCCAAAATAATGGTTAATTCGGGACATCAAAAATGATGAATAAGGGAAATAACCCGACTTGTAGGCTAAAAACGGGTGTCAACACATAGCTCTTTTGTCTAAATTGGGCCACCTTTAATCGATCTTGGACGATTTGAATCTTATTGGTTGTAACTTGAACAATATTAGGGCCAATCAGTTGCCTTTCGCCAACTTCTTCCCAACATACATGTGATTTACAATTTCAACCATATAAAGCTTCAAACAGAGGCATTTGAATACACGACTGATAACTGTTATGATAAGCAAATTCAATTAGAGGTAAGTGCTCATGCCAATTGCCTCCAAAATCTATCAAACACGCCCTAAACATATCTTCTATAATCTGATTAGTTCTCTCAGTCTGATCATCCGTCTGAGGATGAAAAGTTGTGCTGAAATTCATTTTCGTTCCCAGGGAAGCTTGTAATCCTTTTCAGAAATATGATGTGAATCTTGGATCTCGGTCAGAAACAATAGACACTAGGATCCCATGTAGTCTAACCACTTCTCTAATGTATAATGCCACTAACACATTAATGGCCCACCTACTCCTAATAGGCAACATATGAGCTGATTTTGTTAATCTATCCATAATAACCTAAATTGCATCAAAACCACTTCAGGTCCTTGGCAGTCCTATGATATAGTCCATGCCAATACTTTCCCACTTCCACTTGGCTATATCCAGAGGCTTAAGTTTACCTGCAGGTCTAAGATGTTCTACTTTGACTTGCTGACAAGTTAAAAAATGGCTTACAAAATCTGTAATCTCTCTTTTCATGTTTGGCCACCAATAAGTCTTCCACAAATCTTGATACATCTTGGTAGTTCCTGGATAGATTGTGTACTTGGGCTTGTGTGCCTCCTCTTAGAGTTTCTTCTTGATGCCATCTTGATCAGGTACGCATGTTCTCCCTTGAAATAATAATCTCACATCATCTATCATATAGAAATCCAGTCTCTTGTCTGAGCTTTCTTTGACTTCTATTAGAAATGGATCACCCTCTTGAAGCTCCTTGATCTCTGTCAACATACTAGGCTGCATGCTAATATTAGCAATCAATAAGTGATCTCCCTTCTCTTCTATATCTAAGTTCAATTCAGCAAATTGCTCCAGCAAGCTCCATTCCTTAAGCATCATATAGGATAGCGCAACCATAGGCTTTCGGCGAAGATCATCAACTACCACATTTTCTTTTCCAGGGTAATACTGAATAGGGAAATCGAAAACCTTTAGATATTTAAGTCATCTTCTCTGCCTCATGTTTAGCTCTTTTATGAAAATAGATATTTCAAACTTTTATGATCAGTGAAAATAATAAACTGCTCACCATACAGATAATGTCTCCAAATCTTGAGGGCAAAAATAACAGCTGCTAACTCTAGATCATGTACCAGATAATTCTCCTCATGGCCGTTTAATTGCCTGGAAGCATAAGAAATAAGCTTCTCATGTTGCATTAATGCACAACCCAGTCTAATGCCCGAAGCATCCGTATAAACTTCAAATCCTCCACCTCCAATGAGTAGGGCAAGAGCAAGTATAGTTGTCAGACATTCCTTTAAAGTTTAAAAACTCCTTTAACAATCTTCCGTCCAATCATAAGGGTTTTCCTTCTGGGTTAACCTTGTTAAAGGTACTGTAATCTTAGAAAAGTCCTTAATGAATCTTTAGTAGCCAACCAATCTTAGAAAACTCCAAACTTTAGACACATTGCTAGGTCTCTCCCAATTCTTTACGGATTCCACTTTTAAAGGGTCTATAGTAGTTCCCTCCTTTGAAATCATATGACCAAGGAATGAAACTTCCTCAAGCCAGAAATTACATTTACTTAACTTTGCATATACTTTGTTATCCCTCAATAACTGCAATGTTGTCCTTAGATGATCCTCATGATCTTCCTTAGTTTTTGAGTATATCAAAATATCATCAACGAAAATCACTACAAATTTATTAAGATATTGTCTAAACACATCATTCATCAATTGCATGAAAGCCGGAGGTGCATTAGTTAGTCCAAATGGCATAACTACAAACTCGTAATGTTCATACCTACTTCTGAAGGTAGTCTTATGAATATCCTCCTCTTTAATTCTCAGCTGATGATAACCAAACTTGAGATCAATCTTAGAAAAATGTTGAGTGCCAGAAAGTTGATCGAATAATTCATCAATCCACGATAGGGGATACTTATTCTTAACAGTTAGCTAATTCAATTGTATATAATCTATACATAATCTCATAGACCCATCCTTATTTCATACAAACAAAATAGGCGCTTCCCAAGGAGACATGCTAGGTCTAATAAAACCCTTTGCCAATAAATTCCATCAATTGTCCCTTTAATTCTTTCAATTCTATAGGCGACATTCTATAAGGTGCCTTAGATATCGGGGCAGCTCTAGAGATCAAATCAATAGAGAATTGAACCTCTCTTTCAGGTGGAAGACCAAATAACTCTTCCAGAAAAACATCTAGATAATCTCTCACCACAAAGATAGTTTCAATATTAGATCCTTCCTTAACCACTACCACTGTTGCCAAAAATGCAACACATCCCTTCTTTAACGACTTAGGGGCTCGAAGAGCAGAAATAAGATACATAGGTCTAGAATGCTTAACTCCAGAAAAAGATAGTTTAGGGTGCTTCTCAAAAGACACCATACTTCTCTTGCAAACTACACTAGCACCGTGCTTAGATAACCAGTCTGCTCCTAGGATCACATAATAGCCTTCCATATCCATACATATCAAATCGACAGGTAGATTATGACCATTAATGAGAACCTCACTAGAAGGATAATATAATCTAAGGTTAGTTCTAACCCCTAAGGGTGTAGTTGTTGTGTCCCTACGGTTTTAATGATGTCATACAATATGACTCATTAAACTGTGGTTTTGATCATGTCACACACAATAAGTCATTAATAGACTTCTTGATATAGTTCATTTCATGCCTTGAAAATGTCTTGCACTATGATTCATTAAACACTGGTATTGTTGCTGTCAAGACTCATTCTCGAGCTTCATGTGATTATTCATCTTTGAGTTTCATATCCTCTTTGATTCTTAAGTTTCATATGTCCTTGATCCTTGAGTTTCATGCTCTTTTAATCTTAGAGTCTTATACAACTTTAATCCTTGAGGTTCATGTGTTTTGATCTTTGAGTTGCATATGTCTTTAAATTTCATATGTTTTTGATGCTGACAAATGGTTTTGATAATGTTAACACATGAATTTCCATGGTCCTTATGAAGACAGGTTCGATTTTTGATCAAGGAAATGGTCAGAAGTGTGAAAATCACATAGCAGTTTGAACAGCATGCTATCGCTGACAAATGGCCAGTTAAGGGTGTAAAATGCTGCTAAGGGTGAAAAATAGGTCACTACGGGTGATAAATGGCTCAAGAGGCTGAAGGGAGCTCACCACTTTGAAAAGAAGTGAAGGAGAGTCGACTATGTTGGGGTGCAATGAACGAGATCTAGAGGGGGGTGAATAGATCTCTCTATAAAAATTATGCGGAATTAAAACTCACACTTATGGCTCAATTAAAACTAACGCTCTACTTTGACTAGTACTCAAACACTAAGAGTCCTTGGAAGTATGCATGCTGAACAGATGCAAGTGAATCGAGCCTAAGCATACATCTAGCGTGAATCAACATCGCAAGCAAACCACAGCACACAAAAGATTTTTGGTGGTTCGATCTGCCACTGTAGATCTACGTCCACCCCTCACTCAAACCAGAGTGAGGCTTCCAGCTGATACATAGCTTAGCCGCTAATCCACAGCTTCGGGGAATGAACCACTACAGACCGTTGATCCACAGCTTGGGGAACTAATCCCAGACCGCTGAGCCTCACAGCTTGCTTAACCAAGGAATAAATCCTCACCACTAAGCAACTTAGTTTGCTGTCCGAGGAACCAATCCTCGCCGCTGAGCAACACAGCTTGCTGAATGTGGCAAAGAGAAACAAGGAACAAAAACATAAAGGAACCAAAATGAAAACATGAAAATAATATAGCTCTTCAAAGAGCAAACGACTCTGGATTTGATCCACGAGTCACCACGTAGACAGATCTACGATAGGACTGCTGCAACTCCCAAACTTCTCTTTATCAAATCCTCTTCTCACGAGGTGGGCTGTGTCTCTCGATCTCTCTCTCTTTTTCTTCTTCTTATTCTTCTCACGATCTCCCTCTTAGAACTCTTCTCTTACTGCTTGCTTCTTCAACTCACACTATCTTCTTCAATACTATGTTTTTCTCTCCTTGCTCTTTCGCTAGCAGTCGCTCTTCTTTTTCCCACATCTTCTACTAATCAGCGTTAGCAGCACTTACCCTTCTACTGATGCTCCTCAAGCTCTCTGATTCTCACTTCTCTGCACTGTCTCCCTCTCTCTCTTCATCTTCGTCTGGTCTCTTCTTTATACTTTCTTCTTCCAGCTTTTCTTCTCGTTTACGCGAATTGCTTTTACACGCGCGAGCTTGATCCTTGTGGACCCCACAAGATTCCCTCTTAGCATGTGGAGGGAACACTCCCGCCAAAAGATCGCTTCTGGAAAGTGATGATCGAGAGTCCACGTGTCAGATGAAGAGCGCAGGCTTTTCTAAGTAGCAGCCACATGGAAGATTCCTCTTTTGTGAAACTGGCCATCTGCCTTGGATCACGTGCCAAGAGGAATTAGCTTCGAACCCACGTGACCATCTTAAGTCTTCAATCGACCAGCTGCTTTTCATACTTAATCTGTAGCAGAATAGCTTTTCATTTCAGACCATTTGGTTTGAGGCAATAAGACAACGACAACTGCATCGACTTGTCTAGCCCGAGCTAATACCACAACATCGACCTGTCAAAGCAAACATTAGAACTGTTGGTACTGCAGCATCGATGCACCGACGTAGTGCATCATCCTAACTCAATAAATATATGTTATGCTGCTCCTAGGCATGCCTGAATGCATCGACTTGTCTTTGCAGTGACTTGTTCTTCTGCATTGACACACCATCATAGTGCATCGACCTGTTTCAGCAATAAACCACAAAGGTATGTTGAAGCGTCGATGCAAGATATTGCTTCTTCGACCTCTCTTTATCACAGAATGCACTAGATGCATCGACCTGATGACTTTAACCAATATGGATACATCGACCTGATGACTTTAGAAT
Organism: Amorphophallus konjac; assembly: GCA_022559845.1. Taxonomy (NCBI): domain Eukaryota; kingdom Viridiplantae; phylum Streptophyta; class Magnoliopsida; order Alismatales; family Araceae; genus Amorphophallus; species Amorphophallus konjac. Next base: position 187,395,431 of record CM040118.1, on the reverse strand, counting down.
GAATAAGTGCATCGGCCTGATGATCTTATCAAATGTGGATGCATCGACCTGATAACCTTAGTGTTTATGGATGCATCGACCTGATAGACATGATGAACTTCATTGCATCAACCTCCTTCTTCAGTTAGCTGGTGTTTGGTCAGACCACAAGTTGACTTCTGAAACTTCTCAAGTCACTTTCTCTACCTGAATTTTTCTTCAATGACTTTTGCTGACTTTTGCTGAACTGCTTTTACCACTTCTTTTATTCCACTGATTGTATCACTGCCATGGCTTCATTGCTAGCTTGAATTCAACTGAACTAACTTCCTAATTTATCTTTGGAGTCCTTTGAGTCCTTAGATACCTATTCTTATCAGAATTCAACGTACAAACTTCTACACATGATAAGATCATAACAATATCAACGTAATAGCATTATCAAATGCATATGACATCAGCACAGAACATCAACATTAATGCATCAACGCACTGAACATTAGACATATGACTTCATCATCCCTCATGATGACTTATAGTGTTTGACATCATCAAAATCACAGAGACACAAATGGAGACACAGCAATCTCCCCCCTTTTTGATGATGGCAACACTATGAGTCATAAAATATCATGCTGACTCATAGACTCATATAAAATTATTCTCCACCTTTGACTTCATCAAAAACAAAACAATAGTTTGATAAAAAAATAGTAGAGATAGTCTTAGTGAAAACATGGTTTGACATGAAATACACAATAATAAGCTCCTCTAACTATGTTCCCCCTTGACTTGAGAAGAATCTTTCTCCCCCTTAATTAATGAACACATCTCCCAGATTAGTCAAAATATCTCCCCTTGTATCAAAACAGAGGGATTTGAATGGAGGTGCAAAAACTAGAGATGTTCAAAGTAAGTAAGGAGTTAAGACAGTGAAGGATATGTTACCACTTCAAAAATACAGTCAATGAGGATATCAACAAAAACACAGGGAGGAGTTGATCTTCAAGGAATGACAGTCCAGGTTATGAGAAAAACACTTCAAGAAGGAATGACTATCAACAACTAGAATCTGATGTTAAGATGAATATGCAGTGAATTAGTGGGTATGACATGAGCAAGTAATGGATTTACATCAAATGTTAGAATCTGAACACAAGGATGCCAACTTAAATTTCAAATGACCAGATAATTCAAGAAGGTTTTCAATAAGATATCAATTTCATAAATTTGAGAGTAAAGAATTTTCAGACTCTTCCATTATAAGGACTTGTGAAATAATCTTTATTGGACAGCATGGTTTAAATATGATGAGTTCAAAATTTTTCAATAAAGATTTCTATACTCATATCTGAGTTCAAATTTTAATAAAAATGAACCAGCCCTTCATATTGGAATCTTGTTTAACCTCCCTTTATCTTACTTATTCAAATTTCAATGACTCCTCTAGGAGTTACAAAAGTTAGTATTGAGGTTAAACAAACATGAAAACATCTGATTTTTTCCAGGGTTTCATCAATTTTTCTTTTGCAGTCCTTTTTCAGATTTTTCTTTTGTTCAACTATAATTTTCATATCAAATTTTTTAGGAGCAATTGAGTTTAATACACACCTTGTAACTAGAGGATACACGTTGTTTAGACGCCAGTATCCACTTGGTATGACTAATTTTCATGCTTCATATTGAACAGAGTTAACAATAGTAGAGGCTTTTGACGTGAGGCACAACACGTCTTAGGTGAAGTGACACAATTACTCACTTCACTATGTCATTGCTCTGCCATAATTTTCGCTGATTTTTTAATAATTTTTTTAGCAGAGATAACTATGGCACTTCATGACATAGTCCTCTAGACTTCAAGGTCATGGGACATGGTTTCTCTGTCACGTCCCGAGATTATGCAGCGGAAACAATCGAGAAATGTGATCAGTCGGCTACTACGCCTCGAGCAAGCAATATAATCAGAGCGCAAGACAATCACACAAAGGTAATTGCACAAGTAATTTACTAAAAACCTTCAATTTTATTCCTTCATAAAATAATTCCTAAGTACATAAGATCTTTTCACTGGACTCAAGAAAATAAAAATTACATCATGACTCGACTAGACATTGATAACTAAGGCTTCTCTCGAGTCACGTATCCTTCAATCGCTCTCGGATCCATCACTTGAGTAATCGGAATCCGACCCACTAGAATTTCTTGAAAAAGATTGAAAAGTAGGGTAATGAGCACACTCTACCCAGTAGGTATCTTCGTATCAACATGAAGACAAATTTAAATGATTAGCATTTTAGCTCTAGAGAATAAGATAAATCATGCAGATACGATGAATCATGCGAATAAAGCCAAAGTAACAAGATATGATCAAGCTTGAGATATGAGAGTATGATTAATCAAGTATATAACAAGAATGTCAATTTGGCCTTTTTCATGAACAAGAATGTACTTTTCATAACCACGAAGTCTGTGCACTAGAAAGTCAAGCAAGAAAGTATTGTCCGCTTAATAGCAAATACTTCGTGAATTTATGTAGTTTTCCCGTGGATATTTCACTTATTTATAGAGAAAGTACTCCCAGCGTAATGCGACGTCAGTAGCATCATACCTCATGGTTTATAGTATGTTTCCGACAATCAGCCGAGGGGACTAGCATAGAGCCCTTGAACACAATCAGTGCTCGAACTGCATCTTCAAGTATAAATCAAGCTACTTTCATGTTTATATCAATAATATGGCCAATAATATACAAATTCAACAAAAGTTCCAGGATAAGGTAACCAAAAATAAGAATGCTTCAATTAAGAACAAGAGATTTCAAGGAATGAATTAATAACTAGGTTATGCTATAAAGAAAATTTGACAGCATAACGAAACATTCTTCATTTTCCATATCTTTACATTGACTTATTACCACAGGTTTAGAGTCCAAAAAATCCATGAACTCAAGAAAATCAACCCCAAAGATCAAACCTTGGATTAGATAAAATCAGGAACCAAACGGTCTAGTGCAGGACCGTTTGACACAGAAAGTGGTCATAGGCTAGACCATTTAGAAATTCAAGCGGTCTAGTCTTGGACCGTTTCATGGGACAGAGTTCGACATTGGAAAAAGGACATCTGGAGCCTGGTGGTCTAGTTGATGGCCATTTAGTATCCATTAGCGGTCTAGTGAATGGCCGCTAGCAGTCTCTGGCAGTCAACCAGATGGCTGTTAAGTTCCAGAATGCATAAAACACCAGAAAAAGTGCTTTCTAGACAATGGGTTTTAATGATACAACCAGCTCGGCGTCCTAGTGGGAATCCCAGGCTCACGGAGTCTTACGGAGGCCTTGAAACAAGATTTCCTAGTCCGTTAAAAGGAATATCCAAAGGAGATATCATCATGTCCAAGATTTTGTACTTAATGTGTAAAAGTGTAACTAATGACAACATACCGGGATATGTGCCATGTACTTAAGAAAATGACTCTTAGAAGAGAGAGAGAGTCGTGGAAAACAGTGATCAAGTTAAACCATGATTCCTCTATTATTTCAAACATGTATTTAATTACAAGAATATATAATTTTGGTCACAAATTAACATAAGTTAAAATAATACTAAATGTTCATAGAAGCATGGAATCTATTATGATGAAAATATAACTAAGTCTATGAAACCAATGTTAAAACAAGGAATAAAACTTAGTTAACTAGGCCTATCATATAATAATTATGGCAAATCTGTAATATATTCGGATTAACAATATTACAGAAAACAACAATAAAAAATGGTCTAGGGAACGACCATTTAACTGGGCCAAACGGTCTGTCGGGCGACCGCTAGAAATCCTGGCGGTCCACAGGACGATCGTTTCCTCCCATGTTACAGAAACCCAATTAATAATTAAAGAAAAATACTACTCTAACGCACATCATGTCTTGAAATCAACATATATAAACTTTCTATGACATGATAAAACAAGGATAAGCCAACAACATGCATAGGTTCATGTAATTAACAAGAAGATTCTCCTTTTTACTTTTTAAAAGCTAGTTCATGCATGAAGACTAAACTAGATGTATAGTCCTAATGAAATATCAAATTCTCAAGATATAATGCTTGAAATCGAATGAAATCAGAGGGATTTTATTCCCGACTTTAAGTTTGAGCCATTCATGAGATAACCTACCTTGGTTTTGGGCTTTAAACTTCGAATTTAAGGATGAAAGTCAACCCTAGTTCTCTGCTCGTCCTCAACCGAACAAGCAACTTCACATCCTTATATCTCCTGATTCTCTTGTCCTAAAGCCGTGCAATTTTGAGGGTAGATAGAAGATATGAAGTATAACAGAAAGTTCTAAAGACACCTTTGCTAAATACCTCGTTTAGGGCATCTGTTTCCCTGATTAATCTGGGTCAGACGCACTAATTCCTGAGTTTCTTTAACTGAATCAGCGACTTTGGAATCCTATAACTCCTTGTAGACTTGATCTCCTTGAATGAAATTCGGAAGGTAGTTAGTTCTAACAATAATAAACAAGTTATTAGAAGAAACTTATCTCTAATTCGTCCTCCTTACGTTATTTCAAAGCGAGCCAAAAGTAAGGGTCGCACACGTTAAATATGGGACCTATTTATAGGGTTTAGCTAGGTTTTGAGGATTAGAACGAACTTAGAGTCTAAATTAGGCTTTCAATTCGATCTACTAACCTTCTAGACTTATCTAACTAGTAGATAGAGTCGATCATAGGTGATTTGGATGTTAAAAATCTAATCTTTTCACGTTTTCTCATACTCACAGAACTGCAGTGCCCTAGCGGTCTAGCTCTAGACCGTTTACCAGAGCTATGTGATCTTGCGATAGACCGTTTTCCCTGTTGAGCATCGAATTTGAAATTAGTTCAAACTCTTTGATATTATCCTTGTTATTATCCACTTATTTATTTCCCAAAGAGTAATTATCCCTTAATTCCGTGATTACACCCATTTTAAGGTTCTAGAATATGGGCTAAGGTCCAAAACATTCTCTTGAGCCTATTAGGTTTATTATATGGGCCTAATCCTCTCGGATTTGTATAGGGCCTAAATAATTAGTTTTAATTTATTATAATTAAGTTAATAGCCTATTAAATGCTTAATAATTAATATATGCATATTTTAAATCCAAAAAATCTTAGAAAATTCTCAGGCGTTACACCCTCCCCCACTTAAAAAGAATTTATCCCCAAATTCAATACATGGATTTATGGAGAGTGTACTTACATTCAAATATTTTTGGGAATCTTTTGTGCATGGCTTCCTTAGTTTCCCATGTTGCTTCATGTGGCCATGATTTGGTCCATTGGATCTTGACCATAGGAATAGTTTTATTCCGAAGTTGACGCGCTTCTCGTTCAATAATCTTGACTGGCTTTTGCTCGTATGTCAGATCCTTTTTAATCTCCAGATTGTCGTAAGTGATGACATGGAATGGATCAGGTACATACTTCTTGAGCATTGAGGTATGGAATACATCATGAACTTCATATAGTTGAGGGGGTAAAGCTATTCGATAAGCAACTTTACCAACCCTTTCAAGAATCTCAAAGGGGACAATGAATCTTGGAGTAAGCTTGTCTTTGATACCAAATCTTCGAATACCCCGACCCGGAGAAACCTTAAGAAATACATGATCTCCTACTTAAAATTCCAGGTCGCGCCTTCGATTATCAGCATAAGACTTCTGCCTGTCTTGAGCTATCTGGAGTCTCTCCCCAATAAGCTTTATCTTCTCGGTAGTATCCCTAATGATATTGGGACCGAGAAATTGTCTTTCTCCTACTTCATTCCAGCAAATAGGTGAATGACAACTTCTTCCATATAAAGCCTCTTGGTCATGCCAACTTCCTCCAAAGTCAATAGCACATGCCCTGAGCATATCTTCCACCACTTGATTTGTCCTTTCAGTTTGACCATCAGTTTGTGGATGGAATGCAGTGCTAAAATTAAGTCGGGTCCCTAATGAATGTTGTAGACCTTTCCAGAATTAAGATGTGAACCGAGAATCTCGGTCAGATATAATAGTGACAGGGACACCATGTAATTTGACAATCTCTCTCATGTATAATGCTGCTAGTACATCCACAGACCATCGACTTTTTATTGGTAGAAAATGTGCAGATTTAGTCAATCGGTCTATGATCACCCATATACCATCATGTCCTCCTCTTGTCTTGGGTAAACCCATAATAAAATCCATCCCTATATTTTCCCATTTCCACTCGGGAATATTCAAGGGGTGTAATTTCCCAGCAGGTTTTAAATGTTCCGCCTTTACTTGTTGACAAGTGAGACATCGGGACACAAAATCTGCTACTCTTTTCATATTGGGCCACCAAAAGTTTCTTTTCAAATCTTGATACATCTTGGTAGCATGAGGGTGAATAGCATACCTTGATCTGTGAGCTTCTTCCATGATCAATTTCTTAGTGTCATCATGATTCGGCACACAAATTCGATCCTTAAATAACAGTCTTCCATCATTTGTGATAGAAAATTCTGGTCTCTGATCGATATTACCCTTAATCTCCATCAACGTAGGGTCATTTTCTTGTAATTAGACTAAGTCCTTGATCAATGTAGGTTGAGACCTTATATTGGCAATCATACCTCCTTCTCCTTCTCTGTCAATATCAAGATTTAAATGAGAAAAATCTTCAATAAGACAAGTTATACCTTTCCGGAGGCTTCCTAGAGTTGCCATTGGCTTCCGGCTACGAGCATCTGCTACAACATTTGCTTTTCTTGGATGATATTGGATAGTAAAGTCAAAGTCCTTGAGATACTCCAACCATCTGCATTGTCACATATTCAACTCCTTCTGGGTGAAAAGATATTTCAGACTTTTATGATCTGAAAATATAATGAATTTCTCCCCATAAAGGTAATGTCGCCAAATCTTTAATGCGAATATAACTGCAACTAATTCTATATCATGCAAATGATAGTTTTCTTCATGACGCTTTAACTGTCTTGATGAATAACAAATCACCTTTCCATTTTGCATCAGGACGCATCCTAGGCCAATGCCGGACGCATCCGTATAGACTTCAAAACCACCACCTTCTGTCGGTAGTGTTAATATTGGTGTAGTGGTAAGGTGTTCTTTAAGAGTTTGAAAACTCTCCCCGCAATCCTTCGATCATATAAAAGAATTCTCCTTTCTTGTAAGTCTAGCCAAAGGAACAACGATCTTTGAAAAATCTTTAATAAATCTCCAGTAATAACCAGCCAGACCCAGAAAACTTCTAACTTCGGACACAGTCGTCGGCCGGCTCCAATTCTTAACAGCTTCTATTTTAGAAGGGTCGACAACGATACCTTCCTTTGAAATAATATGGCCAAGGAAAGAGACCTCCTTTAGCCAGAACTCGCACTTACTAAGCTTCACATAGAGTTTGTGCTCTTTTAGTGTTTGCAAGGCTATTCTCAAGTGCTCATCATGGTCCTCCTTTGTTTTGGAGTAAATAAGAATATCGTCAATGAAGACGACTATGAACTGGTCCAGATAAGGCCTGAAGACATTATTCATGAGTTGCATAAATGCTACCGGGGCATTGGTTAACCTGAACGGCATTACCACGAATTCATAGTGGCCATATCTGCTTTGAAAAGTAGTTTTGTGTATGTCTTCATCTTTGATCTTGAGCTGGGGATAACTTGACCTGAGGCCTATCTTGGAAAAATATTATGCTCCTGAAATCTGATCAAAGAGTTCATCGATACGCAGCAACGGATATTTATTCTTAATTGTGAGTTGATTCAATCGCCGGTAGTCGATACATAGCCTGAGGGATCCATCCTTCTTCATGACGAATAGAACTGGCACACCCCAAGGGGATGTGCTAGGTCGAATGAAACCATTGTCTAATAATTCTTGAAGTTGTTTCTTCAATTCCATGAGTTCTGTGGGGGACATCCTGTAAGGAGCTATTGAGACATGTGCTGCTCCGGGAATGAGTTCAATGAAGAAGTTTACTTCCCTATCGGGCGGTAAATCGGGCAAATTTGATGGAAATATATCGGGAAACTCATTCACCACGGGAATATCTTCTAAGATGATCTCTTTGGATTCGATAATGATTACGGAAGCAAGAAAAGCATCATATCCTTGCGAAATAAGTTTGCAAGCATGAAGAGATGAAATAATGGCAGGATGCTTCTTATATTTGATACTTAGGAAGAAAAACCTTGGAAGACCAGGTTTCCGAAAAGAGATAATCCAGTTGCAACAATTTATGTAGGCGTCGTGATCTACAAGCCAATCCACACCCAGAATAGCATCGTAGCCCTCCATGTCAAGGCATACGAGGTTTGTAGGAAGATTGTGACCTTCTACCATTATCTCACTATCGAGATAATGGGTTGTAAGTTTGGTTCCAGGACCTAATGGTGTAGTGATTGCTAGGTCCAAAGGTAGAGGAACTGATGCAATAGGTAAGGTTTTTACAAAAGTAGTAGATATAAGGGAATGAGAAGCACCGGTATCAAATAGTACGAATGCAGGATGGGAATAGATTTGGATAGTACCTTCCATTAGTCCATCATTTTTGGGCGCTTCTTCATCTTCCATGATAGCATTGAGACGAGCCTGACGCTTACGTCCACCACCGGAAGATTGTTCCTTCATAATGGGACAATCTGGCATGCGGTGCTCCCGGCTGCCACATCTTAAACAAGCACCAAGGTAGCACTCTTCGCCGAATGACCGAACTTCTCGCAGAAGGTGCAAGCCGTGGCGACTTTTTATCTTCTTTGTAAGATCCGACAATTAATGGATTCTTAGTGGATCCTTATCGGTATTGAAGTGTGGGAAGATTCACGAATTTAGGCTACTTTATTGGGCTTAATGGGCCTAGTTAAGTGGGCCTAACCAATTTGTATAAGTATTTAGAAATAAAGTAAGGCATTTATGCAATTTCATTTCTTTTAAGGCCTTATTGTAATTTGAGTTTTTTTAACAAAAAAAAATATCAAATAATTTTTTGAGAACCCACGAGGGTTTTCTCTCTCTCCCCTCACCCTCTCTTTCTCTCTTGCACGTCCCCCCTCTCTCCTTGCTCCCTCGGCGGTGTGCTCACCCCGGGGTGCTATAGGATTTGCAGGTGGTGATTTCGGCGAGCTTGGGGCATGAGAGGTGTGGCGGTGTCGTCATGGAGGCGAGCCGTGGAGCGTGGAGGCGGGAACCCATGTGTGGAGCACGACGTCCTTCACGTGGAACGAATGTGGAACAGTGTTTTCGACTTGAAACAAGTAGGGGGATGGCTTCCTTACCTCGTTAGGATTGATTCTTCATCCCTTGGCATGTTAATAGCCGAACTATATGCATGAACATCGTCATTTATGTCTTGATAGCATGAACATTGTAATTTATGTTTTCAATCCATCCATGGCCATTGCTTTATGTTTTTGGGCATGTAATTACGGTGGAATGGATGTGGAAAGGCAGGGAACAGGTTAAACCATGTTTCCCATCGATTTGGATCGATTGGGAGGGATTCCAAATGAAAATCCTGCATTTTCAGTGCTCTGGGCGGCTTACGGTCGTCCCAGTGACCGCTTGCAAACAGGGGTAAGGCAGTGGACCTAAGCGGTCTTACACTTGACCGTTTAGTATCTTAGGCGGTCATTCGACCGACCATTTGTGGACCCTAGCGGGCCAATAGGTGACTGTTTAGTCCTTTGACCAAGTAAGGCGGTGTGAGTCTAGCGATCTTTGACCATACCGTTTAGCATCCCTAAGCGATCCATCGTGTGACCGTTTGCGATCAGGTTTCATCCCGTTTAATTATGTGAAATATTCATGGCCAAGTGGTCATGGAGAGGACCATTTGGGTCGATCTAGCGGTCAAACGCTTGACCGTTTACCGTGTCCTTGCGGGCCTATAGTAGACCGTTTGGACCTGCAGTGTGTGAATTTTATCCTGTTCATTTAATTATGCATTTAATACTGCATGTTCCCATGTTTAAATATTTTTACAAATTGTGGTATATTTTTAGATCCCAATAGAATTATTTTCTCTTTCCTTGTGATGGAACCACTAGCCGTAGCCCGACCACCTTTAGTGTCGGCCCACCTGGGAGAGGTGGCGGGGTAGTCCCGGTGTATGGTTTGTAAGCTAGTTTCTGTGGGCCCCCTTGCTTGGCAGTAGCATCCTACAGGGGGGAAACTAGCTAGAGGCCTGGCTCAAGACATTGAGCCTGTGTGTGCACACGTGGTTAGGGGCTTGGACTGACATTGACGAGTGTGACCCTGACTAGTTCTTGACCTTGGTTACTATTACATGTCTCACTTGCCGCGTTCCAGGCTCGTGTAGATACTTGAGACACAGTATAAGTCGTCAGTGGACACGTCTGGTCTTCTTTCTGGTGGTCCTTTCTTTCTCCTGTCACTTGGAATTGTTGAACTATTATTCTATTGGTAGATTACGATTCTGGAGTTTAATCATTCATGTGAATATTAAATGGCATTTCAGTTAGCTATTTTTAATTTGTTCACGTGCATATATAGCTTTATTTCATGTCATTTCTTTATGCCATTGCATGATTACTTGCTTTTATATGTTTCGTTACGAGGTAGGGATCCACGTGAACCCTACTGAGTCTCTGTTGTGAGACTCACCCTTCCTTTTCAGCTGAGGCGGAGCAATAGTCTACGGGTTTTCCTCGCGCTTTTGGCGGGAAGTCATAGAGCCAACAGTGCTCTGTTTGTCTGTCCGTCTATCTTTCTTTCTCTTTTGACCGGGGTATGCCCCGTGTAGTTGTTTATTTTGTCTCTTGTACTGTGTTGGACTTGTAAAGTTGGATCTAGACTGGTATATACAAATATATCACTCTATTATTTTAAATTGCTTTCGCTTAAAATTGCCATTTTATAATTGCGCGTGTAATTCTAGTTCATTATGCACCTCCTCAACCAATCCTCCCAACCCTTACGGGGCCTCATCAGCCTCTTGGGTGGCGCCTCCGAGTTCTTGGTATCGGTTTACCGAACTCTGGATCTCCGGGTCATTACAGTTGGTATCATAGCGGTGTTGGGGTGATGTATGAGGAATTGAAATTGCAATAGTCCAGAACAAGTCCTCGTGTACCACAATTGCTGGCTTAGGTTGTTTTTCCGTGATTACTTATGGTTCTTCTGTTGTGTGTTTTCTTGTAAGTTTAGATTGCAATGCCGCCTAGACGGAGAGGCCGAGGTTGAGTCCAAGCGGATGTGCCCCGAGATGTTCCAAGGGAAGAGAGCGGTAGTTCGCCTCCTCCAGAGAATGTTCAAGGGCAAGGCCGTGTTGACCTTGCTCCTGGTGAAGACTTATTGCCTCAAGGTTGTCGTGGGTGAGTTCTAAAGGAGTTTCTTCTTTTCTACCCACCGACATATGAAGGACAAGCTGATCCAGATGCGGCTAGGGTTTGGCTGGATGCGACAGAGCCTGCATTCCATTCTATGGAGTGCACTGAAGATTAGAGGGTGATGCTAGCTACTTTCTAGTTGCAGGGGGCAGCACTCGCGTGGTGGACCACGGAGTGGGAGGTGACTTTTAAGTCCCGTCCGCTTCGATTGATTACATGGAAGGAGTTCGTGACTTCGTTCAAGCGTAACTACAGTCCAGCTTATCTCAGAATGGACAAAATGCACCAATTTAGGGAGTTGGCTCAGGGCGAGATGACAGTCTTGCAGTATCGGAACAAATTTATGGAATTGGGTCGGTATGCTCCTCATATTCTTACTGATGAAGGGCTGAAGACTGAGCAATTTCTGCGTGGTTTGAAGCTGGAGCTGAGGCAGCCTCTGATTGCAACACGAGTGGCGGAATTAGATGTAGCATATCAGGCAGCCACAGCATTAGAACTTGATATGGAAAGATCTAGAGGGCGAACCCAAGTTGAGCCAGTGCATCATGGTGTGCAGCAGCAATAGGCCAGTAGTCTACCAAGTGTGACGGGGGTACCATCTTTTGTTCCTTCTGCCAGTGGTACTTCCTCCATGAAATCCAAGTTTAAGCGGATGTTCAGGAAATCCAAGAAGCAGTATGGCCAGCAAGCTTCCTCTGGTAATGTGCAACAAGCAGCACACACTTCTTTTCAACGACAGGGATCGGTGGCCTGTAAGCCGAGACCATGTCCAAGGTGCGGCGGTAATCATTTGGGGCGACCATGTTCGATCCCATGGTATGTTTCAGATGTGATCAGGGGGGTCACGTGGTTCGTGATTGTCCACTGAGGCTGAAGCAGCCTGTTCAGTTTTCACAGCCACAACAGTTTCGACCTCCACCACCACCACAGTCACAACAGTACTCATAGGCGTCAGTATCGTCGTCACAGCAGTCAATGGCAGGCGGAAAGAAGCAAAAAGAAAGAGTCACGCATATGACTTGTTCTGAAGCAGTGGCGTCTCATCTTGTGGAAGGTACCATTATGATTTATGGTCATACAGCTCGTGTTTTATTTGACTCAGGTGCTTCTCATTCATTTATTTCTGAAGATTTTGTTGCTTGTATTGAGGAGCCGACATCAGAAATGTCTTGTGAGTTACTTGTTGAATTGACTTCTGGGGAGTTCATGTTTACAACTTTCTGTCTTGATGAGACTCCTATAATGATTGGGAATCAGCAGTTGCCAGCTAGGCTATATGCGTCAAAGCTGGTAGACTATGACGTTATTCTGGGCATGGATTGGTTAGAAAATTATGGAGCCGTGGTTAATTGTAAATCGAAGAAAGTTTATTTTCAGCCATTTGGGAAAGCGGCATTTTATTTTCAACGTATTCGATCTCGTTCTTCTCGTTTGCTTATTTCTGCTATTCGAGCCTGTAGATTACTTAATGCGGGTTGTTAGGGATTCTTTACTTCCGTGGTTACTGTTGAGGCACCACAGCAGGAGATAGATGATATTCCTGTGGTTCGTGAATTTCCTGATGTGTTTCCTGATGAGTTGCCAGGCTTACCCCCACAGCGAGAGATTGAGATGGTAATTGAATTAATTCCAGGTATGACACCTTTAGCAAGGGCACCTTACCGTATGGCTCCTGCAGAATTGAAAGAGTTGAGAGCACAGTTGTTAGAATTGATGGAAAAAGGCTATATCCGTCCTAGCTTTTCTCCATGCGGTGCTCCTGTATTATTTGTGAAGAAGAAAGATGGAAGCATGAGACTATGTATTAATCACATGCAATTAAATTAGGTGACTGTCAAGAATAAATATCATTTGCCCAGGATTGATGATTTGTTTGACCAACTTTAGTCGGCAAGCATCTTTTCACGGATTGATCTTCGATTTGGTTATTTCCAATTGAGGATTCAGGAATCTGATGTGGAAAAGACTGCCTTTAGTACGAGGTATGATCATTATGAATATTTGGTTATGCCATTTGGGCTAACCAATGCTCCAGCAGCTTTTATGGACCTCATGCATCGTGTGTTTCATCCATATTTGGACCAGTTTGTGGTGATCTTTGTTGATGATATTTTGGTCTATTCTGCCTCTGAGGAAGAACATGTTCAGCATCTTCTGGTAGTATTGCAGACTCTGCGAGATCACGAGCTCTATGCAAAATTCAGCAAATGTGAGTTTTGGCTTCGGGAAGTTCATTTTCTAGGCCACATGATTTCTGGTGATGGAGTTGCAGTTGATCCGGTTAAGATTGAAGCTGTTCTACAATGGCAGAGTCCTAAGACTATGACAGAGATCAGAAGTTTTCTGGGTCTTGCTGGTTATTATAGAAGATTCATTCAAGATTTTACACGAATTGCCGCGTCGATGACTAAGTTGACTCGCAAAGATGTGCCATTTGTGTGATCGGATAAGTGTGAATAGAGATTCAATGAATTGAAAAGGCTACTCACCACTTCTCCAGTGCTTGTTTTGCCTTCTGGCTCGAGTGGATTCGTGATATGTACGGATGCTTCTCGAGGAGGGTTGGATGCAGTGCTTATGCAACATCGCAAGGTTGTGGCATATGCATCCCAGTAATTAAAGCAACAGGAAGAAAATTATCCCACTCATGATCTAGAGTTGGCGGCAATGATTTTTGCATTGAAAATCTGGCGACACTACTTGTATGGTGAGAAGTTTGAGATCTTCACAGATCATTAAAGATTGAAGTATGTGTTTTTTTAGAAGGATTTGAATCTTTGTCAGCGCAGGTGGATGGAGTATATGAAAGACTATGATTTTACTCTATCTTATCAACCTGGCAAGATGAATGTGGTGGCCGATGCATTGAGTAGGAAGGTGCAGATCAGTCATTTATTGATTCGAGAATGGAAGTTGTGGGAACAGTTTCCTTGTGAGACATTCAGATTGAAAATTCTCCGTGATCCGATGGTAGCCGTGTTTGCTAGTCTAGTGATGACCCCAGCTATTTACCAGCCAATCAGGGAGGCACAGCAGGCTGATTCTGAGTTGTTTCGCATTATGTTAATGCCAGATGTGGAGTTCAGTGATGATTCTATGGTTAGATTCAGAGGTAGACTTTATGTTCCAGCTGATAAATCTTTGAGGAATGTCATTTTGCGTGAAACGCATGGATCTCGCTATGTTATTCATCTTGGCATCACGAAAATGTATCATAATGTGAAAAGGCAATTCTGGTGGCCAGGTATGAAGAAAGATGTAGCTAATTTTGTGTCTAGATGTTTGACATGTCAACAGGTCAAAGATGAGCATCAAAAGCCTGGAGGAATGCTTCAACCCTTGGAGATTCTGATGTGGAAATGGGATCACATCACTACTGATTTTATTGTGGGTTTGCCTCCCACTTCTCAAGGCTATGATGGTATTTGGCTGTTAGTTGATCGTCTAACTAAGACAACAAGAATGTTGCCGATCAAGGTGATGTGGAATGTTCAGAGATTGGCGGAGCTGTATGTCGAAAAGATTGTACCGTTGCATGGAATTCCAATATCCATTGTGTCAGACCGTGACCCGCGTTTTACTTCTGGCTTTTGGCAGAGCTTTCAAAAGGCGTTAGGTACGGAACTGGCATTTAGTTCAGCGTATCATCCTCAATCTGATGGTCATTCCGAGAGAACTATTCAGACATTAGAAGATATGCTGCGATCGTGTTGTTTGGATTGGCAGGGTTTGTGGAGTCAACACTTACCACGGGTGGAATTCTCATATAATAATAGTTATCATTCCAGTATTGATATGGCTCCGTATGAATCTTTGTATGGGCGTCCTTGTCGTACACCGTTGGACTGGTTTGAGACTGGTGACCGACTATTGACATGGCCAGATATGATTTAGCAGTGTGTTGATGTGGTGCGCCTGATCAGATAGAAAATGTTGACAGCACAAAGTCGACAGAAAAGCTATGCAGATCGGTGTAGAAGACCATTGCAATTCGAGTCTGGAGATTCTATTTTTGTGAAAATATCTTTGATGAAAGCCGTTATGAGATTTGGGAAGCGTTGAAGGCTTAGTCCCCGATATATTCATCCGTTTCCTATCTTGGAACGTGTAGGCCAAGTGGCTTATCGACTTCAGTTGCCATCGGTGATGCAAGCAATCCACGATGTGTTTCATGTTTCTCAGTTAAGGAAGTATATTCCTGATGCATCTCACGTGTTAGATGATTCAATGTGGCCTGAAGTGACAGCGGATCTATCCACGCCAGAGTTTCCGATACAAATTGATGATCATCGTGAACAACGACTGAGAAATAAGGTAATCCCTTTGGTAAAGGTAGTATGGCAGCGTCACTCGGGTAAGGAAGCTACTTGGGAACCTGAGGACGATATGCGTCAGCGGTTTCTATTTTTATTCGAGTAAGTTATATTTTCTTTCAGTTCTCTCCTTGTCCTTCCTTTTAAATTTTGAGGATGGAATTTCTATTAGGAGGGAGGGACTGTAAGATCCGGCAATTAATGGATTCTTAGTGGATCCTTATCGGTATTGAAGTGTGGGAAGATTCATGAATTTAGGCTACTTTATTGGGCTTAATGGGCCTAGTTAAGTGGGCTTAACCAATTTGTATAAGTATTTAGAAATTAAATAAGGCATTTGTGCAATTTCATTTCTTTTAAGGCCTTATTGTAATTTGAGTTTTTTTAACAATATATATATATATATTTATATATATCAAATATTTTTTTTGAGAACCCACGAGGGTTCTCTTTCTCTCCCCTTACCCTCTCTTTCTCTCTCGCACGTCCCCCCCTCTCCTTCCTCCCTCGGCGGTGTGCTCACCCCGGGGAGCTGCAGGATTTACAGATGGTGATTTCGGCGAGCTTGGGGCGTGAGAGGTGTGGCGGTGTCATCATGGAGGCGAGCCGTGGAGCGTGGAGGCGAGAACCCACATGTGGAGCGCGACATCCTTCGCGTGGAACAGACGTGGAACGGTGTTTTCGGCTTGAACCAAGTAGGGGGATGGCTTCCTTACCTCATTAGGATTGATTCCCCATCCCTTGGCATGTTAATAGCCGGCCTATATGCATGAACATCGTCATTTATGTCTTGATAGCATGAACATTGTAATTTATGTTTTCAATCCATCCATGGCCATTGTTTTATGTTTTTGGGCATGTAATTACTGTGGAATAGATGTGGAAAGGCAAGGAACAGGTTAAACCATGTTTTCCCATTGATTTGGATCGATTGGGAGGGATTCCAAATAGAAATCCTACATTTTCGATGCTCTGGGCGGCTTACGGTCGTCCCAGTGACCGCTTGCAAACAGGGGTAAGGCAGTGGACCTAAGCGGTCTTACACTTGACCGTTAAGTATCTTAGGCGGTCATTCGACCGACCGTTTGCGGATCCTAGTGGGCCAGTAGGTGACCGTTTAGTCCTTTGACCAAGTAAGGCGGTGTGAGTCTAGCGGTGTTTGACCATACCGTTTAGCGTCCCAAAACGGTCCATCGTGTGACTGTTTGCGATCAGGTTTCATCCCGTTTAATTATGTGAAATATTTGTGGCCAATCGATCATGGAGAGGACCGTTTGGATCGATCTAGCGGTCAAACGCTTGACCGTTTACCGTGTCCTTGCGGGCCTGTAGTAGACCGTTTGGACCCGCAGTGTGTGAATTTTATCCTGTTCATTTAATTATGCATTTAATACTGCATGTTCACTATGTTTAAATATTTTTACAAACTGTGGCATGTTTTTAGATCCCAATAGAATTATTTTCTCTTTCCTTGTGATGGAACCACTAGTCATAGCCCGACGACCTTTAGTGTCGACCCACCTGGGAGAGGTGGCGGGGTAGTCCCGGTGTATAGTTTATAAGCTAGTTTCCGTGGGCCCCCTTGCTTGGCTGTAGCGTCCTACTGGGGGGGAAAACTAGCTAGAGGCCTGGCTCAAGGCATTGAGCCTGTGTGTGCACACGTGGTCAGGGGCTTGGACTGACACTAACGAGTGTGACCCTGACTAGTTCTTGACCTTGGTTACTGTTACGTATCTCACTTGCCACGTTCCAGGCTCGTGTAGATACTTGAGACGTAGTATAAGTCGTCAGTGGACGCGTCTGGTCTTCTTTCTGGTGGTCCTTTCTTTCTCCTGTCACTTGGAATTGTTGAACTATTATTCTATTGGTAGATTACGATTCTGGATTTTAATTATTCATGTGAATATTAAATGGCATTTCAGTTAGCTATTTTTAATTTGTTCACGTGCATATACAGCTTTATTTCATGTCATTTCTTTATGCCATTGCATGATTACTTTCTTTTATATGTTTCGTTACGAGGTAGGGATCCACGTGAACCCTACTGAGTCTCTATTGTGAGACTCACCCTTCCTTTTCAGGTGAGGCGGAGCAACAGTCTACGGGTTTTCCTCGCGCTTTTGGCGGGAAGTCATAGAGCCAACAGTGGTCTGTTTGTCTGTCTGTCTGTCTTTCTTTCTCTTTTGACCGGGGTATGCCCCATGTAGTTGTTTATTTTGACTCTTGTACAGTGTTGGACTTGTAAAGTTGGATCTGGACTAGTATATACAAATATATCACTCTATTATTTTAAATTGCTTCCGCTTAAAATTGCCATTTTATAATTGCGCATGTAATTCTAGTTCATTATGCACCTCCTCAACCAATCCTCCCAACCCTTACGGGGCCTCATCAGCCTCTTGGGTGGCGCCTCCGAGTTCTTGGTATCAGTTTACCGGTATCTGGATCTCCGGGTCGTTACATTCTTCCTTGACTTTCTTGTTCTTGTGGTAGCCACTACCACTCCCATTCCGGGATATCTTCTTGCTATCACGGGATTTGTAGGGTTCTGTGATACTATACTTCTTCTTATCATGCCGATCAGACCTTCGGCTTGGCTTGTCTCCCTTTCCTTTCAATTTTGTGACCTTCTCTAAGGTCCTTTCACTTAGATGCACACGCTGGACCATTTCCGCATATGTACGGATATTCTGTGTCCCTAGTCGTTGAATATAGCCGGGCCTCAATCCATCCATAAACCAGTTAGCTTTCAATAGGTCGGTACTAATCAAGTGAGGAGCATAAGGTGCTAGCTTGGAAAATTGAAGTTCATACTCCGCTATGGTCATCATGCCTTGACGTAACGAAGCAAACTTCATGGCTTTCCTCTCCTTGACATGTTCGGAGAAGTACCTGGCTCGAAAAAGGGTATGGAAACCTTCCGAAGTATGTGGTGCATCTTGCGGCGGTGTCGGAATCGACTTCCACCATGTACGTGCATCTTTATTTAATTGAAACGTGGCTAGACGGACCTTCTCCTGATCATCACATTGCATAACTTCAAAGATGTGGTTCATCTCATCTATCCAATTCTCGGCTTCATCTGGGTTAGAGGAACCCGAAAACCGTGGAGGATTTAAACTCCGAAAATTGCGATGTAAGTCTCCAGCTCTTGCACCTGCGCCAGCTTGTGCCATATTTTGTAATGCTTGAGTAAGACCCGCAACGGTCTGTTGCATTCCTTCCCAGTCAACGCGATGAGCCATTATGAGAGTAAGGTACCTGAGAAGAGTAATGAATTTGTTAATTCTAATGGAATGAGTGAGGTTAAGCTTAGAAATTACTATCTCACCCCAGGTTCTACCTGATTCCTCTCATAGGTTGGGAATTTCCTTCCTAGTTTCATAGGTATGGGCCCTTAAACCTTGGACTTAACCTATGACATGACATCGTTCCCTAGGAATAAGTAAGTCCTAAGACCTACGCTCTGATACCACTTTCACTGTCACGTCCCGAGATTATGTAGCGAAAACAATCATCAGTCGGCTAGTACGTCTCGAGCAAACAATATAATCAGAGCGCAAGACAATCACACAAAGGTAATTGCACAAGTAATTTACTAAAAACCTTCAATTTTATTCCTTCATAAAATAATTCCCAAAGTACATAAGATCTTTTCACTGGACTCAAGAAAATAAAAATTACATCATGACTCGACTAGACATTAATAACTAAGGCTTCTCTCGAGTCACGTATCCTTCAATCGCTCTCGGATCCATCACTTGAGTAATCGGAATCCGACCCACTAGAATTTCCTGAAAAAGATTGGAAAGTAGGGTAATGAACACACTTGGCCAGTAGGTATCTTCGTATCAACATGAAGGCAAATTTAAATGATTAGCATTTTAGCTCTAGAGAATAAGATAAATCATGCAGATATGATGAATCATGCGAATAAAGCCAAAGTAACAAGATATGATCAAGCTTGAGATATGAGAGTATGATTAATAAGTATATAACAAGAATGTCAATTTGGCCTTTTTCATGAACAAGAATGTAACAATAATGTACTTTTCATAACCACGAAGGCTATGCACTAGAAAGTCAAGTAAGAAAGTATTGTCTGCTTAATAGAAGTACTTCATGAATTTATGTGGTTTCCCCGTGGATATTTCACTTATTTATAGAGAAAGTACTCCCAGCGCAATGCGACGCCAGTAGCATCATACTCCATGGTTTATAGTATGTTTCGACAATCAGCCGAGGGGACTAGCATAGAGCCCTTGAACACAATCAGTGCTCGAACTGCATCTTTAAGTATAAATCAAGCTACTTCCACGTTTATATCAATAATATGGCCAATAATATACAAATTCAACAAAAGTTCCAGGATAAGGTAACCAAAAATAAGAATGCTTCAATTAAGAACAAGAGATTTCAAGGAATGAATTAATAACTCGGTTATGCTATAAAGAAAATTTGACAGCATAACGATACATTCTTCATTTTCCATATCTTTACATTGACTTATTACCACAGGTTTAGAGTCCAGAAAATCCATGAACTCAAGAAAATCAACCCCAAAGATCAAACCTTGGGTTAGATAAAATCAGGAACCAAACGGTCTAGTGCAGGACCGTTTGACACAGAAAGTGGTCATAGGCTGGACCATTTAGAAATTCAAGCGGTCTAGTCTTGGACCGTTTCATGGGACATAGTTCGACATTGGAAACAGGACATCTGGAGCCTGGTGGTCTAGTTGATGGCCATTTAGTATCCATTAGCGATCTAGTGAATGGCCGCTAGCAGTCTCTGGCAGTCAACCAGATGACTGTTAAGTTCTAGAATGCATAAAACACCAGAAAAAGTGCTTTCTAGACAATGGGTTTTAATGATACAACCAGCTCGGCGTCCTAGTGGGAATCCCAGGCTCACGGAGTCTTATGGAGGCCTTGAAACAAGATTTCCTAGTCCGTTGAAAGGAATATACAAAGGAGAGATCATCATGTCCAAGATTTTGTACTTAATGTGTAAAAGTGTAACTAATGACAACATACCGGGATATGTGCCATGTACTTAAGAAAATGACTCTTAGAAGAGAGAGAGAGTCATGGAAAACAGTGATCAAGTTAAACCATGATTCCTCTATTATTTCAAACATGTATTTAATTACAAGAATATATAATTTTGGTCACAAATTAACATAAGTTAAATTAATACCAAATGTTCATAGAAGCATGGAATCTATTATGATGAAAATATAACTAAGTCTATGAAACCAATGTTAAAACCAGGAATAAAACTTAGTTAACTAGGCCTATCATATAATAATTATGGCAAATCTGTAATATATTCGGATTAACAATATTACAGAAAATAGCAATCTAAAATGGTCTATGGAACGACCGTTTAACTGGGCCAAACGGTCTGTCGGGCGACCTCTAGAATTCCTGGCGGTCCACAGGACGACCGTTTCCTCCCGTGTTACAGAAACCCAATGAATAATTAAAGAAAAATACTACTCTAATGCACATAATGCCTGGAAATCAACATATATAAACTTTCTATGGCATGATAGAACAAGGATAAGCCAACAACATGCAGAGGTTCATGTAATTAACAAGAAGATTCTCCTTTTTACTTTTTAAAGGCTAGTTCATGCATGAAGACTAAACTAGATGCATAGTCCTAATGAAACATCAAAATCTCAAGATACAATGCATGAAATCGAATGAAATCAGAGGACTTTTATTCCTGACTTTAAGTTTGAGCCATTCATGAGATAATCTACCTTGGTTTTGGGCTTTAAACTTCGAATTTAAGGATGATGTTGTGCCCCTGGTTTTGATGATGACAACCATGAGATGTGTGTGTTGAATTCAACTTAAAATGTTGAACTAAATCTTGATTCAGTAACGCATGCATCTGGTTTATTTTTGAATGCACGAAAGGGACAGGGTCGACGTAGGATGATTCATGGCATCCACGCAGTGGGTTGCCTCGAGGACAGCGTCTACACAAGACTCTGAAGGCGTCCACACATCAGTTCAAAAGGCCAAAACGTACTCAGTGCATGTTTTCTTGCATGAACAAACTCAGTGCATGTTTTCTTGCATGAACAAAGTCTGTACATTCTTCAATAGCAAGTCGATACATCTCTTGCTCCATGAAAACAAAGTCTGTACATTCTTTAGTAGCAAGTCGATACATCTCTTGCTCCATGCAAACAAAGTATGTACATTCTTCAGTAGCAAGTCGATACATCTCTTGCTCCATGAAAACAAAGTCTGTACATTCTTCAGTAGCAAGTCGATGCATCTTTTACTCCATGCACGCAAAGTCTGTACATTCTTCGACGGCATGTCTGTGCATCTTTTGTACCATGCACTCAAAGTGGGTACATTCTTCGGTGGCATATATGTGCATCGCTTGTACATTGCACGCAAAGTCTGTACATTCTTTGGTGGCATGTCTATGCAACTTTTGTTCCATACATACGTAAAGTTCGTGCATTTGAATATTAAGTCTACACATGGTTGCCTTGATGACTTAGCAAGTCTATACATTCTCGAACCAACTCTGTGCATCTTTCTACTATCCTCATATTGATTTTAACTGATATTAAGTCTGACCTTTGCAAGTATTTGCTCGAGGAGTTTAAGAAGGGCACGTGATCCAAGAATGGAGGATGTGTCAGGATCGTGACACGTGTAAAGCAGTGAGCTGAAATACTGCCACGTGGTCAAGGCGCTAGGGCGGGAATTCGTGGAGGACACACGCCCACCTATCTGCTACTGCTATAAAAAGAAGACTTCTCCATCTGGAGAAGATGATCGTGTGTGTGAGGATTGAAAAATACCTTAGAAGAGCAGAAGCAGAAAGAGCCTGCACGATCCAGAGAGAAGAGAAAGAGGAGAACAGAGAAGAAGATTTGGAGAAGCGGTAGTCGAACCTGAGCGAGTGAAGCCCTCGAGAAGGATCGTGGAGTCCATCATCTTCCTACTGGTACCGTGCTGCATCCACTGACGATCAGAGGAGATCCAGGGGCAGTGGATCAGTGCGAGTTCATCTACCCTTCAGAAGGAGAAGGCCAGCTGATCGTTGAAACATCTTCCTCTAGACTTCTGAGTTCGAGCTTGAGATCCAGCAGCATCACAGATCTGGAGCTGTTCTTCCATCTCTGAGTGATTTCATTTATTGCTTTTGTTTTTCAGTTTGAACTCTGTTATTGTATTTCTCCCTCGTACTAGTTTGAGTAGAGGGAGGGTATTTGATCCAGCGGATTGTGCTTGCATCAAGGGTATTTGGGCGTGTTTGCCTGCAAGCTGTTTGTCAGCGGTTGAGAGGATTTGTTCCTCTGTCTAGCCAAGCTGTAGTGCTCAGCGGTGTTGAGGAGTTTATTCCTTGGTGTAGCTAAGCTGTAAGGCTCAGCAGGGATCCTCACTGATTTTAGTGAGGGGTGGACGTAGGTCTCCACAGGGAGACCGAACCACCATAAAAATCGGTGTTCTCTTGTGGTTTGCCATTTTTTGCATAATCTGCTTGACGTTAGATGTTTGAGTAGGCTCGATCTGCACACATTTAGTTACTGATTTTCTGATTAGCATTCTGTTTTTGATAGCGAGTGTGATCTTGCATAAAATTTTCAAAAGGTCAACCTATTCACCCCCTCCCCCTCTAGTTTGACCTTCCACCTAATCCTACACGTGGTGTCAGAGCTTGGCTCTCTTGTTAAGGGTCTCACAACCCAGAGAGATATAGTGGAATGGATAACAGGGGGCTCATGCCTGAAGGGTATGCAGTGAATAGGCCACCCTTCTTTGATGGTACTAACTATGCTTACTGGAAAAATCAGATGCAGGTATTTCTGAGATTCAGGACCATGAGATTTGGACAGTCGTGAGCAAAGGACCCTATCAGTTAGAAGGAGATGAAGAACTGTGGGTAAAAGAGCAGATTCGGAAGTCCAACATCAATTGGCAAGCTATGAATATCATGCAATGCTCATTGCATCCTAAGGAGTTTTCATGAGTGTCCTCATGTGCCAGTGACAAGGAAATGTGGGACAGACTTGAAGTCATCTATGAAGGTACGTCAGAGGTAAGAGAGACAAAAGCTAATATGTTAATTTCTGAGTATGAAGCTTTTAGAATGAAGCCAGAGGAAAATATATCTGAAATGTATGCTAGGCTAACTCTATTAGTGAATGGTCTTAAAGGTCTGGGAAAGGTTTACAGTGATTATGTACTGGTCAGGAAAATTCTTAGATCCCTAACTCCAATTTGGCACACCAAGGCCATGGTTGTTGAGGAATCTAGGAACCTTCCTACCACTACCCCTGATGAGCTCATCGGATCTTTGATGGCTTATGAGCTGAACTTCAAAAGGACAGATGAGGATGTGAAAAAGAAAAAGCCCCTTGCATTGAAGGTAGAACCAAGTAGCAAGGAGAGTTCAGATGACAGTCAGTCATCTAGTTCAGACGATGATTCAGGTGAGATAGCCATGCTCACCAGGAAATTCAAGAAATTTTTAAGGAAGGAAGGTTAGGCTATAAGGTGTGCGTGTCATCCTTGCGCAGGGGCCATGCTAATCTTCTCTGTATCGTTCCAATTTTATCGGATGTCTCCGAAGAGACATTGAGTCGAAGACCACATGTAAGAAATAGTTCAAAATTCAAATCATAAAATTCAAAGAAATCTGACAAGGTTGTTTGTTATAAATGCAAGAAACAAGGACATATCAAATCTGAATGTCCAGAGAATATGAAGAAAGCTTAGCCAAAGTGGAAAAACAAAAAGCCCAAGGCCATGATGAGTACGTGGAGTGACGAGGAGAAAGATGAAGATGAAGATGAAGAAGAAAGCACTTCTGAAGAAGAGAGTGATGTTAAGCTGTGCTTCATGGCTAAGGGTGATGAGCAGGATAAGGTAACTTCTTCCTTTGAAAACTTTTCTTAAAGTGATTGGGAAGAAGCTTTTAATGAATTGTTAGATAAGTACGATTATGTAAAGAAAGAAAATAAATCACTGAAGAAAAAGAAAAGTTTGACTAGTCAAGAAAATTCTTTGAATGAGAAAATAAGGTGCTTAGAAGCTGAAATTACCAGTTTAAGAAAATCTCTTGATGAAAGTGATCAATGTAGAGATCAATTAATAGAGATGAAGAGAGAAAATGAATTTTTTCTGAAAGTGCATGATGAACTGAAACTAAGAATTCAAAAATTGGAGAGTGAAGTAAAAATTGCTGAAGAGAAATTTGAAGTCATTCAAGGAGTGAATCAAGAACTCCAAGAAAATTTGAAGAGGCTGGAAGATGAGAATTCAAGTAAACAAGCCTGTAACGACCTGAGAATCCGATTACCGGGAAGGCCCAATAACCCGAGACTCGCACCGCCACCCACGAGTCCAAAGACTCGGAAGGGTTAGAAGGATGGTGTGGAAACTACACAAGTATCACAAGTAATTGCAGAAATTAAACAGTTATAATATTAAGCAGGAAATAAATTAACATTTTACATGGTCCACAATAGAAAAATAACAACAACAGTAGTAGTCCTCAACCAGTACAGAGACAAGAAGGAAAAGTACAGCAACACGGGGCATACCCCGGCTCTGACCTCTGGCACTACCTCTGGGCACCCGCACCACGCTGCACTCCCGACGCGCTCCCTGAAGGTGGCGCCTCACCTGAAACACGGTGAAAAACACGCAGTGAATGAGTCTCGGAACAAGACTCAGTAGGGATCACTCGAACCCTACCTCGTAGACGGGAAACCACTACGCTAGCGGTAAGAGAGTACCTCGGAAAGGGAAGCACTGTCCTCAACCGAACGAAGCCCTGCGGCACGTGAACCGGCAAACGTGTCGCGGTGAGAAGACCAAACTCAACGGTCAACCCGGCAACACCCGAAGGTCGAAAACGCCCAACTGACAGTCTGACACTCCGTACTCGACAGGAGTACCACCCACTAGAAGCACAGCCGGTAGCGTCCCCTGACATCTTACACCGCGCTGCTGGTGAACCGCCTGACGTGGTAGCTCCTACCAAAGGCGCAAACACCGCACAAGTAACCACAAACAAGTGACTAGCTGGGGTCACGCCCGTCGACGTGGGTCGAACCGCTCCCAACCACGTGTGCACACACAGACCACGCGTCCTAGGTCTGGCCCTCTGACCGGTTTTCCCCCGTAGCCGGACTCTGGCTACCGACGAGGGGCCTACGGTAACCGGTCCACAAACCGTCTCAAGGTGGGTGCCCGTACACCACTCCCAGGTGAGACCAGCACCTCGTACTGGTGGGCTACGACTAGTGGAGGGTCACTGAAGGAGTAGACTCTCAAGACAACGGAAAACAACGTCCGAACCTGACGAAGTACGGGGGCCGTCTCACGTACCAGCACCATCGCACGGTGACCACGGTCGGAGAAAGAAACGGACGCGCCGCCCACGGCCAAGCACATGACCCACTCGGGGTTCATCTTCCAGGAAGGCTCACGACATGCGGGGGAACTCCACCGCGCACACATCGATACACGGTGACTCGATCGAGCGAGAACACGGAAACCCGAAACGCCTAGGGTCACCCGGACCCACCAAGCCCATGGGTACGCTAATCGAGGTAAACGGAACCTCCGGACACCCAAAGACACGGTCACGGAACTCCACGGGGTGTCCAGGACACACACGGCCCAAGAGGAACACCAGACGACATGACAGATCGCGTTAGGGAACCCTAGCGCGACAAGGAAGAACGCGCTAGGACCCCCTAGCGCGACAGGGAAGATCGCGCTATGGCCTCCTAGCGCGACAAGACAGGTCGCGCTAGGGACCCCTAGCGCGACAAGGCAGATCGCGCTAGGACCCCATAGCGCGACCAGAACCGCCCTACTGTTCATCTTCTCCGATGAACGTGCCCCGTCGGGGCAGCGCGACCATCAAGAACGCGCTACTGGAGCATAGCACGTTCTCAGTCCGCGCCCAAAAATGGTGAAACTCCCAAAAACTCCAACCACGCCCCCATACCTCAACCGGAGAGGGGGAAATCAAGGGGAATGACCCCTAAGGACCCTTAGCATGCTTCTAAGCCATCAAAATATGAAATAGCGGGCTAAAACCATAGATCGGGCGAGCTCTCCCCAAATCATGGAAAACCCCAAACCCGCTCAAACAAGCCTCTCTCAGCCTCCCCGCGGCCCACAAATCACGGAAACGAACGGCAAGAGGCTAAGGAACGTCACCCTACCTCAATGGAGCGAATGCTCCGCCGGCTCGTCCGCAAACGCAAGAAATCGCTGTGGAAAACCCTCGTTCTTCAAGCTTCCCACGAGCACCGCATGTCCCCACGATCGCCTCACCGCCGCCCACGTCGCCGCGCCGTCGCCCCGCCGCTGTCAGCAGCCGGAGAGGAGCTAGCCGCGCTCGAACGGGAGGAAGAGAGGGAGAGAGGGAGGTCACGGTGGGGAGGATGGAGGAAGAAGTAGAAGAAGAAGAAAGAGAAGGTGGGGGAAGAGAGAGAAAATAGGGGGTATTTATAGAAAATCCAGAAAATCTGGAAAATACCAAAAAATAGAAAATTACACCTCCGCGATCCTCGGAACGCACCGATCGCAACGGTACCACTCGTGCCCAGGTGAACGGCCCGGTTCACCCGCAGCGAGCTTCCGAAGGAAAAGCCGAAACACACACTGGAAATCGAAAAACACGCGCGGAAAAGCGGCGGAACGCCTTCGGGCCTCCGAAACGACCCCGGATCGCGCCGATCCGAGCACGAAAAATGTTCAAAGCGAAATTTCAGACCCAGCGGAGCCAAACACTCCGAAAACCAGATCCGGGACCCGCAAAGAAGGATCCGAAAGGTCCGGGATATTACAAAGCCTCTCTAGAGAAATTAACACAGGGTAAAAATAATCTTGAAGCTGTCAAGGGAATAAGAAGCAATTTTGGGAAAGAAGGACTTGGTTACAATCCAACCAAAAAGAAGGATCTAGGAACTATACTTGTAACATTTGTTTATGAACAAGGCACATCTGGGCAGAGCCAAATGGCTGAAAAGAAGTCTCATGAGAAAAGTCAAGAAAAACTAAAACAGACGGATGAAATCAGAAAAGAAAAGGGAAAAGAGAAAATGAAGGTTACCTTAAATGCCAATCACCATAAGAATGTGCCTAAGCTCAGAAGTAAACCCTCAGGTCAGCCTATAGACCCTAGTTCATCAACCCAGCATCAGACTTATAGAAATTTAGGGAGTCATAGGTCTGGTACAAGACAGTTGCGTCAACGCACTGGGTACCCTGCGTCCACTCAACCCATGTCCAAGGGGTTCTACAGAAATAATGCTAGAACAAACCATTGGCCGCGTCAACACAGTGTCCATACTGTGTCAACGCATACACCCTTCCAGGATGGGTATTCTTTCAGAAATACTAGATTGAGTCGATGCAGCGACTACAGTGTGTCAACGCATCCTATGCACCAGAACCCATATGACCAAAGGGTTAGATGGATGAGTCAACGCAGTCAGGTGAGAGGGTCTACGCAGCGAACCTTCATTCCTTCAAGAGTTCAGTATTTTTCTAGAACTTCTTATCCTAGATTCCCCAGTGCTTCTTGGAGTCACAATAATCATTGGAATGGGAACAAGAATAAAACTTCATACTTCTCTAACAACAGAACTGATTCAAAAAGGTCATTCCAAAGGGTACCTCAAGCTAATCAGAAAATTCTCAAACCTATGAACTCCACATCTCAAAAATCTCCAAAACAACAAATATGGATTCCCAAAAGCATGTTGTCTTATTTGACACAATCCTATGGTGTGATGGGACCCAAGTGTATTTGGGTTCCAAAATCTCTTGTTTGATGTGATTTGCAGGAGTGCCTTGCAGCTGTACACAATAGGTGGTATCTTGACAGCGGCTGCTCAAGGCATATGACGGGCGATAAGGCAAAATTTTATTTCTTGGTTGAGAAAGAAGGAGGGCATGTCACGTTTGGGGGCAACAATAAAGGCAAAATTATTGGAAAATGTAAAGTTGGCAAAACTCCCTTGAACTCCATTGATGATGTGCTACTTGTTGAAGGACTAGAATATAATCTTCTTAGTATAAGCCAACTGTGTGACAGGGGACACAAGGTTGTGTTTGATTCTCTTGTATTCACCATTCTTGAAATGCATTATGAAAATGTTAAGTTCATTGGGATTAGAGGCCATTAGATTATTACTTGCATATGCTTGCTGCCATGGAATAAAACTTCAACAAATGGATGAAAAAAGTGTGTTTCTTAATGGTCTAATAAAAGAAGAGGTGTATGTTGAACAACCCCCTGGTTTTGAGTGCATAGACTGTCCTAACCATGTTCACAGATTAGACAAAGCTCTCTATGGGCTTAAACAGGCACCTCGAGCATGGTACGATAGACTCAGCTCATACCTCACTGAAAAAGGGTATTCAAGAGGTAAAGTGGACCAAACTTTATTCACCAAGGTAAGAAACAATGACATTGTTCTGGTTCAAATTTACGTTGATGATATAGTCTTTGGATCCACTAAACCAAGCATGTGTGAGGAATTTGCACAATTGATGACTGCTTGCCTTGCTTGATTTGCAAGTGCCTGATTTCCAAATAAGTCACAAATTTAGGGGGAGTTTAGTTTTTAAGTATTCTTTTCTCTTTTGAAGAACACATGATAAATAAAAAGCTAGCATGTCAATCATTGCATCTTCATTCAAGCTTTCAGTCATGCATGAACTGAGGGAAAGTTTGCATTAAATTTTACTGGCTGAGGAGTGTAATTCAGTTCCCTTAGGTTAGTGGGTTGTGAACCTGAAGTGTGGTTCGAGCAGTTGGTTGAATATCAGTACTCTTTAAGAAGGGTTAACGTAGCTGTGAGATGGGTCAACGCACTGATTGAAACAATCTGGAAACAATGTTGGAAGTTGAATTGACTGGTTGAGTGAGTTAACGCAGTCACCTGGTTGAGTTGACGCACTGACAGAAACCTAGTGCAAATCAGTTCTGGAAGCAACTGGATTACTTTAGAAGGGTTAACGCAGCACTGGATGTGGGTCAACGCAACCTGGAAATTTTGCTCACTAAAGACATAATTGAAGTCTTTCACTCATATCTCATCAACTTGGAGTCTTCCTGTACCTTAAAGTGTCTAAAACTTGGAGTCTTCTCAACATCTCATCACCTTGTTTCTTCTCTACATATCTCATCTACTCATTTCCTCAGCTTGTAGTGAAGTACCTCTCAATCTTCAGTATGAGGGATGATTCATGAGCTCTGAAATGTGAGTTGATGTCATAGATTCAGGGGGAGTTAAAATGATAATTCCTTTATGAGAGGTGGTGATCTTTATTGACTGGCTCTATGCAGTATTAATGGTTGGAGATCTATAAATCTTATGATCTTTGAATGCTAAAATTCTTGAACATAAAAGTGCTTTGAAACTATGGAATAGCTATGGAACTATTTAATAAAACTGGGAACTCATCTATTCTAGAACCATGATGATCAAAAGTAAAGGGACCTCTTTGTGTAAATGAATTTAATATCTGTGTTGACTTTAAACTCAGAATAGGTTTAATAAGAGCTGAAGAAATAAACCCTATATATATACATGTAATAAATTGCAGAGCAATGGCAAGCTTTCACTGAGAAACTGTCTCTATGCACCAAAGAAGTGCTAAGGAGCATGTCATGATGTGGGCTGTTACCTCTGTTTCAAAAGAAAAATAATTCATTGCAGAGCAATGGTAATTTTTCACTGAGAAACTACCTTCATGCACCAATGAAGTGCTGAAAGGCATGTCATGATGTGAGTTGCCAACTCTGTTTCATTGGAGCAGAATAGTTAGCTATGCTGAGTAACCGGGGACTCTAGTGTCTGATAAACATGTGTATCCGTGTCAAAAGGCTAGCTACACTTGACTACAAATGAGAATTTAAAAATAAAAAAAAAGAAAAAATATTTAATATATATATATGGGGTTGACATGAAGTTCAAATATAAAATCCTATAGAGTTCATCCTCAATACGAGTTAAATTCACTTCTATAAGGGTCTCTTGAAATTGAACAATCTAGGGGAAAGATTTGAGAAAGTTCCAAGTGTGCAAATTGTTCTATCCTTATTTCATAATCATGCTCTTCTTGTTCAAGGATTAATCTCAAATTCTTAAGATTATTTTTCTCCACATCATTAAATGAATTAGGGTTAATCATCAGATCTCTCTTAAGGGAACTTGAACTTTATCTATTAAAAATCCCTGAATGTAATATCATCTTTTCATAATTTCAGTGTCTTTAGAATGCCGTCTCCATCCGAGCCCACCGACCAAAAAGAGAAAGCTCTCTAAATCTAGGGCAGAAGAGCAGTCTACATCTTCAGCTGCTGCCAAGGGGAAACAAGGTGTGGACAGTTCACATGCAAGGTCTTCTGATCCCTCTCTCACCATCAATATAGAAGAACCTCTGAAAGTCCTTATTCCACGATATATTGTTGATACTGATGTTGAGATGCTTGCTATTTTTCCGCAGTTATTTCCCACTTTGGATTTTCAGGGTTGGTGGTATTTTGTCACAGATCATAGAATATATTACCCCACCCTCGTTCGAGAATTTTACCAAAATTTGCAATATGAGCCTCAAATCCCTAAAGTTTCTTTAACAGTCAGAAATGTCCATTTTGAGTTAACAAATAAATTGTTTGCCAGATCATGGAATATCCCAATGGATGGGGTTCAACTACATAGTTTTCGTTTTGATGAACATGAAGCTTATGCTCTTCTGACTGAACAACCTAGTGATCCTACAGATGTCAAGCAGACATATCTATCTAGTCTAAAAGCCAATAGGTTCCCTCCCTTCAATAGACTGCTACATCATATCTGCACATCCATCATTACACCCCAGAGCAGTGGTAGAGAATGAGTTACTGAGATGCAACGATTCTTGCTATACTGTTTGCTGAAACAAATCAAGATTTCATTAACTGATGTTATCATTCAGACCATGGGTACATGTTTGAAACAGTCTAGGACACTTCCATATGCTGCCCCATTGATTGCAATTTTTATAAAGGTTGGAGTGAACTTTGGAAATGAAAAGAAACTAAACATTCCTAGAGGGAATAGATACTCCTTATCATACATTCAGAAGTTCATGGGATTTAAAGTTGTGAATGGACATCCAGTCAGAGTACTGCCAAGTCAGAAGCATGCCTCTGCCTCTGGGGCACCTGTTGTAGAAATCATCGAAACAACACCAGAAAACCCAGCGGCCAGTCCAGCCAGAGTAGACAGACAAGAGGTTAGTCCTGCCAGAATGGACCAACAAGAGACCAATCCTGTCCAAGCTGATATTGTCACAGATACTGCTCAAACTCTCCCAGCTGTCACTAGAGATATTATGATCATACATGGTCCTTTTCAGGAACCCTCTCCTCGAAGGGAACATGAATCTACCTACTTTCCCGAGGAAGAAATGCCAGATAATTTTTGTTATGATGCTGGCATGCATAATCAAACTTCCGGTATCAATCCCACTTTGATTCAATTTCTGTAAATGAAATTCAAGAACATTGATTCTTCCATAATGCATTTGAGCTCCACCATGGAAATGAGGATTTCCCATCTTGAGCAGAAATCAGACAGCAGATGGGAACAGTTCAAGCATGACAAATTCAAGTCCGACAAAAAGCTTCATAACTTCATGGAATCCCTCCTTCAGGTTTGTCAAAAAGCTGGGACAGTAATGCACAATTTGAAAAGCTTGCATCAACAATTTCTGAACAGGCTAAAGGCTGTGCAGACATATAACTATGATGTCAAGGAAAACCAGTCCAAGATGAATTTGAAATATTCCACCCTGATTGACAAGAACAATGAGTTCAGTGAAAAGGTTCAGACCTTGTTTGAAAAGATTACATCTTTTGGTAAGGACCTTGCTAAACTATTTAAACGATCCACTCTAGTGGGTGATGAGGTTATGGATGTTTTGAAAATTCTAAAAGAAAATTTCCCACCCACACTTGAAGATCAACGTGATGTGTACTGCCCTACACCAACAGAAGCCTCCTCTTCTGCACCTGAATGGGGATCTCAACAGAAAGCTCAAGTGGACTATCTGTTTGACATTTTACACAACTGGTTTGATAGTATCACTTCCAAAGTACAGGATTATCATAAATCTATCCTACAATGAGATAAGCACTTTTCGGACAGACTAGACAGTTTAGCATCTTCTATGACTCAGCTTCAGCAACAACTGGATACTGTGTCTGCAAACATTCTTCAGTCTCACTCTTCCTCACCTGCTCCCCTTCCTGATGATGTCAAAGGGGGAGAGACATGAACTCCAGTTGGAGCCTAGAATTGCATTGCATCTGCATCAAATGTGATTGAGTGAAGTTTTCCTTCTTTTACATATTTTGTGAAATGTTCAAAAGAAGTTGTATGATGTGAGAATCTCCAACTTTTGTTAGAAAAGCCTCTCTGTTCTTCTATTTGATGTAAAAAGCTTGAGCTTAATTGAATGACAAAAACTGGTGTTTTAGCCTCTGAAGTGAATTCTTTGTTTGATCTGAATTTCCTTGTTTGATCTGAATAATACATTTTTATTTAGATGCAATGGCATTCACCTCATAGTTGCCATCATCAAAAAGGGGGAGATTATTGTGCCCCTGGTTTTGATGATGACAACCATGAGATGTGTGTGTTGAATTCAACTTAAAATGTTGAACTAAATCTTGATTCAGTAACACATGCATCTGGTTTATTTTTGAATGCACGAAAGGGACAGGGTCGACGCAGGATGATTCTTGGCGTCCACGCAGTGGGTTGCCTCAAGGACAACGTCTACACAAGACTCTGAAGGCGTCCACGCATCAGTTCAAAAGGCCAAAACATACTCAGTGCATGTTTTCTTGCATGAACAAACTCAGTGCATGTTTTCTTGCATGAACAAAGTCTGTACATTCTTCAGTAGCAAGTCGATACATCTCTTGCTCCATGAAAACAAAGTCTGTACATTCTTCAGTAGCAAGTCGATACATCTCTTGCTCCATGCAAACAAAGTATGTACATTCTTCAGTAGCAAGTCGATACATCTCTTGCTCCATGAAAACAAAGTCTGTACATTCTTCAGTAGCAAGTCGATGCATCTTTTGCTCCATGCACGCAAAGTCTGTACATTCTTCGACGGCATGTCTGTGCATCTTTTGTACCATGCACTCAAAGTGGGTACATTCTTCGGTGGCATATCTGTGCATCGCTTGTACATTGCACACAAAGTCTGTACATTCTTTGGTGGCATGTCCGTGCAACTTTTGTTCCATACATACGTAAAGTTCGTGCATTTGAATATTAAGTCTACACATGGTTGCCTTGATGACTTAGCAAGTCTATACATTCTCGAACCAACTCTGTGCATCTTTCTACTATCCTCATATTGATTTTAACTAATATTAAGTCTGACCTTTGCAAGATATTTGCTCGAGGAGTTTAAGAAGGGCACGTGATCCAAGAATGGAGGATGTGCCAAGATCGTGACACGTGTAAAGAAGTGAGCTGAAATACTGCCACGTGGTCAAGGCGCTAGGGCAGGAATTCGTGGAGGACACACACCCACCTATCTGCTACTGCTATAAAAAGAAGACTTCTCCATCTGGAGAAGATGATCGTGTGTGTGAGGATTGAAAAATACCTTAGAAGAGCAGAAGCAGAAAGAGCCTGCACGATCCAGAGAGAAGAGAAAGAGGAGAACAGAAAATAAGATTTGGAGAAGCGGTAGTCAAACTTGAGCGAGTGAAGCCCTTGAGAAGGATCGTGGAGTCCATCGTCTTCTTGCTGGTACCGTGCTGCATCCACTGACGATTAGAGGAGATCTAGGGGCTATGGATTAGTGCGAGTTCATCTACCCTTCAGAAGAAGAAGGCCAGCTGATCGTTGAAACATCTTCCTCCAGACTTCTGAGTTCGAGCTTGAGATCCAGCAGCATCACAGATCTGGAGCTGTTCTTCCATCTCTGAGTGATTTCGTTTATTGCTTTTGTTTTTCAGTTTGAACTCTGTTATTGTATTTCTCCCTCGTACTAGTTTGAGTAGAGGGAGGGTATTTGATCCAGCGGATTGTGCTTGGATCAAGGGTATTTGGGCGTGTTTGCCTGCAAGCTGTTTGTCAGCGGTTGAGAGGATTTGTTCCTCTGTCTAGCCAAGCTGTAGTGCTTAGCGGTGTTGAGGAGTTTATTCCTCGGTGTAGCTAAGCTATAAGGCTCAGCAGGGATCCTCACTGGTTTTAGTGAGGGGTGGACGTAGATCTCCACAGGGAGACCGAACCACCATAAAAATCGGTGTTCTCTTGTGGTTTGCCATTTTTCGCATAATCTGCTCGACGTTAGATGTTTGAGTAGGCTCGATCTGCACACATTTAGTTACTGATTTTTTGATTAGCATTCTGTTTTTGATAGCGAGTGTGATCTTGCATAAAATTTTCAAAGGGTCAACCTATTCACCCCCTCCCCCTCTAGTTTGACCTTCCACCTAATCCTACAGATGAAAGTCAACCCTAGTTCTCTGCTCGTCCTCAACCGAACAAGCAACTTCACGTCCTTCTATCTCCTGATTCTCTTATCCTAAAAATGTGAAATTTTGAGGGTAGATAGAAGATATGAAGGATAACAGAAAGTTATAAAGACACCTTTGCTAAATACCTCATTTAGGGCATCTATTTCCCTGATCAATCTGGGTCAGACGCACTAATTCCTGAGTTTCTTGAACTGAATCAGCGACTTTGGAATCCTCTAACTCCTTGTAGACTTGATCTCCTAGAATGAAATTCGGAGGGTACTTAGTTCTAACTATAATAAACAAGTTCCTAGAAGAAACTTAGCTCTAATTCATCCTCCTTACCTTAGTTCCACGGTAGCCAAAAGTAAGGGTCGCACACGTTAAATTTGGGACCTATTTATCGGGTTTAGCTAGGTTTTGAGGATTAGAATGAACTTAGAGTCTAAATCAGGCTTTAAATTCGATCTACTAACCTTCTAGACTTGTCTAACTAGTAGATAGAGTCAATCCTAGGTGATTTGGATGTTAAAAATTCAATATTTTCACGTTTTCTCATACTCACGGAACTGCAGTGCCCTAGCGGTCTAGCTCTAGACCGTTTACCAGAGCTATGCGGTCTTGCGATAGACTGTTTTCCCTGTTGAGCATCGAATTTGAAATTAGTTCAAACTCTTTGATATTATCCTTGTTATTATCCACTTATTCATTTCCCAAAGAGTAATTATCCCTTAATTCTGTGATTACACCCATTTTAAGATTCTAGAATATGGGCTTAGGTCCAAAATAATCTCTTGAGCCTATTGGGTTTATTATATGGGCCTAATCCTCTCGGATTTGTGTGGGGCCTAAATAATTAGATTTAATTTATTATAATTCAATTAATATCCCATTAAATGCTTAATAATTAATATATGTATATTTTAAATCCAAAAATCCTTAGAAAATTCTCGGGCGTTACATTCTCGGTGACCAAAGTCATTGTTCTGACTATATTTACCCTTAGGAACATTTTAGAACATTCAGATGTTTAGAAACAATACTTACTTAATGTATCTCAACTAAAGAAAGTCATAATTTTAAAAGTTTCAGATTTCAGAAGATTTTACATGACACAACATGAAGCAGCTGGTTAAGGTTTATTAAAAATTGACTCAGATATTTTCAAGATATTCATATCCAAACTCAAGGAATATATTAAACTTAAACTTGCTGAATGTTTTAGACATTCATAATCCTGTATAATAGAAGATTCCCTTTTAAGATTATTTTCAAATTTATGATCAAGGTATACAAATTGAAATCTTCCTAAAATTTTAAGACAAGGAATTTTAGAAGCAGCCAATTTCTAGCACACATGATGGTGACTTTCAAGAGTAAGCATTTATTTGGGTAGATTCAAGAAAATTTTTAGTGTGCAACAAGATGAGTATCAAGTTTGATAGAGATTTTCAATTGGAGATTGTAATAATGAACATACAGCATGTATGTGAACATCTTGAAAACATTTAGCTAAAGTTATGAATGAGTGTTCAAATTTCAGTAGTCATAGATGATATCCAAGGTGATTTCAAAAAATAGGCAAATAGATGGGCAGATTCAATAGATGTGGCAATATAGTTCAAGCAAGTGAGGACAATGTGAGGCAGAAGGTATGACAAAAGTATTCAAACAACAAGAACCTTGAAGGTGACTTTTGGAAGTGACAAACTTAGAGATATGGCAATGATATTCAAGAGTGACAGACAGAAAATCAATTAAGATTATTGAACAGCCGAAGATAGTTTGACAGAATAGTTTCCAAGACAGTTAGGTCGACCTGGTCTAGCAATAGGTCGACCTGGGATTCTTCACAGAGTTCAAATTTTGGTGGTTTTCTGATAGAATGAAGTGAATTTTACTTCACTTTGCAACACGAAACTATGTCAAGCAATTGAGATCACATTCATGACACCAGTTCAAATTAAGATGGAGACATCGGTTGACCGAAATGAACAATTCAGTCGACCGAACTAGATAGTGAATGAATTATGTGACAGATTAGAAAAAATGTTCAATCAAGCAATTCAGAGCTTGACATAAGCTCCCCCTAAATGTATGCATGTTTTTCAAATGATCTTTTTGGATTTTTCTTAACATGAATGGTATGCAATCAATTTAAAATTAGTATATACATTCGCAACTTAATGCACTTATGCAAACTATAAAATGCATGAACTCCCCCTATCTAAATGCATTGAGACATTAGGTATGACATGAGTAACATGCAAGGAGTTATTAGAGTATGCTCATGAAAATCTAGATTGCCCCATAGACCCATGGTACGAGGCGGAGGTTAATCCTCACGCATAGTGTGGGTTTCCAGACAGAAATGATATGCCCTTCTCCTAACATACCATTCGATATACCATCGGGTCATGCATGAAGATTCAAAACAAATGCGTTCCCATATACGATGTAGATATAAAAACTGTACACAAAAGATTTTCAAGAGTTGTGCATGAGGGTCTTATTTAGACAATGCTAATGACATATGCAGATATCTCAAATTGTTCATGAAAGTGCAAATGAATTTTTCATGACTATGCATGTCAATGCAAATTGTATATGCATATGTGAAGATGTATGCATGAGCATATCAACATTTGCTTTGAAGGACACATTGAAAACAATGCTAATGATATATGTAGACATAAGAGCCCATGCATTTAAATTTATTTCGACTCCCCCTCAACATGCAACTAGTTGAAAACAATTAAATGCCATGAGCACATGAATTTTATCTGTCAGTTTTGAAGCATGATATACACAAATCAAGAGGAAGTTACTCAAGACATCAACTAAAACGATCAAGTATAAAGAATGCAAGAATTTCTAGCTCACAGATTTAAACCATGATATGCAACTATTAGAGATGAATTATTGAAAATCCATTATCTGACTCAGTAACATGCAGAAATGGGGTTTTACCATTCACAAGTGCCTTGGCTTATTGAACCCCCTTTTATTCCATGGCCCCAAGGCACACAGGCAAAGTAAATCTCAATTTGCATGCATGGGTACCCAAGAATTCTTGGGTCCCGAATGGTTAACAGCACCTCTGGTAGGTGCTCTCCTTAACTTCCAGGCATAAGAGTTTTCAAGTTTCATCAATCGATAATCAAGCATAGAGTGTCCAAATTTTTCATAGTAATGACATGAAACAGTTGGCTTTTTGTTCCTTTTATACATAAAAACATGAGCATGAAATTTTTGACCATAACCAAAACTGTTATCATGTTTACACTGAAAAGTTTTCTTTCTTTCTGTATGCCAACAATCCTTGACTGTATATGGCCATACTTTCCACAATTATAGCATGAAAGAGAATTTCTTCTAACAATATTCAGCTAGCATTCATTAGCCCTATGACATGTCTTTCCACAGTTAAAACACGCAATATGCTGAACTTTTGAAGCAAATTTATTCTTATTAAAAACATGCTAGTTTACGGGAGGGTTGACATATTCAGTGTAAGAATGAGAATGTCTTTTAGCAAACCAACATTGTGCAACAGTATGTCGTACTTTACCATAGTGAAAGCATTTGACACTCTTTTTCTGATTATCAAAAAATTTTCTTGCATGAAACTTTCTAGCATGCATTTCAACATTTTTCAAATTATCCTTTTTCATTATAAAACAATCATACATAAGGTGACCATACTTACCACAATAGAAATAAGAAACATTGACTTGTTTTGAAGCATGGCGTTTTTCATGTGTGTTTTTAAAAAGGATGTTATTGAATTTCTTTTTCTGTGGTTTATTCTGTTTTTGAATTTTCTTTTGTCTTTGGTTATTCTGACCAGCTCGTTGACTTGGGAAAGCAGCTGAGGTGCTGGCAACATTTGAGCTACACACACAAGTTGTGTATAGCTGGTTCCTGATATCATTTTTATTCATAGACATGTAACCTATCTTCTTTCTTTGAACATTAACTCCACCTTCAGAGGACACTTCCAATTTTCTTTGCTTTTAGCAAATTCAGACAGTGAGGTATTCAATTCATGAATTTCAGTTTGGAGTGAAGAGATGTGCAATTCTGAATTGGCTAGTTCTTCCTCGCATTTAGTTACTTTATCATTCAATATGGCATTGATGGTTATATGACTTTCAATTTCTTGCATCAATGCATTCACTCTCTCAGATTCATCATAAGATGAAAAATTTCCTTTTTCTAAAGTTAGTAGCCTTTCAGACATTGCAGTGTTCAACTGCTTTAATTCTTCATTTTCTTTTATCAGATTTGAAATCTTAGCCAAATGCTCTTGGCTTTCATCCTTCAAGGAAGCAATCAGCTCCTTGTTCATTTCCTCATCAATCAAACATGCATCAATTGATTGCTTCAATTGCAAGCAGTTTTTACATGAGAGGTTTGAATTGTCATGTTCAATTTTCTTTTTCAATTTTTTGTTTTTTGTTTTTATTTTCCTATATCTATCAGAACGTTCTTCATACATACTCATTAATTCATCAAAATAAAGTTCTTCAAATCTAGAACTTACCTGAGATGATGTCTCCTGTTGATCACTACTGTGATCACTTATGCTGGCCATCATACATTCTTGTTCCTCCTTCTTCTCATGAATGGCTACGCATTTATCCCATATATCCTTTGCAGAGCTGCAAGTAGAAAAACACAAGAGCATGTCAGTATCAATAGCGTCATTCATTAACTAAAGTGCTCTAGAATTATCAGTGTCTTTAGATATATGATCTTCAGTCAACTTAGATTTATCTTTAGGCAATTTGTGTGGACCATGTGAAATCAACTTGCGTAAATCAGGATCAATTGATCTAACAAACCTGCGCATTCTGCGAAACTAGGAATCAAAATTAGAACCATTGAAAATCAGTGGATAAGCCATTGAAACAAATCAAAACTAATTCAAAGCAATAGACTAAGAGCGATAATCCACAACCAAAAATTGCACCTAAAAATAGCAGGATCATCTGCAGATTGTTGGATCTGATGAATCAGAAACCCGCTCTGAAACCAATTATTGGGGTGCAATAAACGAGATCTAAAGGGGGGCGAATAAATCTCTCTATGAAAATTATGCGGAATTAAAACTCACACTAATGGCTCAATTAAAACTAACGCTCTACTTTGACTAGTGCTCGAACACTAAGAGTACTTGGAAGTATGCATGCTGAACAGACGCAGGTGAATCGAGTCTAAGCATGCATCTAGCGTGAATCAACAGCGTAAACAAACCACATCACACAAAATATTTTTAGGTGGTTTGATCTGCCACTGCAGATCTACGTCCACCCCTCACTCAAACCAGAGTGAGGCTTCATGCTGATCCACAGCTTTGGGGAATGAATCCCTACAGACCGCTGAGCCTCACAGCTTGCTTAACCAAGGAACCAATCCTCACCACTGAGCAACACAGCTTGCTGTCCGAGGAACCAATTCTCGCTGCTGAGCAATACAACTTGCTGAATGTGGCAAAGAGAAACAAGGAACAAAAGCATAAAGGAACCAAAACGGAAATAGGAAAACAATATAGCTCTTCAAAGAGCAAACGACTCTGGATTTGATTCACGAGTCACCACGCAGACAGATCTACGATAGGACTGCTGCAACTCTCAAACTTCTCTTTATCAAATCCTCTTCTCACCGTGGACGGTGAGATCGTACCAAGGAGAGAGAAGGAAAGGAGGGGGACGAGGATGAATTACAGGGTGATATAAGAAAGGTAGTGGAAAAAATGACCTAAAGGAAGTGTTCTAGTGGAACACGGGAAACCTAGACTTACCCAATTTTTGGTACGGGGCAAACTCCCTTCTCCCTTGATGAACGTCGTGATTCAATCCTTTCTTATATAACCTTGTCCCCCTCCTTTCTTGTCCCACCGCTAGCCCGAGACCCTTTCTCCCTTAATCTCTCTAATACTTGGCGTGGAGGGTAGACGGTGATGCTGCAGCGGCAGCAACGACGTGGAGCGGCAGTCGGCGATGAAGGGCTCGCGGCAGCGGCAACGACGACGATGGAGGAGTTACAGCGGCAGTGGTCACGGCGGTGGGGGAGCGGCAGTGGACCCGCTCCACGTCGCTGCTGCCGCTGCAGCACCACCGTCTACCCTCCACGCCACCATCACCGGCCATCCCCTCGTCTCCATGCCGCCAGCCACCCTCGCGGTCACGCCACCGACAACTCACTCCGGCCGCCACGGAGCCCTCCCGTCGCAGACGTCTTCTCCCTCTTCTATATATATATATATATATATATATATATATATATATATATATATATATATACACCAAACCAAATAAAACAACGGGATACCCCATCTCTCTCTAAGGATGAGGATGGGGCGACAGTGGAGGGAGGTGAGGTTTGGCCGTGACTATCGCTAGAGAGAGTGGGGAGAGAAGTGGCTAGGGGTTTTCGATGGGAGTGGGTGCTGCCGTGTTGAGTGGGTTAGTGTGCAATGGAGAGAAAAAAATGGAGGGATAGGGAGGTGTTACGTGGGTTGAGAGAACCATCCGACAAGGTGAGGTGTGCATGCAGAGAAAAATAAAAATAATCAAATATATATATATATATATACCAAGTCCAAACAAAATAACATGACTACCCCACCCCTAGAGGGAGGAAACGTCCACGACGGGAGGGCTCCGCGAGCCCTTCATCGCCGGCTGCCGCTCCACGTCGCTGCTGCCGCTGCAGCACCACAGTCTACCCTCCACGCCGCTGTCACTGGCCATCCCCTCGTCTCCACGCCTCCAGCCACCCTCGCGGTCCAAAAACGGCGTGTCTACACTCACAAGCTGGGCTGCATCTCTTGATCTCTCTCTCTTTTTCTTCTTCTTCTTCTTCTCACGATCTCCCTCTCAGAACTCTTCTCTTACTGCTCGCTTCTTCAACTCACACTATCTTCTCCGATGCTCTATTTTTCTCTCCTTGCTCTTTCGCTAGTAGTCGCTCTTCTTTTTCCCACTTCTTCTACTAATCAGCTTCAGTAGCACTCACGACACTTCTACTGATGCTCCTCAAGCTCTTTGATTCTCACTTCTCTGCACTATCTCCCTCTCTCTCTTCATATTCATCTGGTCTCTTCTTTATCCTTTCTTCTTCAAGCTTTTCTTCTCGTTCACGCGAATTTCTTTTACACAGGTGAGCTTGACCCTTGTGGACCCCACAAGATTCCCTCTTGGCGTGTGGAGGGAACACTCTCGCCAAAAGATCACTTCTGGAAAGTGATGATCGAGAGTCCATGTGTCAGATGAAGAGAGCAGGCTTTTCTAAGTAGCAGCCACGTGGCAGATTCTTCTTTTATGAAACCGGCCATCCACCTTGGATCACGTGCCAAGAGGAATTAGCTTCGAACCCATGTGACTATCTTAAGTCTTCAATCGACCAGCTACTTTTCATACTTAATCTGTAGCAGAATAGCTTTTCATTTCAGAAATATATCACTCTACGTATTCGAACATGTTGCAGATCATCCTGATATTCCTGCGAAACCAGTTATAGAAACTCATCATCACACTTATTATCATATACTCATAGCACATGAGAAATTATAATAAGAACTTTAAAACTGCAGAGTCATGCAATTATGAACACAAGCAAAACACAAGAAATTATACTGATGTGTCGATAAAAATGACTGAGGGCATCGACCTGATTATCAAACCATTTGCTTTGAGGCAATAAGACAATGACAACTGCATCGACTTGTCTAGCCCGAGCTAATACCACAACATCGACCTGTCAAAGCAAACATTAGAACTGTTGGTACTGCAGCATCGATGCACCGACGTAGTGCATCGTCCTGTCTCAACAAATATATGTTCTACTGCTCCTATGCATGCCTGAACGCATCGACCTATCTTTGCAGTGACTTATTCTACTGCATCGACGCACCGTCATAGTGCATCGACCTGTTTTAGCAATAAACCACAAAGGTATGCTGAAGCGTCAAGGCAAGATATTGCTACTTCGACCTCTCTTTATCACAGAATGCACTAGATGCATCGACCTGATGACTTTAACCAATATGGATACATCGACCTGATGACTTTAGAATGAATAAGTGCATTGACCTGATGATCTTATCAAATGTGGATGCATCGACCTGATAACCTTAGTGCTTATGGATGCATTGACCTGATAGACATGATGAACTTCATTGCATCGACCTCCTTCTTCAGTTGGCTGGTGTTCTGTCAGACCACAAGTCGACTTTCTCTAGATGAATTTTTCTTCAATGACTTCTACTGAACTGCTTTTACCACTTCTTTTATTCCACTGATTGTATCACTGCCATGGCTTCACTGCTAGCTTGAATTCAGCTGAACTAGCTTCCTAATTTATCTTTGGAGTCCTTTGAGTCCTTAGATACCTGTTCTTATCAGAATTCAACACGCAAACTTCTACACATGATAAGATCATAACAGTATCAACGTAATAGCAATATTAAATGCATATGACATCAACACAGAACATCAACATTAAGCATCAACGCACTGAACATTAGACATATGACTTCATCATCTCTCAT
The DNA here is from genome assembly GCA_022559845.1 of Amorphophallus konjac. Classification (NCBI taxonomy): domain Eukaryota; kingdom Viridiplantae; phylum Streptophyta; class Magnoliopsida; order Alismatales; family Araceae; genus Amorphophallus; species Amorphophallus konjac. The sequence continues at coordinate 187,351,664 of CM040118.1, read as the reverse complement.
GATGACTTATAGTGTTTGACATCATCAAAACCACAGAGACACAAACGGAGACACTACAGACTCCTTGGTGGACTTGAGTCGACTCCACCCAGCTGGAATCACGCCGCACGCCTTCGCAGCGCAATGTCCCGTATCGGTGACAAATGGACCCGTATCGGTGACAGATAGCGCCGTATCGGTGACAAATAGATCTGTATCGGTGAAAAATAGGCTGCAATGTTGGAAATGTCAAAAACAATGGAGTTGCGTCGACGTAATAGGTCCGTGGAGTCGACGCAGGCTTGTTGTAGCTCGCATAGTGAGAAATGGAGCTATAGCGATGGATTAAGGGTGACAAATAGCTCTTTAGGGTGAAAAATAGCTGATAAGGGTGAAAAATAGCTAGTTAACGGTGAAAAATGGGTTATAGCAGTGAAACGTGAAGAACGATCATGCTTGCTCGTTGAGAATTGCTATGCTTGAGTTTCTAAACTCTGTTCTCTTAGATTTGAAGCTTCATTAAGCCTTGGACGACACTGATAAACACCCTCAAGATCAAAGGAAGAATCTCGAGTTTTAATGACCTTCCAAAGTGATAAGATTTAGCTGAAGCTGCAATAAGAAGAGCACAGAAGCTGCGTTGACGTAATGCTTAATGACGTTAACACAGTCAATGGCAGAGTTTAAAGAAGCTGCCAAATGAATCAAACAGGTTAATAAATTGGAAAATGACGGTGAACTTAACAGATCCAACATAGCTACGTTGACGCAGCATCCTTGTGCGTCAACGCAGTAAAGCTGGGAGACCAAGGCAGAACAATGAAGATCAAGAGAGAGAGACAAAAGGCTGTTAAGGGCAACATATCAAGACAAAGGGTGATAAATGACTTCTCCAGGCAGACATCTAACCAGGTTCGAAGCACTAAATCCTTCACAGTTCCTTAAGCTAACATTTTTGTATGAAGGAAGAAGGCGGTAGCTCACTTGAACTAAGGGTGAAAAATAGTTCTTAAGGCAAACAAATAGGCGTGTAAGGGTGAAAAATAACTTGTTAAGGGTGACAAATAAGTTGCCAGTGCAGAACAAGACCCAAACACGTGAGGATCACTTGGGCTGTCTTCGTGCCTTCAACTCCAATGATTGGCACGTGATCCAAGGTTAGTTGGCACGTTTACAGAGGATTCCCAGAGAAGAATATTTCCATCTTTTTCCAGCTGGACAATCACAATATGATTGAATATTATTTATTATGAAAATACCTTCTGCCTTGGGAAGAAAGCTTCCTAAGTGGGTGTACTGCATGAAGCTCATTGGCAGGCCAATGAGAGGGCATCGTACCTCATCTTCTCTAGGCCAATCAGTGGCCACTCTTCCTGGGATATGGAACCTTCGATGATAGAAAAGCATCCGTCTCTCTCTATCTGAAAAACACAGACAAACAAGAAGACTCTCCAACGAAAAGAAGAGAAGGGCAGCTAAAGAAAAGTGTGTGTGTTGAAGAAAGAAGCTCGTGTGCCAGAAGCAAGAAGTGTGGAGTGCACACTCTGAAGAAGAAGATTCAACAGAAGCCCAGTTCGTCCAAGGAAGAAAGAAGAGAAAGAAAAGAAGAAAGGAGAAGAGAACACCGGCATTGCTTGAAGATCTGAAGCAGTCATTCTGGAAGCCACAAAGCACGCCTTCCAGATTTCAGACAGGGACATTTTCATTCAGTCTGAAGTTCTTACGTCCTGTCTGAGTTCTTTTATTGTCTTGTTTTTTTGTTTCATCTTATATCCTTTGTAAGCAAGCTATGAAGCTCAGCGGGGGAGAGAATTTGTTCCTCTTTGTAGCAAGCTGTGACGCTCAGCGGGTTGATATGATTTGTTCATCTTGTAAGTAAGCTGTGGTGCTAAGCTATTTATAGAGGATTCATTTCTCGTTCCAAGCTGTTAGGCAACGGAAGTCTCACTCATTTGAGTGGGGGGTGGACGTAGGACTCTGGGTAGAGTCCGAACCACCTTAAAAATATGTCTCTGTGGTTCGCTTGTGTGGTTGCTCTTACGCTAGATGTTTGCTTAGGCACAGGTTTCATATCTACTATAGCATCAACCGTGTGAGGTTTATCCTTTGTGTGAAGAGTTGTTTTATTCCGCTGTGTTCATATCTAGATCAGCCTTCCCACTCACTCAGGTGTTATCATAGCTCCCTGCGTTCACATCTATTGGTTCTAGACTCTCCGAGCGACCCAATAATTGGTATCAGAGCTAGGTTTCTGATTGTTCTGATTTAACCATTTGCGGAGAGGATCCTACTGCTCTGGTGTTTTTATGATCATGGGTCATTACTCTGATTTGATTCCCTTGGCTCATCCGCCTACGTTTGACGATTTTGATTTTTCTTTGTGGCTAGGTAGGATGTGTAAATTTGTCAATTCTGTTAATTCGAACTTGTGGAACATCATTTAGAGAGGTCCACATAAATTGCCTAAGGACATGTCCAAATAGACCAATGTTCACAAGATGAAACACAATGAAAATCTCTATGCTCTTAATATTTTGAAATCTGCTATTGATCATGATATCTTTCCTTTTGTTTCTGGTTGCAGAAATGCTAAGGACATATTGGAAAAATTGATGGCTGTCAATGAAAGAAAGGAAGACACAAGTCTAATGGCTGATAGAAGTGATCACAATAGTTATCAAATGGAGGATGAAGAGGTAAGTGTTGGGTTTGGTGCGTTGGATCCAGAGGGGGGGTGAATGGATCAGCCCTTTAAAAATTTCGCTCAATAAGATCTAGAATGCTAACTAGACAAATTCAGCCAATCTGAAAAGCTAATTAAAGTTTCAGTTGAACCAGTAAACAAACATATATAGCGCGCCTAAGCATTCAACTAGCGGAAGCACAATTAGACAAAACAAACCATAATGGACAAGAGGGTTTTTAGGTGGTTCGGTCCTGCAGACCTACGTCCACCCCACACTCAAACCAGAGTGTGGATTCTGCTGACTCACAGCTTGAACAGCTGGGCATCACAGCTTGCCATACAACCCGCTGAGCCTCACAGCTTGCTGTCCGAGGTATCCACCTCGCCCGCTGAGGATTACAGCTTGACCCGTCCAGAGGCAGCACCTCTGCAAACGCTGACTAACAGCTTGAAGAAAGGTAAAAGATGAAACAAGAAAATGGGAAACAAACAGCGACTGAAAGCTGAGCTCTCTATCTCTCACTTTTTCTCTTCTTTCTCTTCTTCTCTTCTTCTCTTTATCTTTTTCTTCTCCTTCTCTTCACACTAGATCGTGCAGGCTATCCTTTGCTTCTGCTTCAATCACGATCGGTCTTCTTCTGAGGAAGAAGGCTTCCTTTTATAGCAGCAGCAGCTAGGGCGTGTGCTCTCCACATTTCCCGCCCAAAGGCCTCAGTCCACGTGGCAGCTTCTCAGGCTGTTGCTGTACACGTGTCATGATCCTGGGCACCTCGTCCATCCTTGGATCACGTGCCCTGTCATCAGTCTCTGCAAAAATCCCTGTCAGACATTCGAAATAGAATTGTCAGTTGAAGGTTTAAGCGATGTACAGACTGTATGAAGGCAATGCAGTGTGTAGACTCTGCAGTGTAAAGATAAGGCATGTACAGACTTCACGTTGTGAATGCAAAGCAAAGTATATACATCAAGAACGAATGCACAATGGCTGTATGGACTTGCATTCTAAACAATGTACATACTTACCACTTGAAGCGTGTACAGACTTCATGTTCACTATGCAGACTTTGTAATGTATGGCGCAATGTATATACTTAGAGTGAACGATGCACAAATGCATGAAGCACACATGCTGTATAGACTTAGTGTGGCTTGAAGCACAGAATGCAATGTACAGACTTGTCAGCACATGATGCATAGACTTGTTAAAGAAGAGATGCATGTGCAGACTTCGTGAATGCAAACTATGTAGACGTTGTACAGACTTTGTATGCAATGCATGAACCAATGTCTAGACTTTGTGAAAGAAGCACACAGGCTGTACAGACTTGTGCTAATGCTGCAAGAGGACAATGTATAGACTTCAGCTTGTGCAAGCAAAGCCAATGTATAGACTTGCCGTTTGTGCAAGCAGAATGATGTACAGACCTTGTGTTGTGAACACAGGCTGTACATACTTGAATGATGCATGCACAAGACACTGATGTATAGACTTAGTCTATGCAGCACTGTATAGACTTCGTGTGTGTGTTACAGAACAATGTCTAGACTTTGAAAGCTTGAACACCTAAAAGATGACTCTTTCCTAGGCGTCAGATTCAGAATGGACGCTCCTACTGATGGGCATCAAATTTCAAGCAAAATCAACCATGATGAAGTGCAATGTTCAGACTTGACAATATATGACTAACATGTGCTGTACAGACTTCGAATCACTATATGCATGATGTACAGACTTCAACTCAAAGGAGACGGTGGATGTACATACTTTAAGTTCAACTGAGACGGTGCATGTATATACTTGACACTGTATAGGCTAGTATGTTCTGAACAATGTATAGGTTGTACAGACTTGGCATGAGACGCAAGTTGAGACGATGGATGATGTACAGACTTCAAGTCCACTTGAGACGCTCAGTGAGACGGACAATGTATAGACTTAGCCAGACTTCAACTCGATGTACAGACTTCATGAACGATGCATGCAATGCACTGGACGATGTACAGACTTCCTATATGCTCAAGACCATGCACAACGAATGTATAGACTTGCTGTAAGGAATATGCAGACTTGATGCATGAAGCAAGGCACTGAGGAATGTATAGACTTTCACAATGTATGGACTTGCCAAAGGAAAGGCTGTACAGACTTGATGCAATGCAAGGCAATGAATGTATAGACTTCACGATGTGTGGACTTGCCAAAGGAAAGGCTGTACAGACTTGATGCAATGCAAGATGTATAGACTTTGGCGAAGCAAAGGCTGTACAGACTTCAACTCAGCTGCAATGTATAGACTTGCAGATGCAACGTAGGTAAAGGTCCCAATGTATAGACTTCCAATGCCTTCGTCAAATGCAATGTACAGACTTGAAGAAAGATGCATGACGCTGTACAGACTTGGAGAGTCAAACTGCTGAATGTACAGACTTCACCTGAAACAGTCCGATGTACAGACTTTGCCTAAAACAGTCCGATGTACAGACTTGCTAGTGTGCATGCCACAATGCAGTGTATGGACTTTGAGTGTGCTTGCAGTGCTGTAATGTATAGACTTTGAGAGCTCTGACTATGCTCATGCAATGTATAGACTTGCCTTAAGCAAGGGCTGTACAGACTTGCTGCCAAGCCGATGTATAGACTTAGCAGACTTATGCATTGATGCACGAACATATGCAATGTGTAGACTTGTGACAATGTGCAGACTCTGTATATGCATGAGCAGTGTATGGACTTGCTAGCCAGACACTACACAGACTCTGTATATGCTAATGCATGCAGCAACTGTTAATGCACTGATGCAGTGTATGCTAACCATAATGAACTATAGCAATGAATATATCAGACATAGCACACTCATGCATTCTCCACAGAATAGATCAGTCATATGCATTCATGTTGCTATCATTCAATGTGATGCTGAAGCAAAATAATATGGTGACTCATTCATGTTGCTATCATTAAAACACCACATCATCAACAAAGCACAAGGGGCACAACAGTAAGCTCTCCCTTCGTGGATTACTCTATAGATGAATGGAAAGAAGCTTACACTATTTTGTTTGAAAGGTATGAAAAATTAAGAAAACAAAAGAAATCCTTGAAAAAGAAATTGAATGCTTCAGCTCACACTAATTCTGATAATGAAAGCTTGAAAGCTTTGAAATCTGAAAATGATGATATAAGAAAACGTTTGAAAGATCTTCATGCTGTCAACTCTGAACTAGAAGTTCTAAAGTCTGAAAACGAAAATCTCAAAAATCAAATTGAAGAGGTTGAAGAGAAATTTAACAATCTTGAGGGACTGAATGAATCCCTTTCCTTTGATGTAGACGTTCATAAGGAACAAGTTGCTTCATTAAGAAATGAAAATAAAAAGCTTCTGGACAATATTTCTGAACTCCAAAAAGAAGAAAATATTTGCAAAAAGAAACATAACAATTTTGAGGAGGAAAACAATTTGATCTTCAAAAAATTTGAAGCTGCAAAAAATGTAAACGTAGAACTACAGAAAAGTCTTGAAAAATCTGAAAGTCAAAACAGAAAACTTAGAAAAGAAACTAAAAACACATGTTCCATTAATTCTGCATGCAATAATTGCTCTTTTTTGAAAAAATTAAATGAAGGTATTCATTCTGATCTTGAGTGGCAAGAAAAGCTAATTGACTCTTTGAAAGAAGAAAATAAACACTTGTTATCTAGGGTATTGGAACTTGAACTAGTAGAGGAGGAATTGAATGAGAAACTGAAATCTATGCTCAATGATGAAGAACTTGTTGAAGAAAATGGAAAACGTAAACACTTGAATACAAGCATGTCTGAGAAATTGTTTACTCTTGAAAAGCGAAAATGTTTGTTTGTTGATGAATCTGAAAAAGTGCATGTGCTAGAATAGAAAATTGAAAGTTATAAAAGTGCAAATAAAGTTTTGAATGAATGTGTTACCTACAGTGAACAAGAGATTGGTAGTTATGAGCTGCATATTATATCCTTTGAAAATAAAATTCAGGACTTGAAAAGCTCATTATCAAAATTTGTTGAGGGAAAAGATAATTTGGACAAGCTTCTTGGAACTAAAGTCAATTTTCAAAGAGAGGGGTTGAGCTATAACCCAATGAATAAGAAAAGGTTTGAGAACAAACTTCATACTTCGTTTGTGTGCAATTCTGAGCCAAAAAGCACATCAAATTCACCAATATTTCAGTTCACTGCTCAGAAAATAGAAAAATAATCAGAAGAATAGAAAAAGGTTGATAATTTGAAAAGGTTTAAAAGAATCCCGCCACCATAGTGCATGTAAGACATGAATCTGCCAAACACACACATGCACACAAAAAGAAAATGTCATGTTATTATTGTCGTAGAATAGGTGACATGATGCATGATTGTAATGTCATGAAATTTGATGAGAAGAATGCATGCAAGAGATTGAATGGATTCAAAAATGCTAAGATAAATTCAAACAAAAAGGATTCATTTTAAAATCCACATGTGCATGCTAGAAAAGTTCATGTTCAAAATCATGTTGTGCAGAAAAAAGATAATTCGATGTTTTTACTATGGTAGATCAGGTCATGTGATACATAATTGTGTTATTTTGAAAAATGATGAATTTCAAAGTCATAGAAAACCCACAGGCCCAAGAAGGCCAAAACTTTTTTCAAACAAGAGGCCTTACTGTCATCACTGTAGAAGGACCGGCCATACAATCAAGGACTGTTGGCACATAAAATGGAAACACAATTTCCATGGTAGAAATGATAAAATTCATGCTCACCCACAGAAATCTAATGCATATCCTGTGAAGAACTTGAATACTTTTATTCGGTGTCATTAAATTGGAAAAGTAGGACATGTCATGGATGATTGTGTTATTATGAAAACTAATCAGTTTAATGCTTTAAAATCATGGACAGCACCAGTGAGAGGTGCAGCTGACTTTTCAGGACCCAAGAGATCTTGGATACCTTTGAACAGGAATTGAGAATTTGTCTTTGTAGGTGTGCCTTGAAGCAAGGAAATAAAAGGGGCTTTGATAAATAAAATAAGACACCCTGGTTTGGTAAAACCCCATTCACCACATTCACTGTTTGTTTTTGCTTGTAGGTTTGTTTTAATTGCTTTTATTATCAGATCTGCATATCTTGTCTTTAGTCAACGAGAATTTATACTTATTCTGTTTAATTGCTTGTACTGTAAAATCTTGAAGTTGGTGGCATGAAAAGCCCAATGGTATATCAAATGGTGTTGGGAGAAGGGCAGATTCTATCTGTCTGGAAACCCACACTATGTGTGAGGTGGTCTTCGGACCTAAGTGCTCTGCTAGGTACCAAGGGCTCTTTGTGAAGCCAACTTTGAATCAAGATCTGAATATCTGCTTATATTCACATGTAGTGTCATGCATTGTCATATGCATAAAATTGGAATAAATCTCCCATGCTGAACAATTGCATCTATTTCAAATCTGTTGCATGAAACTTCAACAAATGCTTGTGTTTGTTTATGCATATCATTCCTTGAAACACATGCTGAAACTTGCTGAATTTACTGTGTGAAGTCTCAACACAGACTTATGTTTGCATATGCGTATCATTCCATGATCTCATGCTGAAATTTGATGAATCTCTTCTAAAAAATGAAATTGCATCATGAATTGTCATAAGCAATCCTGCATGTAACATCCTGAAAATTCGTTTGTGTCAAGCTATCTAATTCCCTACACGATCTTCATGTTATATTTGCATTTAGGTCGGGGGAGTCAATACATATATCTGTCTGCTCGTGCATATAATGCTTTTAGACTCATTTGCATATCATGTGTGTCAAAAACTTCAAAAAGATTTGAAATGAAAGCACATTCTTAGGTGGAGTAAATGAATGACAGCTTTGAACTCTCTCTAATTCTATGCATTTGCTGAGGGGGATCCCCATCCAAATTTTTTTGATCTCTACTGAACTTCTTGATTCTCACTCCAATGAAAAATTGTTTCAAAGTGTCTCACCTTGAATTTTTCTAAAATTCTCAAGCCAACTTATAGACTGCACAAGTCGACTTCTCTGTAGCACATTGTAAATACCCTCTTCTGTTTTGAGCTCAATCCTACTTAAAGACCTTCATAAGTCGACTTCATCCATCTGCCACTTAAAATTCCTGAACAGCCTTGTCTCTCTGGGTTACTTTTATCATCTCTCAATCCATGTTTCTATCAATCTGAAATTGAATGACCTGTTCCAGTCACCTTGGATTTCAAATTCTCTGTGTTGGCTGAATAGGGATGTTCTTTGAAAAATCCTTGATAACATTTCATCCTCAGCTTCTACTCTGAAAATATGCCTTCGAAATCCAGCATTCTCTGAGAGGGAGCCGCTCTAAGTTCTTTATCTTACATTCTCTCATGAGAAGTCTCTCTTCCATTTGGTATCAAACACTCTTGATATCTGTCACCCATGTCAATTTTGCAAAAGTTTTGAAACTGGTCTGCGTGAATCTTTCTTGAAAAACTACCGTCATTGTTGAATCTTGTTGAAATACATTGAACTCCATTGTGCTAAAAAACATTCAAATCTGTTCACCAATTCATTAATATGAGCAAATCATATATAGGAATCTTCTCTTATAAGGTTATATGATCACCCATGAATAAATTTATTGGTTTAAGCCTAATGAATTCAAGAGTTTAAAAATTGAATTATATGAAAAACGCTGCATTCAAAACTTAATAGGTCTCAACCAATTCAAACATGTTGTGTCCCGTGCAATCTCCTAAAATCTGAAAATTTAAGGTCTATGGTAACCTTGGTTGAGAATCTTGGATTCAGTATTGTTCTTAAACATAGACGAATTTGAAAAATCTCAAAGGGCAGCACAAGCTAAAAAATGTGAATCAATGCTCAGGCAGAGCAATGGCTAAAGGTTTACTGAGAAACTAAGGCCTTCATCAAAGAAATGAAGTGCACTTAGTCATGAGGTGTCCTTGCTATCTCTGTTCTAATTGAAGCAGGATAGTTAGTCTCACTGAGTAACCATGGGTACTGGCGTCTAAATAACATGTACCCTTAAGTCAAAAGGTGTGGACTTTACTTGATTGCTCTTAAAAATTATGAACCAAAAGAAAAATCTAAAAATATGACCAAAAGGTCAGAAAAAGTGCTGTAACCCTAAGGACTAAATCAGAAATGTCAAGTATGTTTAATCTCAATACTAGTCTTGAGCTACTCTTAAGGAAGTCATTGTTTTTGAATGAGTAGGCTTAAGGGAGGTTAAACTAGATTTAAACATGTAGCCTTAGTTTATTTCTTTTAAGTCTGAGTGCAAAATGATTCAAACTCTAAATTTATTATACTTAAACCAAGAAGAAAATAAGTGCTGTGTCATAGAATATCTTATAACCAAAGAATTTGAAAATTGTAAGCTTGACTAATGAATAGTGTTTCAGATTGTAATTCTTCTGATACAATATTTTCTTGAACTCCATGAAATAATTTTTTCCAATTCTTCTTGATAACACCCTACGTATGCTAATTTGGACTGTCACTACTGATGAAAGTGTCATTGCAAATTCTTGTTGCTATCCTTCATGTCTGGCATAACTTCATATCTGCTGAAACCTTTCACTATTGCTGACATCTGGCTGTTTTCTAATCTGGTTGCTCTGCTAAAATCATTTCTTCTGATCTGTTGCTATGCATATTGGAATTCATTCTCTACACTTTGCATTTCACTGCTGTATCCATAGCTCTGTCCATTTCTACTTCATGTCTAAAACTGCTGGGTTTGATGTGATCCTATTCAACTCTCCTCTTTTTCTAATTGAACTCACTCATCTCAATCCTCATTTTGCTGATGTCAAAGGGGGAGAAGTGTTTGATGAGTCTTTTCATCTGTATTGCATTCATTTGCATTTGGGTACTTGAGTTTCATATCTGTTGGCATCAGTGCATTGTCTGTAAGTGCAAAGGGGGAAAGAGTTTTGATGAGTCATGTGCCCTTTTGGGGGAATAGTGTTGAGTCCCACTGCATACCTTGTCTTATTGACTCATAGTGTCTCAATATATGCTCATTGACAATTGTGGTTAAATGATCATAATGACTCATAGTGTTGTCATCATCAAAAATGGGGAGAATGTTGTGTCCCTGTGGTTTTAATGATGTCATACAATATGACTCATTAAACTGTGGTTTTGATGATCTCACACACAAAAAGTCATTAATAGATGTCACGCACCGAACCGATAGCAGCGGAACGTGTCGTTTGCTCGGAATGTGGCAGTTAAATAGTCGAGTCAATCAGAGCATAATCATAAGACGAGATATAATTGGACAAAATAATATTTCATTTCAAATAGAAGTTGATTACAATTTGGACCCAATAAAAGAAAGACTCAATAAAGGAAAATTACAAGAGACTTATGACTAGACAAATCTTAACGTAGACACAAGATAACCAGACTCGGGTATTCATCTAGGTTTGCCGGAGTTCTCTTCACTCTAGCCCTTGCCCATCATGTTCGCTCTCGTCGTCACTAAGGTCGTTACCTGAAAAATATTGGAAAAACACTGGGTGAGCGAACGCTCAGTAGGACTTAATATCTCAAGCTCCAAGCTAGTTTTAAGTCATTTACAATTTAACATGCTCATGTTGGTCATGCAAGCTATCACAATCGAGAACTATAATGGCACGAGCTATATTGATAATTCAGAGATAAATTCAAGAACTATAATTCAAGATTTAGAAGGAGGAATAGACAAGATGATCAATACTTCCAAGAGATACAAAGACAATAGATAGACGGGAGAATATATCAAGGACATTCATGACGAGATAACAAGTACTTTTTAGAAGATAATTCAAGAGCGTTCTTGAGGAGATAATAACAATCACTCCATTATAGCATTCACTTTCACTAGAGATTTTGTAACTATCACTATATAAGATTGGCCATTGTATAAAGGAGTTCGAACACTTGTTTAACGAGTATGTAAAACACTTGTGGAAATGTCGTAGACCAATTTTGTTATCTTTGGTGCAATGCCAACACCCGATCATTCATGATACCGGCACATGTTTGGACTTTGCCTCGCCCATGGGATCAGATCAGGACCCCGTATTTTATACACTAGCATTGACATGTCAATTTGTTTGGACCCATAGTCCCTTTTTGTGTCCAGACCAATTCCACATCTTTTAATGGCCAAATAATTCCAAGGATAAACTCATGTAGGAATAATAAGGTAGATTCATAGATTCCTAGGATTTGAGGGTACAACCAACTCGGCTGTCTTGAGGGAATCCAAGGCTAGCGGAGATTTATGGAGGTCCCAATGATGAAATCACCAGTCCGAAGGAAGGAATATCCCGCGGAGGGCTCAAACATCATCGAGAGTTGAGGGGTATACGATATAAACCAAAATTGGGACTCCATATACGGATGTGAGATGAGACTGCCTAGAAACCCACGGTTAAGGGTTAAAAACGGGAGAAAATCACGAGCAGTAAATTGGCGTCTCACACGGTAGGCGCCCATTCAAGAATAGGCATCTCCCTGAAGAGGCGTCAATTTATAATTTTTCAAAATTCAAAATACGCTAAGAGAAATTCACGTCTGGTATAGCAGGCGCTCATTCATATTTTTATTAAATAATTCCATAATTAGCGTCTGTATAGGCAGACGCTCATTCCTTATTTCTAGCCTTTTATTAATAAAACATGAATTGACGTCTGCTGGGGCAGACGCTCATTCTTTATTTTTGAATTTTCATTAAATAACCTAAGGGCTAGCATCGGTATCAGCAGACGCTCATTCCGTTTTATTTTATAGGTTACTTGCGCGCTGGGCGGGTGCGTCTACAGACACATAACAACATTGAAACTGTTCATGTAGGGGATGAACAGTGTCGGTTTGCTGTTTACAGAAAATATCAGAAAACTAAAAATATGGTCATGTAGTGAAAAATATCAGGAATCCAAAAATATATTTTTATGCAATTTCAGATACATGGTTCAATATTTATGAATTTTTATACATGGGTGATTTATTAATAACATGTAAAAATTGGCGTCGCTATTGGCCAACGTTCATTGAATTAGCGTCTATCATGAAAGTCGCTAATTCTTTTTATTTATTTTATCCAAAATTGTTAATTCAAGATATTTCATTAATAACTAAAAATTGGCAACTTTATGGTCAGTCGCCCATTAGTTTTATTCATTTATCTGAAATTGGCAAATTTATGATTTCCAGAATATAGCGTCCATATGCATGGACGTTAATTCTAGATATTTCATTAATATTTTAAAATTGACATCCTTATCGTCAGTCACCCATTCTTCATATATTAAATTTTTGAACATGAGATAATCATTAATATGAGAATTGGCATCAGTTATGGATGTCGTTCATTAAATAACGTCTTACATGATGGTCACACATTTAAAAATGGCCATCCATTACGTTGGATGCTAATTCTTTTTAGCATTAAAATTTAGAGAAAATAAGCAGGATTACTATGAGACATGATATAGATGCATGCATCATGATCTTACGTCTTTCGTGGAGTTATTAGTTGGTCAAGTTCAGAGAAAACCTAAAACATGTTATGCAAAAGTCATGCCAGATTAATATGTTTAGGCATGCTATATGCGAGTAAAAAGATTCATGGACATGCTCTAATGAACTAACATGATAGTTATTCGGGTTTTGCTGGGGAGATTGCCTACCTTTTCGTTGCTTTAACACGAAAGAAGAAGAAGCAGGAAGGTAGCAGGAAGAAGATGATGATGAACAACGGCAACTACAGCAACCCGTTCAACAGTAGAGGAAGAAGGAAGAAGAAGCAAGCCGCTGCAGCAACAGCAGCCACCCACGCACAAGACGTAGAGGGAAGAAGAGGAAGACGAGGAAGACGATGACCCACGGCAGCAACATGAACGCAGGAGCATGAACAAGCTTCTACCAATCGTCGGGCCATGTATATATATAGGGATTAAAAATCATTTTTCTAATGGGAATCAACCTCCCTTAATTATATTCCTATTAGGTTTAAACTTCCCACAACCGATCTCACCCTTCCTCATTCACAACCGCCTTCCCTGGTTAGATTTAAAACCCTAAAGCTTCCATGCAACCTTCGAACGTGTGTTTGGGGTTTAATCCAACGTGAGAAAGGTTTGCTACTTAAAGCCCATGCATATATGTATATATCTATATATCCTTAACCTTTCACATACCCTTAAGCCCAAACCAAAAGGCGCATTGGCTTCTTTATCATTTTTAAGAATTTAAAAGCCCATTAACTAGATTAATAAGTTTATCGTTTAAATCTTTTAGTAAGGCCCATTTCTGCCAATGTAATTTTAAATATATTTAGGAATTATTTATTTAAAATTCATTAGAGCCCACTAATTGATATTGACGCTCATCATTTATTTTAGGCTATTTCCATTTTATTTTATCTATTATCAAAATTTTATTTTCCATATTGTTGTATGACTAATATTTTTAGTTATTTTTTTATTTATTCCATATTTAAATTCCCGGGGTGTTACAATAGACTTCTTGATATAGTTTATGTCATGCCTTGAAAATGTCTTGCACTATGATTCATTAAACACTGGTATTTTTGTTGTCAAGACTCATTCTCGAGCTTCATGTGATTATTCATCTTTGAGTTTCATATCCTCTTTTATTCCATATTTAAATTCCCGGGGTGTTACAATAAACTTCTTGATATAGTTTATGCCATGCCTTGAAAATGTCTTGCACTATGATTCATTAAATACTGGTATTGTTGTTGTCAAGACTCATTCTCGAGCTTCATGTGATTATTCATCTTTGAGTTTCATATCCTCTTTGATTCTTAAGTTTCATACGTCCTTGATCCTTGAGTTTCATGCTCTTCTGATCTTAAAGTCTTATTCCCCTTTAATCCTTGAGGTTCATGTGTTTTGATCTTTGAGTTGCATATGTATTTAAATTTCATATGTTTTTGATGCTGACAAATGGTTTTGATAATGTTAATACATGAATTTCCATGAGCCTTGTGAAGTCAGGTTCGATTTTGGATCAAGGAAATGGTCAGAAGTGTGAAAATCACAGAGCAGTCTGAACAGCATGCTTTCGCTGACAAATGGCCAGTTAAGGGTGTAAAATGCGTACTAAGGGTGAAAAATAGGTCACTACGGGTGACAAATGGCTCAAGAGACTGAAGGGAGCTCACCGCTTTGAAAAGAATTGAAGGAGAGTTGACTCCTTGGTGGACTTGAGTCGACTCCACCCAGCTGGAATCACGCCGAAAGCCTTCGCTGCGCTATGTCCCGTATCGGTGACAAATGGACCCGTATCGGTGACAGATAGCTCCGTATCGGTGACAAATAGATCTGTGTCGGTGAAAAATAGGCTGCAACGTTTGAAATGTCAAAAACAATGGAGTTGCGTCGATGCAATAGGTCCGTGGAGTCGACGCAGGCTTGTTGTAGCTCGCATAGTGAGAAATGGAGCTATAGCGACGGATTAAGGGTGACAAATAGCTCTTTAGGGTGAAAAATAGCTGATAAGGGTGAAAAATAGCTAGTTAACGGTGACAAATGCGTTATAGCAGTGAAACGTGAAGAATGATCATGCTTGCTCGTTGAGAATTGCTATGCTTGAGTTTCTAAACTCTGTTCTCTTAGATTTGAAGCTTCATTAAGCCTTGGATGACACTGATAAACACCCTCAAGATCAAAGGAAGAATCTCGAGTTTTAATGACCTTCCAAAGTGATAAGATTTAGCTGAAGCTACAACAAGAAGAGCGCAGAAGCTGCGTTGACGTAATGCTTAATGGCGTTAACACAGTCAATGGCAGAGTTTAAAGAAGCTGCCAAATGAATCAAACAGGTTAATAAATTGGAAAATGACGGTGAACTTAACAGATCCAACATAGCTACGTTGACGCAGCATCCTTGTGCATCAACGTAGTAAAGCTGAGAGACCAAGGCAGAATAATGAAGATCAAGAGAGAGAGACAAAAGGCTGTTAAGGGCAATAGATCAAGACAA
The DNA here is from genome assembly GCA_022559845.1 of Amorphophallus konjac. Taxonomy (NCBI): domain Eukaryota; kingdom Viridiplantae; phylum Streptophyta; class Magnoliopsida; order Alismatales; family Araceae; genus Amorphophallus; species Amorphophallus konjac. The sequence goes on along the minus strand of CM040118.1, from coordinate 187,335,963 downwards.
AGGGTGATAAATGACTTCTCCAGGCAGACATCTAACCAGGTTCGATGCACTAAAGCCTTCACAGTTCCTTAAGCTAACGTTTTTGTATGAAGGAAGAAGGCAATGGCTCACTTGAACTAAGGGTGAAAAATATGTTCTTAAGGTAGAAAAATAGGCGTATGAGGGTGAAAAATAAATTGTTAAGGGTGACAAATAAGTCACCAGTGCAGAACAAGACCCAAATACGTGAGTATCACTTGGGCTATCTTCGTGTCTTTAATTCCAATGATTTGCACATGATCCAAGGTTAGTTGGCACGTTTATAGAGGATTCCCAGAGAAGAATATTTGCAACTTTTTCCAGCTTGACCAATCATAATATGCTTGAAGATTATTTATTATGAAAATACCTCCTGCGTTGGGAAGAAAGCGTCCTACGTGGGTGTACTGCATGAAGCTCATTGGTAGGCCAATGAGAGGGCATAATACCTCATCTTATCTAGGCCAATCAGTGGCCACTCTTCCTAGGATATTGAACCTTTGATGATAGAAAAGCATCCGTCTCTCTCTATCTGAAAAACACAGACGAACAGGAAGACTCTCCAACGAAAAGAAGAGAAGGGCAGTTGAAGAAAAGTGCGTGTGCTGAAGAAAGAAGCTCATGTGCTAGAAGAAAGAAGTGTGGAGAGCACACTCTGAAGGAGAAGATTCAACAGAAGCCCAGTTCATCCGAGGGCTCAAGAAGAGAAGAGAAAGAAAAGAAGAAAGGAGAAGAGAACACCAGCATTGCTTGAAGATTTGAAGCAGTCATTCTGGAAGCCACAAAGCACGCCTTCCAGATTTCGGATAGAGACATTTACATTCAGTCTGAAGTTCATACATCCTGTCTGAGTTCTTTTATTGTCTTGTTTCTTTGTTTCATCTTATATCTTTTGTAAGCAAGCTGTGAAGCTCAACAGGGGAGAGGATTTGTTCCACTTGGTAGCAAGCTGTGACACTCAGCTAGTTGAGAGGATTTGTTCCTTTGTTAGCAAGCTGTGACGCTCAGCGGGTTGAGAGGATTTATTCCTCTTGTAAGTAAGCTGTGATGCTCAGCTGTTTATAGACGATTCGTTCTTCGTTCCAAGCTGTTAGGCAGTAGAAGCCTCACTCATTTAAGTGGGGGGTGGACGTAGGACTCTGGGTAGAGTCTGAACCACCTTAAAAATCTGTGTCTCTGTGGTTTGCTTGTGTGGTTGCTCTTACGCTAGATGTTTGCTTAGGCACAAGTTTCATATCTGCTATAGCATCTACTGTGTGAGGTTTATCATTTGTGTGAAGAGTTATTTTATTCCGCTGTGTTCATCGAAAAGAGGGGGCAGATCTATTCACCCCCCCTCTAGATCAACCTTCCCACACACTCACGTGTTATAATAGCTCCCTACGTTCACATCTATTGGTTCTAGAGCTCTCCGAGTGACCCAACAATTTGTATCAGAGCCAGGTTTCTGATAGTTCAGATTTAACCATCTGCAGAGAGGATCCTGCTGCTCTTGTGTTTTTATGATCATGGGTCATTACTCTAATTTGATTCCCTTGGCTCATCCGCCTGCGTTTGACGGTTCTGATTTTTCTTTGTGGCTAGGTAGGATGTGTAAATTTGTCAATTCTAATAATCCGAACCTATGGAACATCATTTATAGAGGTCCACATAAATTGTTGCCTAAGGACATGTCCAAATGGACCGTTGTTCACAGGATAAAACATAATGAAAATCTCTATGCTCTTAATATTTTGAAATCTGCTATTGATCATGATATCTTTCCTTTTGTTTTTGGTTGCAGAAATGCTAAGGACATATTGGAAAAAATTGATGGTTGTCAATGAAAGAAAGGAAGACACATGTCTAATGGCTGATAGAAGTGATCACAGTAGTGATCAAATGGAGGATGAAGAGGTAAGATCTCCCTTCGAGGATTACTCTATAGATGAATGGGAAGAAGCTTACACTGTTTTGTTTGAAAGGTATGAAAAATTAAGAAAAAAAAGAAATCCTTGAAAAAGAAATGAATGCTTCAGCTCACACTAATTCTGATAATGAAAGCTTGAAAGCTTTGAAATCTGAAAATGATGATCTAAGAAAACGTTTGAAAGATCTTCATGCTGTCAACTCTGAACTAGAAGTTATAAAGTCTGAAAATGAAAATCTTAAAAATCAAATTGAAGAGGTTGAAGCGAAATTTAACAATCTTGAAGAACTAAATGAATCCCTTTCCTTTGATGTAGATGTTCATAAGGAAAAAATTGCTTCTTTAAGAAATGAAAATAAAAAGCTTTTGGATAATATTTCTGAACTCCAAAAAGATGAAAATATTTACAAAAAGAAACTTAACAATTTTGATCTTTAAAAAATTTGAAGCTGTCAACGTTGTAAATGCAGAACTACAGAAAAGTCTTGAAAAATCTGAAAGTCAAAATAGAAAACTTAGAAAAGAAATTGAAAACACATGTTCTGTTAATTCTGCATGCAATAATTTCTCATTTTTGAAAAAATTAAATGAATGTATTCATTCTGATCTTGAGTGGCAAGACAAGCTAATTGACTCTTTGAAAGAGGAAAATAAACACTTGTTATTTAGGGTATTGGAACTTGAACTAGTAGAGGAGGAAATGAATGCAAAAGTGAAATCTATGCTCAATGATGAAGAACTTGTTGAAGAAAATGATAAATTTAAACACTTGAATATAGCCATGTCTGAGAAATTGGTTACTCTTGAAAATGGAAAATGTTTGTCTGTTGATGAGTCTGAAAAAGTGCATGTGCTGGAACAGGAAATTGAAAGTTGTAAAACTGTAAATAAAGTTTTGAATGAATGTGTTATCTGTAGTGAACAAGAGATTGCTAGTTATGAGCTACATATTGTATCCCTTGAAAATGAAATTCAGGACTTGAAAATCTCATTGTCAAAATTTGTTGAGGGAAAAGATAATTTGGACAAGCTTCTTGGAACTAAAGTCAATTTTCAAAGAGAGGGGTTGGGCTATAACCCAGTGAATAAGAAAAGGTTTGAGAACAAACTTCATACTTCGTTTGTGTACAAATTTGAGCCAAAAAGCACATCAAATTCACCAATATTTCAGTTCACTGCTCAGAAAATAGAAAAATAATCAAAAAAATAAAAAAAGGTTGATAATTTGAAAAAGTTCAAAAAGAATCCTGCTACCACAGTGCATGTAGTACATGAATCTGCCAAACACACACATGCACACAAAAAGAAAATGTCATGTTATTATTGTGGTAGAATAGGTCACATGATGCATGATTGTAATGTCATGAAATTTGATGAGAAGAATGCATGCAAGAGATTGAATGGATTCAAAAATGCCAAGATAAATTCAAACAACAGGGTTCATTTCAAAATCCACATGTGCATGCTAGAAAAGCTCATGTTCAAAATCATGTTGTGCAGAAAAATACAATTCGATGTTTTTACTGTGGTAGATCTGGTCATGTGATGCATAAATGGGTTGTTTTGAAAAATGATGAATTTCAAAGTCATAGAAAACCCACAGGCTCAAGAAGGCCAAAACTATTTTGAAACAAGAGGCATTACTGTTATCACTGTATAAGGACCGGCCATACAGTCAAGGACTGTTGGCACATAAAATGGAAACACAATTTCCATGGTAGAAATGATAAAATTCATGCTCACCCACAGAAATCTCATGCATATCCTGTGAAGAAGAACTTGAATGCTTTTATTCATTGTCATTACTGTGGAAAAGTAGGGCATGTCATGGATCATTGTGTTATTATGAAAACTGATCAGTTTAATGCTTTGAAATCATGGACAGCACCAGTGAGAGGTGCAGCTGACTTTACAGGACCCAAGAGATCTTGGGTATCTTTGAACAGGAAATGAGAATTTGTCTTTGTAGGTGTGCCTTGGAGCAAGGAAATAAAAGGGGGTTTGATAAATAAAACAAGGCACCCTGGTTTGGTAAAACCCCATTCACCACATTTACTGTTTGTTTTTGCTTGTAGGTTTGTTTTAACTACTTTTATTATCATATCAGCATATCCTGTCTTTAGTCAACGAGAATTCGTGCTTATTCTGTTTAATTACTTGTACTGTAAAATCTTGAAGTTGGTGGCATGAAAAGCCCAATGGTATATCAAATGGTGTTGGGAGAAGGGCAGTTTCTGTCTGTCTGGAAACCCAGAAGGGCAGTTTCTGTCTGTCTGGAAACCCACACTATGTGTGAGGTGGTCTTCGGACCTAAGTGCTCCGCCAGGTACCAAGGGCTCTTTGTTAAGCCAGCTTTGAATCAAGATCCGAATATCTGCTTATATTCACCTGCAATGTCATGCATTGTCATATGCATAAAATTGGAATAAATCTCCCATGCTGAACAATTGCATCTATTTCAAATCTGTTGCATGAAACTTCAACAAATGCTTGTGTTTGTTTATGCATATCATTCCTTGAAACACATGCTGAAACTTGCTAAATTTGCTGTGTGAAGTCTCAACACAGACTTATGTTTGCATATGCATATCACTCCATGATCTGATGCTAAAATTTGATGAATCTCTTCTAAAAAATGAAATTGCATCATGAATTGTCATAAGCAATCCTGCATGTAACATCCTAAAAATTCATTTGTGTCGAGCTATCTAATTCCCTACATGGTCTTCATGTTATATTTGCTCTTCAGTGCATTTAGGTAGGGGGAGTCAATGTATATATATGTCTGCTCGTGCATATAATGCTTTTAGACTCATTTGCACATCATGTGTGTCAAAAACTTCAAAAAGATTTGAAATGAAAGAACATTTTTAGGGGGAGTAAATGAATGGCAGCTTTGAACTCTCTCTAATTCTATGCATTTGCTGAGGAGGAGCCCCATCCAAATTTTATTGATCTCTACTGAACTTCTTGATTCTCACTCCAATGTAAAATTGTTTCAAAGTGTCTCGCCTTGAATTTTTCTGAAATTCTCAAGCCAACTTATAGACTGCACAAGTTGACTTCTCTATAGCACATTGTAAATACCCTCTTCTGTTTTGAACTCAAGCCTACTTAAAGACCTTCATTAGTCGACTTCATCCATTTGCCACTTAAAATTCCTAAGCAGTCTTGTCTCTCTGGGTTACTTTTATCATCTCTCAATCCATGTTTCCATCAATCTGAAATTGAATGACTTGTTCCAGTCACCTTGGATTTCAAATTCTCTGTGTTGGCTGAATAGGATGTTGGAGAGGGGGATTTATGAAAGAAAGGGAGACACAAGTCTAATGGCTGATAGAAGTGATCACAGTAGTTATCAAATGGATGATGAAGAGGTAAGCTCTCCCTTCGTGGATTACTCTAAAGATGAATGGGAAGAAGCTTACACTATTTTGTTTGAAAGATATGAAAAATTAAGAAAACAAAAGAAATCCTTGAAAAAGAAATTGAATGCTTCAGCTCACACTAATTCTGATAATGAAAGCTTGAAAGCTTTGAAATCTGAAAATGATGATATAAGAAAACGTTTGAAAGATCTTCATGCTGTCAACTCTGAACTAGAAGTTCTAAAGTCTGAAAATGAAAATCTCAAAAATCAAATTGAAGAGGTTGAAGATAAATTTAACAATCTTAAGGAACTGAAAGAATCCCTTTCCTTTGATGTAGACGTTCATAAGGAACAAGTTACTTCATCAAGAAATGAAAATAAAAAGCTTCTGGACAATATTTCTGAACTCCAAAAAGAAGAAAATATTTGCAAAAAGAAACATAACAATTTTGAGGAGGAAAACAATTTGATCTTTAAAAAATTTGAAGCTATAAAAAATGTAAATGAAGAACTACAGAAAAGTCTTGAAAAATCTGAAAGTCAAAATAGAAAACTTAGAAAAGAAACTAAAAACACATGTTCCATTAATTATGCATGCAATAATTGCTCATTTTTGAAAAAATTAAATGACGGTATTCATTCTAATCTTGAGTGGCAAGAAAAGCTAATTGACTCTTTGAAAGAAGAAAATAAACACTTGTTATCTAGGGTATTGGAACTTGAACTAGTAGAGGAGGAACTGAATGAGAAACTGAAATCTATGCTCAATGATGAAGAACTTGTTGAAGAAAATGGAAAACTTAAACACTTGAATACAACCATGTTTGAGAAATTGTTTACTCTTGAAAAGGTAAAATGTTTGTCTGTTGATGAATCTGAAAAAGTGCATGTGTTGGAATAGAAAATTGAAAGTTATAAAAGTGCAAATAAAGTTTTGAATGAATGTGTTACCTACAGTGAACAAGAGATTGGTAGTTATGAGCTGCATATTGTATCCTTTGAAAATAAAATTCAGGACTTGAAAAGCTCATTATCAAAATTTGTTGAGGGAAAAGATAATTTGGACAAGCTTCTTGGAACTAAAGTCAATTTTCAAAGAGAGGGGTTGGGCTATAACCCAGTGAATAAGAAAAGGTTTGAGAACAAACTTCATACTTCGTTTGTGTGCAATTTTGAGCCAAAAAGCACATCAAATTCACCAATATTTCAGTTCACTGCTCAGAAAATAGAAAAATAATCAGAAGAATAGAAAAAGGTTGATAATTTGAAAAAGTTTAAAAATAATCCCGCTACCACAGTGCATGTAATACATGAATATGCCAAACACACACATGCACACAAAAAGAAAATGTCATGTTATTACTGTCGTAGAATAGGTGACATGATGCATGATTGTAATGTCATGAAATTTGATGAGAAGAATGCATGCAAGAGATTGAATGGATTCAAAAATGCTAAGATAAATTCAAACAAAAGGGGTTCATTTTAAAATCCACATGTGCATGCTAGAAAAGTTCATGTTCAAAATCATGTTGTGCAGAAAAAAGATAATTCGATGTTTTTACTATGGTAGATAAGGTCATGTGATACATAATTGTGTTATTTTGAAAAATGATGAATTTCAAAGTCATAGAAAACCCACAGGCCCAAGAAGGCCAAAACTTTTTTCAAACAAGAGGCCTTACTGTCATCACTGTAGAAGGACCGGCCATACAATCAAGGACTGTTGGCACATAAAATGGAAACACAATTTCCATGGTAGAAATGATAAAATTCATGCTCACCCACAGAAATCTAATGCATATCCTGTGAAGAACTTGAATACTTTTATTCAGTGTCATTAAATTGGAAAAGTAGGGCATGTCATGGATGATTGTGTTATTATGAAAACTAATCAGTTTAATGCTTTAAAATCATGGACAGCACCAGTGAGAGGTGCGACTGACTTTCCAGGACCCAAGAGATCTTGGATACCTTTGAACAGGAATTGAGAATTTGTCTTTGTAGGTGTGCCTTGGAGCAAGGAAATAAAAGGGGGTTTGATAAATAAAATAAGACACCCTGGTTTGGTAAAACCCCATTCACCACATTCACTGTTTGTTTTTGCTTGTAGGTTTGTTTTAATTACTTTTATTATCAGATCTGCATATCTTGTCTTTAGTCAACGAGAATTTATACTTATTCTGTTTAATTGCTTGTACTGTAAAATCTTGAAGTTGGTGGCATGAAAAGCCCAATGGTGTATCAAATGGTGTTGGGAGAAGGGTAGATTCTGGCTGTCTGGAAACCCACACTATGTGTGAGGTGGTCTTCGGACCTAAGTGCTCTGCTAGGTACCAAGGGCTCTTTGTGAAGCCAGCTTTGAATCAAGATCTGAATATCTGCTTATATTCGCATGTAGTGTCATGCATTGTCATATGCATAAAATTGGAATAAATCTCCCATGCTGAACAATTGCATCTATTTCAAATCTGTTGCATGAAACTTCAACAAATGCTTGTGTTTGTTTATGCATATCATTCCTTGAAACACATGCTGAAACTTTCTGAATTTGTTGTGTGAAGTCTCATCACAGACTTATGTTTGCATATGCATATCACTCCATGATCTGATGCTAAAATTTGATGAATCTCTTCTAAAAAATGAAATTGCATCATGAATTGTCATAAGCAATCCTACATGTAACATCCTAAAAATTCATTTGTGTCGAGCTATCTAATTCCCTACATGGTCTTCATGTTATATTTGCTCTTCAGTGCATTTAGGTAGGGGGAGTCAATGCATATATATGTCTGCTCGTGCATATAATGCTTTTAGACTCATTTGCACATCATGTGTGTCAAAAACTTCAAAAAGATTTGAAATGAAAGTACATTTTTAGGGGGAGTAAATGAATGGCAGCTTTGAACTCTCTCTAATTCTATGCATTTGCTGAGGGGGAGCCCCATCCAAATTTTATTGATCTCTACTGAACTTCTTCATTCTTACTCCAATGAAAAATTGTTTCAAAGTGTCTCGCCTTGAATTTTTCTGAAATTCTCTAGCCAACTTATAGACTGCACAAGTTGACTTCTCTATAGCACATTGTAAATACCCTCTTCTGTTTTGAACTCAAGCCTACTTAAAGACCATCATAAGTCAACTTCATCCATTTGCCACTTAAAATTCCTAAGCAGTCTTGTCTCTCTGGGTTACTTTTATCATCTCTCAATCCATGTTTCCATCAATCTGAAATTGAATGACTTGTTTCAGTCGCCTTGGATTTCAAATTCTCTGTGTTGGCTGAATAGGATGTTGGAGAGGGGGATTTATGCAGCCCATCTAAGAGCGGCCGAACTAGGTCCATCAGGACCAAACGAGGCCCAACTCATCTAAGTGACAGCCCCGCTGGGCCCACTTAGCCTAAAAAGCCCAATAAGATCACTCAGGATCAAGCCCTTCCTCAAAGGCCCTTAGGCTCGGAAGGCCCGAGCATCGGTCCGGTTGGAGGAAGACCCAAGCCCGAGTTATCCCCCTCGCCGGGATAAAAGGCTAGCGCCCCGCGCCCACTCCGACCGAGCCTGATCCGAGCTATGCTTATCGCCCGGAAAGGGCTGGCACTCTTCATGCTTGGGGCAACCGACGATTACTTATCCTCACTACCGTTGAGAGCCCTTTATGAGCCGGAGTTCACCAAAGATAAGGGACTCATGACTCCTCAAGGTTATAAAGGTCCACGATAAGGACATAAAGGGCCCACGTTGAGGATGTAACTCCCGCCTGAAACTCCTCAGCTTATGGGACTCATGAGGCTAGTGCACTATTTAAATCGGGAATTCCCTCCAGCGAAAGGTAAGGCCAACACACACCTAAAACTCCCTGAGCAGGAACCACTTCACCACCTTGGTGTAGAGGGATCTCGTGCCTCTCTTTCCTCCTCCCTTCATAGCTTCCACCACTGCTCTACTGACTTAGGCATCGGAGGGTTTACCCCAGGGAACCATCCCTGGGCCCCCTGATCCATTTCCCTTCCTTGCAGTTCACTGTTCGGTGATCATCTCCCCAGCTCAGGACCAGCGCGAGATCACGCCTCTTCATCTGGCGCCGTCTGTGGGAAACGACCAAAGAGCCAGTATGGTGTGAAGAAGTTTAGGGAGGAGGTCCGTCGGCGACAGGGGAAAGGCCATGGTGGCGGCGGGAGATGTCCCCTCTCAGGCCTCACAAAACCCTCCCTCTAACGCCAACACCCCAGCCGACGGACCACCCCCTCCTCCCGCGGCGGTGGAGCTACCACCCAACGGGGGTGCTGACGCTTTCCAAGCCCTCAACGCAAAACTGGACATCCCCATGGAACTCATGAGGACCCAGGCGGCCAGGGAAGGAAGGTCACGCGCCCCTCCGGAGAGCCCTCCCCGCGAGAACACGTCCCAGCACACTGTCAGAGGGCGCTTCACCCTCCGAGGCCGGCGGATTATCCGTAACAGGTCAGGAGGACCTTCACAAGCCCCTCCCCCAGAGTAAGAGGCCTCCTCCATGCCGAAAAGGGGAAAACCTGGGGCACGTCGTCCGAACCTAGAGACCGAAGCCCCCGGGGAATGCCAAAGAAGCCCCCCCAGCCCCACATCGCAGCGACAGCCGGAGTTATCCCTCCGATTCCGAGAATTCGAGAGGCGTTTCACAGAACAGGAGCGCGCCCTACGCGCCTTGCAGAAGGTCTCTCCAGCGGAGGATGAGGAGAAATCCTCGTTCTCTGATTACATCTTGAAGGCAGAGGTATCTCCCAGAACCTCCATTCCGACCTTCAAGTCCTACGACGGCCAAGGCGACCCGGTCGACCACTTCGACAGCTTCGACGCCCTGATGACCCTTCACGGAGCGTCCGACGCCATCAAGTGCCGAGCCTTTGTGACCACCCTGGTCCAAGGTGCCCAAGCATAGTTCCGGGCCCTCTCCCCCGGATCCATCCTGAATTTCAAGCAATTCGGGCGAGTATTTAAGGAGAGTTTCGCTGGTAGCGGCCCCCCAAGGTCGGTAGTGGGCTATTGGGTCTCAAACAGGCGCAAGGGGAGAGACTCCGGGATTACATCAACCGATTCAAATCAGAAGCTCTGAGAATCCCCCGCCTGGATGTAGCCTCGGCCATAACCGCACGAACCGGAGGCACCCGGGACGAGAACCTCCACCGTGAACTTGTCCTCCACCCTCCCTTGACCCTTGCCGAGCTAGTGACTCTGGCTTTGCGTCACGCTGAGTGCGAAGAAGTCCTCAGAGCATGCCGAGATGCAACCGGCTCGGGTCGGGAGGGGGACAAGAAGCGGGCACCCGAGCCAAGCTCGGGTCCAGGAAAAAGGCGGAACCGAGACAGGGAGCACAAGGAACCGTCCCGGAAGTACGAGCGGTACACTCCCTTAACCGCTCTGGTGTACGAGATATATGAAGACATCAAAGGCTCGGGCCTCCTCCACCAACCCGAGCCAATGATGTCGAAAAGACGCAATCGCAGCAAGCATTGCCTATTCCACAGCGACCACGGGCATCACACCGGTGATTGCCACCAGCTCCAGGATGAGATCGAGCGCCTCGTCCGCCAGGGACACCTATCCCGGTTCGTGGCCGGGCATGAGGAAGACCGAGGCGCCCCAGAGGAAATCGACAACACCCCTCGCGGGGTCCACATCAACGTCATCGCTGGAGGAGCTACATCAGGAGGAGACAGTGGCCGAGGAAGGAAGCGTCATGCTGAGCGGGCGAGCTGAGCCGTCGAGCCTCCCAAGGCCCCGCCAAGTGAGCCCCAGGTCATAGTCTTCTCCGATCAAGATCTGGAAGGGCTGACAACCCCGCATGACGACACCCTAGTCATATCGGCCACAATAAACCATTGTAACGTAGATAGAATTCTAGTCGACAATGGAAGTGCCCCTGATGTATTATCTTACGAATGTTTCCTTAAGATGGGGGAGAATCCGTCTAAACTCTGCCCGATCCGAACCCCCCTTTGCGGGTTCAATGGCCAGGCCACTTATCCCGAGGGAGCCCTAAGCCTACCGGTTACTCTCGGCACCCCACCCAAAACCGTTACTGTCATGGTGGACTTCATAGTGATCAAGGGTATGATAGCATACAACGTAATCTTCGACTGAGGAATCCTTAGCCGAACGAAAGCGGTGCCCTCTACCTATCACCAAAAGATGAAGTTCCCCACTAAAAATGGGATGGGGGAAGTCCGAGGTAACCAGGCGATGACCAGAAGGTGATATAATATCTCGGTTGAAGCCACAAGGCCGGACGGGAAGAACAAGGGCCCCCGAGAAGTCGAGGAAAAACCCGCAACCTCCGAGTCTGGAGGCGAGCTGCTAACGGTTTTCCTAAACGATGACCCGACCCTAGGAGTAAAGATTGGAGCCGACCTACCGTCTGAGGTTCAACAATAATACAAAGAGTTTCTTTCCGTGTACATCCGAGTCTTTGCATGGTCTGATGATCAACTCCCCAGAATACCGGAGGAGACGGTGATGCATAAGCTCAACCTCGACCCGACCGTGAAGCCCGTACAACAACGCAGAAGGAAGCACACGCCAGAGAAGCAGGCGATCATCAAGGAGCAAGTCACCAAGGGGCAAAAGACTGGTCTTTTTAGACCGGTCCTGTACCCGACATGGCTGGCTAACATCATCCTGGTGCCAAAAGCATCGGGAAAGTGGTGAATGTGCGTGGACTTCACCGACTTGAACAAGGCTACACCAAAGGACTGCTATCCATTACCGAGCATCGACCAACTGGTTGATTCAACCTTGGACAACGAGATACTCAGTTTCCTGGACGTCTATTCAGGTTACCACCAGATCAGAATGGATCCAGAAGACATCGAGAAGACCGCCATCATCACCGACTTCGGCGTATATTGCTACACCCGGATGCCTTTCTGGTTGAAGAACGCTGGAGCCACATACCAGAGGCTGGTCAATCATATGTTAGAAGGATAGCTCGGCCGGAACGTCGAGGCCTATATTGACGACATGCTCGTCAAGACCCCCAAGGTCGAGGACCCCTTCGCCGACCTAGCTGAGACCTTCGACACCCTCCTGAGGTACAATATGAAGCTCAATCCCACCAAGTGCGCCTTCGGAGTAAGATCCGAGAAATTCCTGGGTTTTTTAGTCACCCAGCGTGGGATCGAGGCCAACCCCGACAAGGTCCAGGCCATCCTGGACATGCGCCCACCCACCTGCATCAAAGACGTTCAACGCCTTACTGGGCGCATTGCCGCGCTCAGCAGATTCCTGTCCCGTGCGGCCGAACGATGCCTACCCTTCTTCAAACTGTTGAAGGGGCCCAAAATGGCATCTGCTACGTTCGCATGGGGCGAGGAATGCCAAAGAGCATTCGCCGAGCTTAAAGAGTTCCTGGCTTCGCCCCCGGTGCTTTCCAAGTCTGTCCCAGGTGAAGCCTTGCATCTCTATATCTCGGCAACTCCATCTACAGTTAGCTCGGTCCTGGTCAGAAATGACTCAGGAGTCGAGAGACTGGTCTACTACACCAGCAAGGTGCTCAACAAGGCTAAAAGAAGGTACCCCGCAACCGAGAAACTCGTGCTAGAGTTGGTTACCTCGGCCAAGCGCCTCCGACCCTATTTCCAAGGGCACTCCATCACCGTGCTGACCGGCGAATCATTGAAGAGGATCCTCACTCACCCTGAAGCCTCGAGACGCCTCGTCAAGTGGGCCATCATGCTCGGGGCCTACGAAATATCATACCGGCCTTGCTCGGCTATCAAAGGACAGGCGCTCACTGACTTCATCGCCGAGAGCACTATCCCGACCGAATAAAAATCTCCGTCCGCGCCCGGGCCAACCTGGGAACTGTTCGTTTACGGATCCTCCAACTCGGTCAGAAGCGGCGCTGGAATCCTCCTGAAGTCCCCCGAAGGAGCAGAGCTACAATACGCCTTGAAGTTCAACTTCAAGGCGTCCAACAACGCCTCCGAGTACGAAGCCCTTATCTCGGGAGCCCGCATGGCCCGGCGGTTGGGGGCTGAGCGAGTCAGAATTCACACTGACTCCCAACTAGTCGCTAGACAGGTCAACGGCGATTACGAAGCTCGAGAAGCACCGATGGTCAAATACCTCCAGCTGGTCAGAGCCGTGGCACAACAGTTTGAGAGTTTTGAGGTAGTCCGAATAGCTCGAAAATAAAACTCCCGAGCAGACGCCCTCTCTCGACTGGCCTCCTCTCTTGAACCCGAGGGTACCCGATCGGTCCTTCTCAAAGAGCTAGAGTGACCGAGCATTGATTCAGAGCTCCTGGCTATTGACCCGGCCTCCTCAAGCGATTGGCGCACCCCCTACCTGTCGTGGCTCCAAGACTCTCAAGAGCCTCCCGACCCCCGGGAAGCCTGAAGATTGAAGTACCAAGCTCGGCGATTCGTCATTCTAGATAGCACTCTCTACCAAAGATCCTTCTCCGGTCCTCTCCTGAAGTGCCTCAGTACTGATGAAGCCAACCGAGCGATTCAAGAAGTTCACGAAGGACCGTGCGGAGCGCATTTAGGAGGAAGGTCGCTCGCCAGGATCTTACTACGGCAAGGTTATTGGTGGCCCACTCTGCAGCGTGACTGCTCGACCTACGTACAGCACTATGACCGATGCCAGTGATTTGACCACTTGGTCCATCAGCCGGCAATGGAGCTCGTCACCCTAGTTGAGCCGTATCCTTTTGCTCACTGGGGAATCGACATCCTCGGGCCGTTCCCTACAGCTCAGGCCCAGAAGAAGTTTGTCATCGTCGCCATCGACTACTTCACCAAATGGATCGAGGCTGAAGTCACAACAAGAATCACCGAGACAGTCGTCTGGAGTTTCATCTGGAAGTCGATCATCTGTTGCTACGGCATCCCCCGGGTGATAGTGAGCGATAATGGTCGGTAATTTGATTCTCGTTATTTCCGAGACAGATGCGCCGACCTAGACATTCGCAATCACTTCACCTCGGTCGCCCACCCTCAAGCTAACAGGCTGGTCGAAAATGCCAATAAGACTATCTTAAAAGGTATCAAAACCAGGCTCGGCAAAGCCAAGGGCAGCTAGCTTGAGGAATTGTCGAACGTACTTTGGTCACACAGAACGACTCCCAGAATAGCAACTGGTGAAAGTCCCTTTCAGTTGGTGTACAGCGTCGAGGCCGTTATCCCATTGGAGATTGCCAATCCCTCCCTCCGAGTCATCTGTTTCTCGCCCGAGGTAAACGACCAGAAACTGCTCGAAAACCTTGACCTAGCAGATGAACTCCGAGAGATTGCCGGCATCCGAGCAATGGAATATCAATGCCGCCTTACTCGATACTACAATGCCAAAGTCTGAGATAGACACTTTCAACCGGGAGATTTCATCCTCAGGAAAGCAGAAGCCTCTCGACCATTTGAGGCGGCGGGCAAGCTATCCCCTAATTGGGAAGGCCCCTACCGAGTGGTCGAGACGCTTGGGAAAGGAGCATACCGGCTATCTATGATGGAAGGAGAGCCCATCCCTCGAACCTGGAACATGACTACACTATGCAAGTTCTACTTCTGAATATCGAGCATTGTGTAAGCGACATGAAATAAAACAAAAGTTTCCTTTCCTTTATTCAAACAACTAGCTTGTACATCAGAAAGGCCGAACCCAAGAAAATACATGTCAAAAAAGCAAAAAATCCATCTGGCGCCGCCGTATGAGCCCATCGCTCGGCTGAGTTGGTTAACCTTCCTGCGTCCAGCCACTGACTCTGCCTCGTGTAGAAACTGGCTCAGATAAAGGGTAGTTGACCCCATTAGCTCGGGTAACTCGGAACAAAGGTGAGAGAGGGATTAGGAAGGAGAAGGCTACCTTCCAAGTTGACAGAGATGGAGGAAGGGGAAGAGGGAATACGAATGAAGGCCTCCTCTCTGCCAATCTGCCAACTCTTTGGAAGGCAAAGAGTGCAGGCATCCTCCGAAGAGTTAAAGAATTGATGAGAAGGGCAAAAGAGGGAAAAAGAGGCTGCGGAAGAAGAGAGGAGAAGCAGAAAGTGGAGAGGAATCTTGAGAGAGATCCCCTCCAGGGAGTGAGCGGGAAGGGACGGGCAGTAGGGATGCCTGATTCCCCCATCCGTCCGCCATCTCGCCCCTCCCCGCAAGTGCCGGTCGGAGTTGATAAAAGAAGACGACGTGCCTCCGCACGTCGAACCCTCTTTAACCCTGCCCGCCGGCCATCGAACCCCCTTTAAACCCGAAGCAGCAAGGGCTCTCTGCCCTTCGTCATCGGCAGCCTCATCTTCCAGAGCGTCTTCCATGCTTCAAATATAACGACACAATGCTACGTGAAGAAAGAATGAGGAAAGACTGTCGGGGAAAACCCTAAGCGGTGGAGAGGAAGGGACGCCCTTCAGACCTTTTATAGGTGAAGGGAGGCTATTTGCCTTAAATGATTCTCCCCTCGAAAACATGCCAAAGGGACCTCTCCCTACGAACGGTCACCTCAAACTCTTCGTTTCCGCCCCAGTGGGACACACGAAGCGGCCAAACATTCAAAGCATGAGAGAACGGAAAGACACTCTGTCAGACGCTCACCCAACCATCATGCGAGATCCACGCAGAAAGTATCGGCACTTTCCAACTACTGTAGATACGCTGAACAAAATATGGCAATGGCGATACAAAAAAGTCAAGTCTTCATCATAATGCTACTGCCTTACATTTTTTCTTACACAACAAGGAAAGTTTTCCTTCGAAAAAGGAAAGACATACAAGAAGAGAAAGCAAAGCAGATACATTAGGCCTCTGGCCCACCCTGATGCTCGGAAGTGGAAGGCTCAGGCGGTCTGCCCCCGGCAGCCTCGGCGACGGCCGACCCTGGCACTGACCCCACCGTCATGGGAACTATCTCGGTTGCGCGCCCTCCCGAGGCATCCGGAGTTGGCGACCCCTCGGACGAAGAGCCCCCCTGATCTTCTTCCTCTGACGCCGAACCAGAGGAACCGGAGGATGACGAGTCTTAGTCATAGCATTTCCCGGGTGGGAAATCGATTATCTCAGACGCCTGCTCCTCCGCGTAAGAGATGGCCCGGTCATAGCCTTGCTTGAATCCCTTGCGGATGCCCCGGTGAAGTGCTGTCTCATAGTAGGGGAGGGAAGCCTCCTTAAGATCGACCCTGTAGGCCTCCGAGTGATTGTATCACTCAAGTGCCTCCACCCCGGCCGATTCCAACCTACCAGTGAGTTCGACCTTCTCCCTCTCCGCCTCGGATAACATGCGCTTGACCTCGACCATCTGCTTCTCCGCCTCGGCCCGATCGGCCTCGGCCTCCATCCGTAGACGCATGGCTTCCTCAGCCCGGTCCACCAGCTCAGCGCGCTCAGCCTCCCACCGGCTGTCAAGCTCGACGCGAGCAATGCGCTCCTCTTCAAGAAGCCTGCTCTTCCTCTCGAGCGATTCGCAAGCCTTAGCTAGTTGCTCGGTCAGTGCCCGGGCCTCCACCTGGCTCGCCCGTGCCAGCTCCCTAACTGAGGAAAGCTCCCGCCGAAGCCCATCACGCTCCTCGGTGAGCCGAGCCATCTTCCTGTCAGACCCACCAAGGGTCCAGGCCAGGTTCGCCCGCTCTGACTCCGACCGGGCATAAGCTTCTGCCAGAGTGGCCCCCATCTGGGCCAGGATCAAGCCGCCCTCCATAACCATTTCGAGGGCCGCCGGTGGGGAGTGCTGCCTATCTCACCCCTTCACCTTCGCGGCTATACCCTGACATACCTGGTACAGAGGGCCCTGGATGCCGAGCCTCTCTAGGGCCACCGGAATAGAGACCCCCTCTTCGATCGGCGTCCCACACGTCGGTCCGGATCGAGCCGCGGCTTCGTTCGCCACTCGTGCCTCGGTCAGTTGGGGCTGCGTTGCCTTTTCTTGCGACCCCCCAGCCTCGACCGGCTCGACACCTGCACCGCCACCCGGAGCGTCACCCGCCTCAATCGACGCCCTAATCTCGGCCGTGGTCCCAGCGTCGCCCGCCTCAACTCCGGCCCCCTTGGTTCCCGCTGAGGGGAGAGCCGACCTAACGCCACCACCATCAGCAAACGCGGCCCCGGCCCCCTCAGCTGCTACTGCGGGGAGAGTCGATCCAACACCGCCGCCCCCAGAAGCAGCCCTGGCCTCCTCGGCCCCCTCTCGCTCGGCAGATGGGGGAGCCGGCCTAACAAGGTCGGCCCTATCTCGCTCGGAAGAGGGGAGAGCTGCCGAGCCAGAGCTACCTTCGACAACGGAGACAGACCCGGCCTTCTTAGCCCGCTTCTTGGCCTTTACGGCATCCCGTATCATACCCTCTACGGGATCCTTGCGTTTGGCCCCCCGCGGCCTAGAAGACCCCTCCTGGGCCATCCCCTTGCCCTTATCTCGGGCTCGGGTGCACCCCTCGGGAGATCGCGGCACGTCGGCGGCCGAATCATCGCCGAGATCGATCACCGCCCGCTCGGCCGCAGGCTCCTCCTCCACAGCCGGCCGCCTAGTGTCTGCACAGAAGAAATATATGGTCAGGAAAAGAAAATGGTCTCCCCATCCGAAGAAGAAACAGATTCGTGATGTCCGAACCTGTCGGCTGCAGTCGCGCGAGAAGACATCGCTCGATGTTCTCCGGAGTAACCAGCTCCTCCGTGGACTGACGACGCTTCAGCAAAATGATCGCATACTCCTCCACGTCCGGAGGAAACTCATCCTGCCTCGGAGGAATGTTCAGATGGAAATTGGGGATTACGGGACACCTCCAAGTCTCCTCCACCGAGAAAATCTCCACCCAGAAGAACTGAGTTTTCCACCCCTTGTGCAAAGAATCCTTCGTGGCCAAGGAGACACAGCTCCTATTCCACATCGCCTGGATGAAATAGAAGCCCTTCCCGGCCGAGGGATGCGCCTTCAACTCGAAAAAATAATGAAAGCGGTCCAAGGAAGGAGGAACCCCGCATTGACGGCAGAGGATGCGAAAGGCGGAAAGAAGATGATAAGAGTTGGCTACCAACTGTACGGGCGCCAACCGAAAGAAATTGAGAAGCTTAAGAACAAAGGGCTCGAAGGGAAGGCGGAACCCATCCTTCCACGATAGAAGGAAGGTGCAGATGTGGCCCATACGAGAGTCCAAGCTTGTCTCGTGCGGGGCAGCCGCGGCGAAGTAAAACTTATGGGGTAGATGAAACTGGTGCTCCAGCCATTTCACTTCCGCCTCCCCCAGTTCACTGCAGTTTGGAGCCATCGCCCTCGCCGTAGGCTCACCCTCCCACTCTTCGACCTCCAGATGCTGATCCGCCATGGAATCCGGAGAGGAACTTGAAGAAAGATGCTCCCAGGACCCCGAAGACTCCGGAGGAAGAGGAAGCTGTCGGACTGCCTCCGCAGTTATCTCCACCAACTCTGCGAACGCCGTTGTAAGTCTTTGCTCTTCCATCGTGTCCTCACGACGCATCAAAGAGCCCCAAAAGCAAGCACGAAGGAGAGCCAAACCCTAAAAACGGAGGGAGTCTGGAGCGACGACAAGCGCACAACGCCTATATTCCCAGGCGAAAGGCGGCGCGTCGTTCCGACCTCCGAGAAAAGGGGGCCCCTTCAGTTCAAATCCGTCAAGATCATCATTATTACGGGCCCAGGTGACCATGACACGTGGCTTCTTAACACCTCCAGATCTCCACCCACCCGAGCCACGCTGGTCCAAAACCCTAACTGCTACTCTTCTGAGCTTACCAAAGCTCGGGAGTAGGAGGGGGATTTCTGCAGCCCATCTAAGAGCGGCCAAACTTGGTCCATCATGACCAAACGAGGCCCAGCTCATCTAAGTGACAGCCCCGCAGGGCCCACTTAGCCTAAAATGCCCAATAAGATCACACGGGATCAAGCCCTTCCTCGGCGGCCCTTAGGCTCGGAAGGCCCGAGCGTCGGTCCGGTTGGAGGAAGACCCAAGCCCGAGTTATCCCCCTCGCCGGGATAAAAGACTAGCGCCCCGCGCCCACTCTGACCGAGCCTGATCCGAGGTATGCTTATCACCCGGAAAGGGCTGGCACTCTTCATGCTTGGGGCAACCGACGATTACTTATCCTTGCTGTCGTTGAGAGCCCTTTATGAGCAGGAGTTCACCAAAGATAAGGGACTCATGACTCCTCAAGGTTATAAAGGTCCCACGATAAGGACATAAAGAGCCCACGTTGAGGACGTAACTCCCGCCTGAAACTCCTCAGCTTATGAGACTCATGAGGCTAGCACACTATTTAAACCGAGAATTCTCTCCAGCGAAAGGTAAGGCCAACACATGCCTAAAACTCCCTGAGCAGGAACCACTTCACCACCTTGGTGTAGAGGGATCTCGTGCCTCTCTTTCCTCCTCCCTTCATAGCTTCCACCACTGCTCTACTAACTTAGGCATCGGAGGGTTTACCCCAGGGAACTATCCCTGGGCCCCCTGATTCGTTTCCCTTCCTTGCAGTTCACTGTTCGGTGATCATCTCCCCAGCTCAGGACCAGCGCGAGATCACGCCTCTTCAGATGTTCTTTGAAAAATCCTTGATAACATTTCATCCTCAACTCCAACTCTAAAAATCTGCCTTCAAAATCTAGCATTCTCCAAGGGGGAGCCTCTCTAAGTTCTTTATCTTACATTCTCTCATGAGAAGTCTCTCTTCCATTTGGTATCAGACACTCTTGATATCTGTCACCCATGTGAATTTTGCAAAAGTTTTGAAACTGGTCTGCGTGAATCCTTCTTGAAAAACTGCCTTCATTGTTGAATCTTGCTAAAACACATTGAACTCCATTGTGCTAAAAAACATTCAAATATGTTCACCAATTCATTAATCTAAGCAAATCATATATATGAATCTTCTCTTATAAGGTTATATGATCACCCATGAATAAATTTATTGGTTTAAGCCTAATGAATTCAAGAGTTTAAAAATTGAATTTTATGAGAAAAGCTGCATTCAAAACATAATAGGTCTCAACAAATTCACACATGTTGTGCCCCGTGCAATCTCTTAAAATTTGAAAATTTAAGATCTATGGTAACCTTGGTTAAGAATCTTGGATTGAGTATTGTTCTTAAACATAGACGAATCTGAAAAATCTCAAAGGGCAGCACAAGCTAAAAAATGTGAATCAATGCTCAGGCAGAGCAATGGCTAAAGGTTCACTAGGAAATTAAGGCCTTTATCAAAGAAATGAAGTGGACTTAGTCATGAGGTGTCCATGCTATCTCTGTTCTAATTGAAGCAGGATAGTTAGTCTCACTGAGTAACCAGGGGTACTGGCGTCTAAACAACGTGTACCCTTAAGTCAAAAGGTGTGGACTATACTTGATTGCTCTTAAAAATTATGAGCCAAAAGAAAAATCTGAAAATATGACCAAAAGGTTAGAAAAAGTACTGTAACCCTAAGGAGTAAATCAAAAATGTCAAGTATGTTTAATCTCAATACTAGTCTTGAGCTACTCCTAAGGAAGTCATTATTTTTGAATGGGTAGGCTTAAGGGAGGTTAAACTAGATTTAAACATAGCCTTGGTTTATTTCTATTAAGTCTGAGTGCAAAATGATTCAAACTCTAAATTTATTATACTTAAACCAAGTAGAAAATAAGGGCTGTGTTATAGAATATCTTATAACGGAAGAATATGAAAATTGTAAGCTTGATTAGTCAATAGTGTTTCAGATTATAATTCTTCGGATACAATGTTTTCTTGTACTCCATGAAATAATTTTTCCAATTCTTCTGATAACACCCTACGTATGCTAATTTGGACTGTCACTACTGATGAAAGTGTCATTGCAAATTCTTATTGCTATCCTTCATGTCTGGCATAACTTCATATCTGCTGAAACCTTTCACTATTGCTGACATCTGGCTATTTTCTAATCTGGTTGCTCTACTAAAATCATTTCTTCTGATCTGTTGCTATGCATATTGGAATTCAATCTCTACACTTTGCATTTCACTGCTGTATCCATAGCTCTATCTATTTCTACTTCATGTATGAAACTTCTGGGTTTGATGTGATCCTATTCAACACTCCTCTTTGTTATGCGCAGCGAAGAGTGATATAGAAGGGGGGGGGATGAATAGATCACTCCCGATTTAAAAACTTCAGCGGAAAAATCACTACTTCGAATTTCAACCCTTCAGATATAGCGAACGAGTATTGCTAACGCAGTGAATAACCAAGACAGAATAAGTAAGTGCGATTGAAAAGGCTGTTCACAGACAGGCAAAATGCTAAGCAGATGGAGAGCACAAACGATAACAGCAAAATCACAGAAGAGACAAGAATTTTTAAGGTGGTTCGATTGTAGTCCACAATCTACATCCACCCCTCACTCCAACTAGAGTGAGGCTTCCACTAGCCACGGCTAGAAACATCAGACTCAGTCTGTGAATAAAATGCTGCCACACAGCTTGACCAACCAAGGGAAACAAATCCCTCAACCCAAACTCTGCTACCCACAGAGCTTGAGACCTGGACCTGCTACCCGCAAGACCAGAACCGGAGACTAATCTCCCTTCCTCCAACCCGGAGGGAACCTGCTAGTGACAGCCGGTCACTGGCAAAACCAGAGATCACATATCTCTCTTCCTCTGCAGCCCAGAGGGAAACCGGAGTATCTCTCCCTTCCTCCAAACACTGGAGGGTAACAATTCGGAATCAGAAATATGAAGAAAGAAACTGAAAAACAAGACAATCGATGAAGACCATCGTTACTGAAAACTAAAACAATGTAGCTTCCGAAGAAGCAAATTAGACACTTCTCTCTCACTCAGACTTTTCTCTCAGAACAAAACTCTCAAATCATTTCTCTCTATCTTCTCTCTGGAACGTGGAGGCTCTCTCTTTTCTTCTTCTGCTCAGGGATTCTTCTTCTCAGCCTTTTTTCCTCTAGTTTCATCCTCCTGTTCGCAGAAGACTTCCTTTTATATGGCATCCGACCTGAATTCCATGACTTCACACGAGTGGCGTGAGTGAGGCTCGTTCCCTCCTTTTCCAGAGCATTCTCGGATCACGTGTCAAGCATCATCCTCGGATCACATGCCCAATCATCAACCTGAATCATCTGCAGGCAGAGACAAAAGAATGTATCGAATTAGTTCAGGCTTTTAACACAGCGTGTATAGACTTTAGAAGCAGCAAATAAGCAAGTATGTACAACGTGAGAATGTATAGACTTGAAAGCCTTCATGCGACCTCAATGTACAGACTTGCAGAATGAAGCATTAACATAACAGAGAGGAATGTGTAGACTTCTGTGTAAAGCATGAAGCAATCGAATGTATAGACATTAGATGCAGTAAATAGGCAAGTGTGTACAACGTGAGAATGTATAGACTTGAAAGCCTTGATGCGACCTCAATGTACAGACTTGCAGAATGAAGCATTAACATAACAGAGGGGAATGTGTAGACTTCTGTGTAATGCATGAAGCAATCTAATGTGTAGACTTGCAAACAAGGGAGTGTGTAGACTTGCAAACAAGGGAGTGTATAGACTTGATGAATGCATGCATGGGAAGGCAGTGTACAGACTTGAGAAGAACGATGCATCAACAAGCCATAACCAATGTATAGACTTTGATGTAAAGGCTTGAGTTAGACAAACAATGAATAGACTTTATGAAAGCATACGCCAAGGCTGTACATAGTTGAAGAGATGTAAGGTGAGACAGAGCTGGCTGTACAGACTTTGGATGACGATGCACTGTACGCAAATGCTGTACAGACTTGATAGCGTGAGATGCTGGAAGAGACGATGGATGTACAGACTTAGCATATGATGTACAGACTTTACCTGATAGCCCAATGTACAGACTTGGTTCGTGCAAGCTACAGTGCAATGTTTAGACTTGATGCAATACAGAGGCTGTATAGACTTACTCATGAACAATGCACAGTCGGATGTATATACTCGAGATGAATGCATGAACAGTCCGATGTATAGACTTGCCAAATGGAGTGATGCATGAACAGTCCAATGTACAGACTTGTCAAATGGAGTGATGCATGAACAATCCAATGTACAGACTTTAAGCACAAACACAACAATGCAATGTATAGACTTCAACTAAGCAAGCTACAGTGCAATGTATGGACTTGATGAATGATGCAAAAAGCTCTGTACAGACATGATGCAAACTGGATGTGCAGACTTTGTAGCATGCAATGTATAGACTTCAACTAAGCAAGCTACAGTGCATTGTATGGACTTAACGATGCAAGCGATGTATAGACTTTGGAACGCTTGAAGCACAGACACGCTGCAATGTATAGACTTGAGTGAGACGCTGAGTGAGATGATGGATGTACAGACTTGGCCAATGTGCAGACTTTGCCTACATGTGAATGTATAGACTTTGGATGAGACACTGCATGAGACGGTGGATGTTCAGACTTGGGCTGTACAGACTTGGAAAGCTTGAAGGCGATGTACAGACTTGGAAACCGATGTGTAGACTTGACAATGCAGTGTATAGAATTCATATGAAGGAATGCACACTGTCTAGACTTGATATGAAGGAATGCAAAAGACTCTGTACAGACATGGCCAATGTACAGACTTCAATGCAGAGACTTTGAACGTGTATGCTGGCAGTGTATAGACTTGATCAAGTAATGCATGTCTATATGACAACCACATGAACTGCACTGTCCCAAGTGATGAAGCATGAATTGAACTAGAGATAGAAACAGACTGATTTATAGTGTGAGACATCATCAAAACCGTAGGGATGTAACAATCTCCCCCTTTTTGATGATGGCAACACTATGAATCAAGCAATATCAAGGCTTAACAAGAAATTAACTTCAGCTTTAACAATCAAGGCAAATCCAAAGCAAGTGCATGCAGAGCCAAATTAAACACTACTGTTGAAACACTTCTTTCTCCAAAACCACTCCCCCACAACTCACTCTCAGCTCCCCCACAACTCACTCTCAGAAATTTCCATGACAAGCTATTCTCCCCCACAACTCATGATCTACTAATATTGCAACCCCACAACTCATGATCTACTGATATTGTAAAACCTCTCTCCCCCTTTGACATCAGTAAAAGAAAATGTAGAATATATGAAAGTGCTGGAGACAAGAGGAAGAAGTACAGTAACATCTTAGTGCAGAAAGACACGAGCAAATCTTAAGAGAATAAGTGAGGTGCTAAACTCAAGTGAAGATTCTTGAACTCCAGTAAACAATAGAGAAATAGAATGATAGAAAAGTTTATCATCATACATAGTGTATGATTTAGAGTAGGAGTTAACAAGTATGGCATGATTTAGCTGAACAAGCAACTATCCCAAAAGACAACAAGAGACAAAGTCAGAGAAGGTGTTCTCAAGGTATTGAGGAAAAGCAATCCATTAGTGCAGAACAACAAGGGATTTTTTAGATGATTTTCAAGAAGACCAATGAGTAAGTTGGTAATTCACTCTTTTGACATTAGGGAGACACCTTGATTAGAGGCCTGAATCCCCAGTTACTCAGTGTGAGTACCTCATTACCTCCTCCCTTTTTTTTTTAAAGGAACAGAGTTAGTAACTGTGGCTTTTGACATGAGGAAACACCTTGATTAGAGGCCAGAGTCCCCAGTTACTCACCAGCTAACCACCATTGCTCTGTGAAGGTCAGAATATTAATGTCATGATTTTTTTTGTTAAGCATTTGACACCTCAAGACATAGGAGAAAACTTCATTTCATTGATGAAGCTCACAGTTTCTCAGTGAACAAATCAAGACCTTTGTTAATTCAGATTATCCCTTGTGTAGAGAAGATGGAATGATTGAAAACAATACCAGAAGGACTATTTCTTGAAGTGAATCTTGAAGTATAGATTTCAAGTTGTTTTGGTCAGATATCAAGACATACAGGTTTTTGCCTGAACCAGAATCACTTGACAATGTAGGAAGATATACTGTATACAATTAATCCAAATCTCTGAAAGACTACCAGAGGAAAGATTCTAGCTGGACTTTAGTATCACAGACTTATAGACTTAAGAGAAGAGTGAGATTCTACTGTCTGAGAGAACCGCACTAGTTCAGTCATGAAAGCCAGCAATGACACAAATCTGGTCAATCTTTTTGAGTCTGTCAAAGAACTCTCCCTCTTACAGCTCAACCAGTTCCCCCTTACTCAAAGCAGTACAGAAAGCTAACCATCAGACATACAGAACTCCCCCTCACAAAAAGAACAAACTTCACAATTAAGACAACTTGAATAAGCCTAATTCTCTTCTCAGCGTAGTGAATTTTTCATTATCCAGAGGTTTAGTGAAGATGTCAGCTATCTGATTATCAGTGCCTACATGAATCAGTTCAAAATTATTCTTAGAAACCTCATCTCTTATGAAATGATGCCTTATCACTATGTGTTTGGTGCGTGAATGCAAAACAGGATTCTTGGCAAGATTAATGGCACTGTTATTATCACAATAGATAGGTGTGCACCCCAGGTCTACTTGGTAGTCCTGAAGCTGGTGTTTAATCCAAATGACTTGTGTACCACAACTCCCTGCAGCCACATATTCAGCTTCTGCAGTGGAGAGGGCCACAGAATGTTGTTTCTTGGAACCCCAAGACACTAAACACCCACCTAAAAATTCACAGTGACCACTAGTGTTTTTCCTATCTAGTTTACACCCTGCATAATCAGCATCTGTGTATGCAACTAAATCAAGTGTGTCTGATGCAGGAAACCAAAGTCCAAGAGAGTATGTGGCTGACAAATATCTGAAAATTCTTTTCACTGCAACTAAATGTAATTCAGTGGGTCTAGACTAATACCTTGCATACATACATACACTGAACTGTATATTAGGTCTAGAGGCTGTCAAGTAAAGAAGAGATCCAATCATACCTCGATAGAGCTTGGTATCTACCTCTTTACCTGTCTCATCTGCATCCAGTGAGGTATTGGTACCCATGGGTGTTGTAATGTGCTTCAGGTTATTCATATCAAACCTCTTGAATAGCTCCATTGTGTATTTGGTCTGGTTGATGAAGCATCCATCCTCTGACTGTTGTACCTGCAAGCCAAGAAAGTACTTTAGTTCACCGACCAAACTCATCTCAAATTCAGCGGACATCATTTTAGAGAATTCATCACATAGTTCATACTTAGTTGATCCAAACATAATGTCATCTACATATACCTGAACTATGATGAGATCTTTATTTGTACCCTTGGTAAATAAGGTTTGATCAACTTTACCTCTTTTGTAGCCCTTGCTGATCAGAAATTCAGTCAGTCTTTCATACCATGCTCGAGGAGCCTGCTTTAGACCATATAGGGCTTTGTTTAACCTGAAAACTTGGTTAGGTTGAGGAGAGAATTGAAATCCAGGGGGTTGTTCAACAAAAACCTCTTCCTTAATGACTCCATTTAAGAAGGCACTTTTAACATCCATTTGTTGGAGTTTAATGTTCTTGGAACATGCAAAAGCTAGCAACATTCTTATTGCTTTCATCCTAGCAACAGGTGCATAGGATTCATCAAAGTCAACACCAAATTCCTGACAGTAGCCCTTGGCTACTTGTCTGGCCTTATTCCTAGAAATGATTCCATCTTCATTCATTTTATTTTTGAACACCCACTTAGTTCCTATGATATTAACATTTTCTGGTCTTGGAACAAGCTCCCAGACATTATTTCTTTCGAACTGACCTAATTCCTCACACATAGCATTGGTCCAAGATTGATCAGCCAAGGCCTCTTCTACAGATTTGGGTTCGATTTGAGAGACCAAAGCAATTAGCTCTTCATTATTAACATTTCTAAAATGAGACCTAGTCCGAAGAGGATCTTCAGGATTGCCTATGACATTATCTATCGGATGATCTTTAAGAATTCTAACATTTATTGAAGACTCACCTGTTTCTCTTGGCCCTTCCTGGTTGGGAGGATTTGATGTTCCACTCGGCTGAGTCTTCTCTTCTTCTTGGTCTTCTAGGAATTTCCCATCATGATTGGAGTCCCTGTCAATATCTTCAATGTTAGTAACACCCTTCTTTTCACTAAAAATGATGTATGGAGACTCTTCAACTTTCTGGTCTGTTATGTTAAAGACCCTATATGCCCTTGACACTTCAGAGTATCCTAAAAATATTCCAGGGGAGCTTTTAGCTTCAAACTTATCTAAATCTTTCTTGTCATTGTTATGAATAAAGCATTTAGCTCCAAAAATTCTGAAGTGAACCAAGTTTGGTTTCTTACCTTTTAGTAGCTCATAGGGGATTTTCTTGTGAGTAGGTCTTACCATGGCCCTATTGATTATGTAAGTTGCTGTATTGGCCACCTCTACCCAAAACCTCCTTGGTAATTGACTCTCAATCAGCATGGTTCGGGCCATCTCCACAATAGTTCTATTTCTTCTCTCCACAATTCCATTCTGTTCAGGTGTCCTGGGAGAGGAAAATCTGTGTGTTAGTCCCTCTCTTTCACAAAGATCAGAAAACATGGAGTTTTCAAACTCACCTCCATGGTCAGATTGAATAGAGCAAATCTTGTGTTTTTCTTCTTGTTTGACCTTATTGAAAAACTGATTAAACTTCTAAGAAAAATATCCATGAAAATCTAGAGAAGTCATCAATGATCACATAGCCAAACCTGTTCCCATTAAGACTCTGAATCCTAGTAGGAACAAAGAGGTCCATATGGAGTAGTTCCATTGGTCTAGAGGATTGAATCCTAGTAGGAACAAAGAGGTCCATATGGAGTAGTTCCATTGGTCTAGAGGATAATGGCTCAGATCTTAACTTGAAAGAATTCCTGGTCTGTTTGCCTAGAGCACAGGCATCACATGATTTTGAAATAGAATTGAACTTAATTCTAGGCATGCCTCTAACTAAATCAAGCTTGACCAATTTATTTAAAGTAGAGAAGCTAGCATGGCCTAGACGTCTATGCCATTCAAAAGCATCATTTTTAGAATTAGCAGATAAATAAAGATTAGGTTCAGATTCAGCATCCAAGTCTACCATGTAGACATTATTAATCATGTTGGCTACAAATTTAACCACATCGGAATTTAATTCAAAAATTTTGCATGAATTATTATCAAACACAACCCTGTGACCCTTGTCACATAATTGACTAATGCTAATCAGGTTGTGTTGTAGACCTTCCACAAGTAGAACTTTTTCAATGGAGTTTGTGGAAGACTTACCTACTGTGCCAACTCAAATTATCTTACCTTTGTTCTTTCCTCCAAACTTGACCAGACCCCCTACCTTCATCTCTATCTTGCTGAACTTGGATCGGTCTCCTGTCATGTGCCTGGAGCAGCCACTGTCGAGGTACCACTTGTTGTCTTCAGCTACCAGGCCGACCTACACAAATAGCATCAAGCAAAGTGATTTGGAACCCAAGATGAGTTGGGTCCAAAGACATTATTCAAATCTCTAAGCAAATGTTTAGGAATCCAGATTTGCTTCAACATGGTTTTCTCTGGCACCTTTACTTCTGGTTTATTGAAATTATAGCCGGGGTTCTGTCCAGCTGGTCTGGAGAAATAAGTTCTATTCCAGTCATTAGGCTTCCCATTTCTAGGATATTTCATGTGAGCTTGTTGATTAGCAGATTTTTGAGGATTATAGTTATTTCTCCAGTACATCCTGTTTGGACCCATCTGTTGGTGGTAATTCCAGCTTTTCTTCTGAACCACTTGCTTGGTCCATTTACCATTTATGTTCTGGTGAGTGGGCTTAGTGAAGTTCTTTACAGAATTCATTCCCATTTTAAATGGTCGTCCAGCATTGTTTGTTGAACTTTCTTTCTGGCATTGAGCTCCTTGACTGCTATTTGAGCTGGATGGTGTGTCCAGCTTCTCTTTTCCCTTCTCTGGGCAGAAGGTGATGGTTTTGAATTGTAAGGGTCTCTTGTTAGTTGGGTCATAGCCTAGACCCTCCTTATTGAAGTTAACCCTAGTCCCTAGTATAGCATCCAGACTAATTTTTCCTTGGACAAATTTTTCCAAAACTTTCTGTTTGTCTTCCAGCTCTTTTTGAAGAGACTCAGAATTTTTTAGAAGTTCAACATTGACGTTCTTAACAGCTTCATATTTTTCTGAGTTCACTCTACTTTCATTCATGCTTTCTTCAATTTTGATTTTGAGTTCATTGAGCTGGGTTTGACTCTCCATGTTTTATCCCTTGAGCTTTTCATTTTCTTTTCTTAGGGAAGTTATTTCTTCTAATTCTTCTTTTAGTTTCTGATTTTCTTCACAGACTTGGGTTTGTTCTTCAACATTGGTATTGAATTTTCTCTTCAGAACCCTATGCTCTTTACTAAGTGAATTGAACTTATCTAATAATTCAGCATAGGCATCTTCCTAATCATCAATAGAAAAATTTTCAAAAATATTTGTTACCTCCACTTCGCTATTTGCCATTAGGCAAATTCCTTCTTCATACTCCTCTGAGGAAGTGTCTTCATGATCTTCTTCCTCCTCGCTCCACGTGTAGACCATTGCCTGTGGCACCTTTGAGCTCTTCTTCTGAAGGTAGGGACCCTTCTTCTGGAGATCGGGGCAGTCCCCTTTCATGTGTCCCTGTTTGTTGCAATGAAAACAAGTCACTCTCTTAGTATTTCTGTTCTTATTATGGCTGTATTCAACATTCTTACTGAAGGAGTATGGCTTCTTCTTCCTAAAGGTCTTCCCCTTAGACTTTAAAATTTTTCTGAACTGTCTAGTGAGCATTGCTTGCTCCTCCTTGTTGAGATCGAAAAAACCATTGGACTCACCGCTACTGCTACTGCTGCTGCTACTACTATCCTTGTTGCGAGATGCCTTGAGAGCTACATTCTTGCCCTTCCTGTCACTTCCTTCACCACCTCCTTTGAAATTCATCTCATAGGTCATGAGGGATCCTATGAGTTCATTCACAGTCAAAGTCGTCAGATCCTTTGACTCTTCTATCACGATGGCCTTAGTGTGCCATGCTGGGGTTAGGGATCTAAGAATCTTCCTGACTATATCTGCCTCAGCTAGCTCTTTCCCTAGCCCCTTAAGAGTGTTCGTGATCAAGGACAACCTGACATACATTTCAGTAATATTCTCCTCTAGATTCATCTTAAACAATTCATACTTAGAGGTGAAGAGATTTACCTTCGTGGCTTTCACTTGAGCTGTACCTTCGTAGATTAGTTGCAGCTCATCCCACATTCGCTTGGCAGTCTTGTAGGTAGATATGCGGGCGTATTCATCTGGGTGAACAGCACACTGGATGATGTTCAGCACCGTCCAGTTAAGTGAAGATAGCTTGACATGATCATCTGTCCACGCGTCCTCGTTCGGTGGCAGATCATACGGCCCAGTAGTGATTACCCTCCACAGCTTGTGGCTCTGTGCCCTGATGAACACCTCCATCCTATTTTTCCAGAAGAGATAGTTATTACCATGAAAGTATGGAGGGCGACTAATGGATTGACCTTCAGGCTTGAAACTTCGAGGACCATTAGCATTTCCCTGACCGTTTGCCCACATGATGCAAACCTGCTCTGATACCAAATGTTATGCGCAGCGAAGAGTGATATAGAAGGGGGGGATGAATAGATCACTCCAGATTTAAAAACTTCAGCGAAAAAATCACTACTTCGAATTTCAACCCTTCAGATACAGCGAAAGAGTATTGCTAACGCAGTGAATAACCAAGACAGAATAAGTAAGTGCGATTGAAAAGGCTGTTCACAGACAAGCAAAATGCCAAGCAGATGGAGAGCACAAACGATAACAGCAAACCACAGAAGAGACAAGAATTTTTAAGGTGGTTCGATTGTAGTCCACAATCTACATCCACCCCTCACTCCAACTAGAGTGAGGCTTCCACTAGCCACGGCTAGAAACATCAGACTCAGTCTACGAACAAAATGCTGCCACACAGCTTGACCAACCAAGGGAAACAAATCCCTCAACCCAAACTATACTACCCACAGAGCTTGAGACCTGGACCTGCTACCCGCAAGACCAGAATCGGAGACTAATCTCCCTTCCTCCAACCCGGAGGGAACCTACTAGTGACAGCCGGTCACTGGCAAAACCAGAGATCACATATCTCTCTTCCTCTACAGCCTAGAGGGAAACCGGAGTATCTCTCCCTTCCTCCAAACACTGGAGGGTAACAATTCGGAATCAGAAATATGAAGAAAGAAACTGAAAAACAAGACAATCGATGAAGACCATCATTTCTGAAAACTAAAACAATGTAGCTTCCGAAGAAGCAAATTAGACACTTCTCTCTCACTCAGACTTTTCTCTCAGAACAAAACTCTCAAATCATTTCTCTCTATCTTCTCTCTGGAACGTGGAGGCTCTCTCTTTTCTTCTTCTGCTCAGGGATTCTTCTTCTCAGGCTTTTTTCCTCTAGTTTCATCCTCCTGTTCGCAGAAGACTTCCTTTTATATGGCATCCGACCTGAATTCCATGACTTCACACGAGTGGCGTGAGTGAGGCTCATTCCCTCCTTTTCCAGAGCATTCTCGGATCACGTGCCAAGCATCATCCTTGAATCACGTGCCCAATAATCAACCTGAATCATCTGCAGGCAGAGACAAAAGAATGTATCGAATTAGTTCAGGCTTTTAACACAGCGTGTATAGACTTTAGAAGTAGCAAATAAGCAAGTATGTACAACGTGAGAATGTATAGACTTGAAAGCCTTCATGCGACCTCAATGTACAGACTTGCAGAATGAAGCATTAACATAACAGAGAGAAATGTGTAGACTTCTGTGTAAAGCATGAAGCAATCGAATGTATAGACATTAGATGCAGTAAATAGGTAAGTGTGTACAATGTGAGAATGTATAGACTTGAAAGCCTTCATGCGACCTCAATGTACAGACTTGCAGAATGAAGCATTAACATAACAGAGGGGAATGTGTAGACTTCTGTGTAATGCATGAAGCAATCTAATGTGTAGACTTGCAAACAAGGGAGTGTATAGACTTGATGAATGCGTACATGGGAAGGCAGTGTACAGACTTGAGAAGAACGATGCATCAACAAGCTATAACCAATGTATAGACTTTGATGTAAAGGCTTGAGTTAGACAAACAATGTATAGACTTTATGAAAGCATACACCAAGGCTGTACATAGTTGAAGAGACGCAAGGTGAGACAGAGCTGGCTGTACAGACTTTGGATGACGATGCACTATACGCAAACGCTGTACAGACTTGATAGCGTGAGACGCTGGAAGAGACGATGGATGTACAGACTTGGCATATGATGTACAGACTTTACCTGATAGCCCAATGTACAGACTTGGTTCGTGCAATCTACAGTGCAATGTTTAGACTTGATGCAATGTAGAGGCTGTATAGACTTACTCATGAACAATGCACAGTCGGATGTATATACTTGAGATGAATGCATGAACAGTCCGATGTACAGACTTGCTAAATGGAGTGATGCATGAACAGTCCAATGTACAGACTTGCCAAATGGAGTGATGCATGAACAGTCCAATGTACAGACTTTGAGCACAAACACAACAATGCAATGTATAGACTTCAACTAAGCAAGCTACAATGCAATGTATGGACTTGATGAACGATGCAAAAAGCTCTGTACAGACATGATGCAAACTGGATGTGCAGACTTTGTAGCATGCAATGTATAGACTTCAACTAAGCAAGCTACAATGCATTGTATGGACTTAACGATGCAAGCGATGTATAGACTTTGGAACGCTTGAAGCACAGACACGCTACAATGTATAGACTTGAGTGAGACACTGAGTGAGACGATGTATGTACAGACTTGGCCAATGTGCAGACTTTGCCTACATGTGAATGTATAGACTTTGGATGAGACACTGCATGAGACGGTGGATGTTCAGACTTGGGCTGTACAGACTTGGAAAGCTTGAAGGCGATGTACAGACTTGGAAACCGATGTGTAGACTTGACAATGTAGTGTATAGACTTCATATGAAGGAATGCACAATGTCTAGACTTGATATGAAGGAATGCAAAAGACTCTGTACAGACATGGCCAATGTACAGACTTCAATGTAGAGACTTTGAACGTGTATGCTGGCAGTGTATAGACTTGATCAAGTAATGCATGTCTTTATGACAACCACATGAACTGCACTGTCCCAAGTGATGAAGCATGAATTGAACTAGAGATAGAAACAGACTGATTTATAGTGTGAGACATCATCAAAACCGTAGGGATGCAACACTCTTTTTCTAATTGAACTCACTCATCTCAATCCTCTTTTTGCTGATGTCAAAGGGGGAGAAGTGTTTGATGAGTCTTTTCATCTGCATTGCATTCATTTGCATTTTGGTTCTTGAGTTTCATATCTGTTGGCATCAATGCATTGTTTGTAAGTGTAAAGGGGGAAAGAGTTTTGATGAGTCTTGTGCCCTTTTGGGGGAATAGTGTTGAGTCCCACTGCATACCTTATCTTATTGACTCATAGTGTCTCAATGAATGCTCATTAACAATTGTGGTTAAATGATCATAATGACTCATAGTGTTGTCATCATCAAAAAGGCGGAGATTGTTGTGTCCCTACGGTTTTAATGTTGGCATACAATATGACTCATTAAACTGTGGTTTTGATGATATCACACACAAAAAGTCATTAATAGACATCTTGATATAGTTTATGTCATGCCTTGAAATTGTCTTGCACTATGATTCATTAAACATTGGTATTGTTGTTGTCAAGACTCATTCTCGAGCTTCATGTGATTATTCATCTTTGAGTTTCATATCCTCTTTGATTCTTAAGTTTCATACGTCCTTGAGTTTCATGCTCTTTTGATCTTAGAGTCTTATACACCTTTAATCCTTGAGGTTCATGTGTTTTGATCTTTGAGTTGCATATGTGTTTAAATTTCATATGTTGTTGATGCTGACAAATGATTTTGATAATGTTAATACATGAATTTCCATGAGCCTTGTGAAGTCAGGTTTGATTTTGGATCAAGAAAATGGTCAGAAGTGTGAAAATCACAGAGCAGTATGAACAGCATGCTATCGTTGACAAATGGCCAGTTAAGGGTGTAAAATGCCTGCTAAGGGTGAAAAATAGGTCACTATGGGTGACAAATGGCTCAAGAGACTGAAGGGAGCTTACCGCTTTGAAAAGAACTGAAGGAGAGTCGATCGACTCCTTGGTGGACTTGAGTCGACTCCACCCAGCTGGAATCATGCCGCAAGCCTTCGCTGCGCTATGTCCGGTATCAGTGACAAATGGACCCAAGGCATGAAGTGATCACAAAGTTAATTACCTTATTTTTAAGAATTACTTATTTAACATCTATCCCAAGGCTCTACCCAATCTCACCGGTAAGCTATAAAATACTGATCTAAGATTTAGGTTCTAATAATCATGACATTCTAATCCTATGTTTAAAGCCTAAGATCTTTATGAACCCTAGGCTTTGATACCACAAAACTATCACGCCCCGTTGTGGAATACAAAGCGCGGCAGTTAAAACAAAACTTTCAGAGCAATAACATAATGACATCCATTCATCCACATAAGTAAGACATGGATATTATAGAATAAATGGCGTAGCCAACTTTATTAATAATCAACTCCAAATTACATAAGACTCATGATAGTTCTTTCAATAATTGTAACTTGATTACAACACTCAAAATTCTAGTACAACGACTCAAAATTTCTAGACTCAATTAAAATAAAAGACATCAGATCTCCAGACGTGGCGACTCTCATCAATCTTGGCCCTCTCCATCAGTTTGATTATCTTCATCTGAATCACCTGAAAAATATTAAAACACTAGGTGAGCAAAAGCTTAGTAAGAATTACATCTCTTCTATCAGGTAGAATTTAAGTAATTAGCATTTTAACAATTGAAACGATGGCATGAATTTCCTATGTAATCCGGAACAATAAAATCATACTATAAGGCAAGATTTCACTAAGTTCAAGGCAATAAGATACAGGAAATCCAAAGCACAAGATATAGAAGAACATTCAAGGATATGACAATGTCCAATGAACGATATTCAAAAGAACGTTTCCAAGATTTGGCCATTCATTCATTGATTACCCATTCAGGCCAATATAATAAATCATTTAGCAGTCAGTCATTTGAATTATCCATATCAATCTTGCATTTCGTTCCGGTGCAATGTCACACCACAAGTCATTTAAGTCCCGCGGTTATGACCAGATAGGGCCCTTATATGCACAGGCATTGGGGTCATTTGGACCGAAGTCCCATTTAATAATTTTCGGATAATTCTATCAGTTAGTTATGGCCAAAGAGTTCCAACAATCAAGTTCATGTAACCAAGGTATAAGATTTTGATAAGGAGTATGAATTCATGAAGGAATTCCAATAAGGTCAAGCTTATTAATGTAGAAATCTCAATATTACCCCCAAAAGGTCAAGGGTAATTGGGGAAGATGTCATGCATAATAGAGTTCGGATCTGAGCACATGCTCTCACATAATTGATGCGGAAAACACATTTAACGGGAATCTGGGTTGAACGCAGTATCTTCAGATGCCACGATTAGGATAAACGCAGTCTCACTAATGGCCGCAATCAGAAGACAGCCGGTCAAGGCTAAAAAACTCATTCAAGCTGAACGCGGTCTAGATAACCACCGCGACTATGATAACGCGATCAAAATGTACACCGCGACCAGGACAGGGGTTTCATATGAACACGGTCTTTGGGTCATCCGCCTTCATGGAACAGAAGCTGAACACGGTCTTTGGGCATGCCGCGTTCAAGACAGATTGAACAGAACTTGGACATAACTCCGTTCTGTCATTCTAAAAGTTGATTGAACCCTGTCTTACTCCAGGAGGATGAGATTCCAAGTGTTTTTAAGATTTTTAGGGTACAACCTGCTAAGAGTCCATGTGGGAATCCAAGGCTCGCCAAGAGTTACGGAGGCCTCGATGGAGAAGTTCCACACCGACAAGAGGAGGACTCATCGGAGTGTCCTACCATCCACCAAAAATTGGGTTTGAGCAAGAATCGGAAACCAGTAGTAGTGGTAGATCAATGTCATCGGAGTGACACGACCTTCAAATAGAAACAATCATATATATATATATATATATATATATATATATATATATCAACATCTAATCGTCAATATGTTAATCAAAATCATCAAAAACATGTTGAGATGATGTAATAATGCTATGAAATAATTTCTACAAGTTACTGGGTTAAGTCTACTCTTTTTTACATGCTGGAAGACATGGAGATAAGAATAGTTCGTGACATCGATAAGAGACATGGATCATAGAAAGAAACTTAAGATATTTAATCATATTTCATGATTTACCTAATCATATAATTGGTTAAGATGACATATTTAAATGAAAATCATGCTTTTAGACACTAACCACATTACTATAACATGTTGGGACAAAAACTAGGGTTCTGGAAATCTGTGACAGAACGTGGTCTCTTGAGGGGCCATGATCATAAGATCACGGTCTGTTGTAGAACCACGATCATCACCGAACACAATATAGTTAGAAAAAAAACTTTTAAGAGAGCGGCCTATCGGGGGTTCCGCAATAAGAGATGCGGTTACTGTGAGGACTGCGATCTTGAACAGAAACTGCGTTCCGGTGGAAAATGACGTATCTTGCTTCGATCATGAAATATTATGAAGGAAAACTCTAAAAATTAGGGAAATCACATCTATGAACATCTACACATGCATATGAACATGATTAATTCAAGGACTTAGGTTGGGTCTGAGAAAAAACCTACCCTTAGGTTGCCCTAAGGAAGAAGAAGAAGAAGGTCGACGAACGCCAAAGCACACCCAAAATTATCGATCTCCTCCTCCTAGATCGCTCCCTTCCTTCATCCACCAAGCTCCTCGCACGTACTAGGGTCGACTATAGGGGATTTGGGGTTGGTTTTATTATGTTTTAGGGCTCCTAGAGTCCTAATTAGGTCAAAGGGTCGAGATAAGCTATATCCTTCGAAACTCCGATTTCTATCCAAAATTGGCGCCGCCAGCCACCCTTTGAACCCTAATTGACCTAGTGTTTCAATGGAGAATGACCTTACCCCTAATGGGTCCAGTTTGATTTTGATTTAAGGCCCGTTTATCTAAGTTTTGGTCCACTTAGAGTGGGGGTTTGGGTTACTCCGTATTTAGGGTTTATTATAGATATTTAGCCCAATTAGGTCTTGGCATAAGTCCAACGTTATTACTGAAATTATTGTGAACGATTTCTTAATTTCCCTAAGTAAGAAATTATATTGCTCTCCTTAGATTATTTGAAAAAAATATATTTATATATTTATATTTTAATATTTTAATCAGTTATTACGTGTGGTGTCGACCTACCTGGGAGAGGTAGAGTGGCTATCCCGGTTGAGATGGTTTTTAAGTTGGTTTCTGTAGGGCCCCTTGGCATTATAGCCTGAGTCCGGGATGGGGGGAAAACCATCTAGAGGACCTGACTTAGAGCAGATATTTTGTGTATGCACACTTGGTTGGGGGCTTCAGACCTACGCTGACGAGTGTGACCCCAACTAGTCCTTGTCCTGTGGTTACCTATGTTTGGTGTCTCAGTTACTATGTTGAGGCGAGTGAGAGACACCCGAGGCACAAACTAAGATGTCAGTGGATACATCCGGCCTTGCTTCTAGTGGGTAGTTCTCCCGTCATACGAGACATAATTATCTCAACTCGAGGTTCTAGTTTCTGACAGTGAGGTCGTGTTCCTCTCGTTCGTTGAGATTGTAAGTCCTTAGTCAGCTGGGTAGTCCTTTTGTGCTTTGATCGAGTACCCCGATACATGCATGTTGAAATGTTGCGGCTTAACGATTACATGATAGTGGATCCATGGCGGCGAGGTCGTGTCTTTCTTCTCGGTTCGAGATCGAGGTTTTTAGTTACACTCTAGACCATGTGTTCTTGCTTGAGGCTTCCATCAGTGAGGACGTGCCTTCACCACAGTGGTGTCATGGTTTCGTTTCCCGATAGGGTAGCCATTGTTTTACCCTTGGGTTTCCCTATAGTGTAGTCATGCTTAAGGCTTCCATCACTGGCGGTTCACAAGTATAAGGCGGCCAGGCTAGTGGCCGCCCCACCAGACTTGAGCAGCTAGAGTCTTGGCCGCCCAGCCAACCTAGGCGGCCATCAACCTGGCCGCCTAGCCCACGGTCTTTTCAACCCCTATTTCCTTCGATCAAGGCCCAATAGGGTAAGGTGGGCTGGACTTTAAACACAGGACATTGATCAATCTGAGGAAAACGATAGCGTTATCGATATGATGGCCTAACTGGAGGTCCGCGGGATGTCCAAAATTAGGTGTCTACAAATGCCCCTCCAGAACGCCCATTTTGCAAGGGAGCCCAGTGGACTGATAAATGGTTGTATCGGTAAAGAAACAAGCCTAATTAGGACATCCTGCTCAAGGAGTTTTCTGAGCGGATATTGAGCTTTGCATAAGAACAAATAAGCATAATGCGATAAGATAGGTCATTTAAAAGGAGAGGAAGGAAAAGATAATCTAAGAGGGCTTGTATCAGCAATCCAAGGGACCCCCCGGCAATCCCATGTGAGACTTGGGCATAGTCCGGGATGCATCGCAATTTGGCACAAGGAGATATAAGACACCTAAAATAGGAGTAAGTAAGTAAATCAAGATAAGAGAAAATGACCTTCAAATCTCAAAATACTCATGGTGATCGTGTACAAAACACGCTTTCGACTTGTTGAATTGGAGTGGAATCACGTAGACTCGTTCATACAAGTTCAGCGGAATCGAGAAACGTGAATGATCGACGCTGGGAAGAGAAACCATGGGGGAGGTCAACGCTATCCATGTTGCCTCCTCAGCTTCATTGCATGATACCTGAGTGTCATGCATGCACATTTTTTTG
This sequence comes from Amorphophallus konjac, assembly GCA_022559845.1. NCBI lineage: Eukaryota > Viridiplantae > Streptophyta > Magnoliopsida > Alismatales > Araceae > Amorphophallus > Amorphophallus konjac. The sequence continues at coordinate 187,296,809 of CM040118.1, read as the reverse complement.
GTTGTTTTGGTTTATTATGACTAAAAAGGACCTACATGATGCATGTTGTGTTTAAAAGGAAAAAATGTATCTAATGCATGATCGGAGGATTTATTTGCCTGACTCTGGGGCTGTTTGGTCAAGAGTTTGAGAAGTTTGTCATCCCGACCTAGCAACAAGCATAGTCTGGAATCTTATGGAGATTCATCATCCTACATTTGTCACTGAGCACGGTCGAGAATTTGGGAAGTCCGTCATCCCGGCCTAGCAACAAGCGTAGTATGGAATCTTATGGAGATCCATCGTCCTACATTTGTCACTGAGCACGGTTGAGAGTTTGGGAAGTTCGACGTCTCGGCCTAGCAACATGCGCCGTCGAATAACTTAAGGAGCATAAACTCTTCACGATTTTTATTAGAGAGGAACTCGGAGTTTATGCACCCGAAGTTATTAGCCTCCTGGGTTGACTATCTAAAAGTTGGTGACGACGTCGCGTGATTCTTCATTTGCTGATGTTGTTAGCTACAGTTGCATCAACACACATTAGCCAAGTTCATGCAAAGATAGCAATCTAGAAAGTAGCACATCCAATATATGTGTAAATTTGAACTTTGACCATATCAAGCATAGCTCCTAACAAGTTGGGGAAGGTGGCCAAAGTAATTGCCGTCTTAAATTGATGGGCGGCCAGGCTAGTGGCCATCTTTAGCTTGTGGGTGGCCAGACTAGTGGCCACCTACCCTACCCAAGGCGGCCAATGATCTGGCCGCCTACCTGTTCCGGTCTCGGAAGTGCAGGGACCTAAACAGAGTAGGACTCTTTGGGTTTATAGGGTAAAGGGGGATTGGTGTCCCTTAGCAAAAAGCTAAAGGCTTCGAAGGAGACGGTGACCACCATCAGGGAGAGAACTCAAGTTGGCTTCCTCTCCTTCCTCTCAATCCTCGGGAAGCGCCAGACACAAGCCCGGTGTGCTCTCTGACATGAGGGGACACCTTAGCCAACTTGTGAAGGATGGCCATGTAAGAAGAACTTATGTGTATTGTGATACAAGGGATGTAGCTGAAAACTAATCTTCTCTTCTTTCCTATTCAGCCCACTCCGATTTTCCCAAGGGCCAGGCACACTCGACGGTACGAGTGGCTATACGATCTAATGCACCAGTGGCATTTGACGCTCCTAGTCGTTATGGCAAGGAGATTCGTTAGCATGAGGCGGAACTGAGAGGCATTTGGTGCACTATTGTAGTTGTGGCATCCGGGGACCCACACTTTTGTGTTCCCTGAGTTCGAAGCCTCGGTGCAAGTGAAGGAGATTGACTTTCTCTTCCAGTGGGGCGACTGGGACACTGGAGACCTATTGGACCTCCCTCCTTGGGAGGAAGTCTTGGCTGAGATTGTTCATGATAAGCGAAAGGTTCAGCGGATGACAGACCAACGAGGGGTCTTGATCGATCGCCTTGCCAGATGGCTGCTAGGCCAGATTATGGATAGGTCAACTGATGCAGATAGTTTGATGCGGGGACAGACGTTGTGTCTCGGCGGGGTGTTGCTCTTCCCATCGTCAGGGGACGTGCTGACACGAGAGAACATCGGGCCGCTCACTCTCTTGTGGGAAGGACGCTCCTTATCCCAAGACATGCTTGCTCATTTGTACTGTGGGATGACACAGATGAGCTTGGGCGAGAGCGCGATGGGGAGCCTCTACTTGTTGCAAGTGTGGATGGAGATCCATGTGTGCTTTGACTTCGACGACACGGTGACGACCACTTTTTGGATCTTTGAGAAGAGCACCCTCTATCCAGCTAGGGCCATCTTTGGTCCTGAAGATTAGGTGATATGCAAGACCGCGCATTTGAAGACCAGATGTAAAGACCCAAGATCCGGATATCGGGAAGGACCCGATACCATTCGAATCCTGGCCCGCCGCCCACGAGCCAGAGGGCTCGGAAGGGCTAAAGGATGTGTGTGAGTGGAAGTATACAGGAATAAGAAATAAAGCAAGAATAACAAGAATATAAAAATTAAATAACTTAACTACAGTGTCCAGTCCAAAAAGTATAATTTACAGAAATTAAACGTACCCAATGCTGAGTGAAGACTCGACCCGGCGAGCTAGCAACTTTGAACCTCCGCGCTGCACCTCCGAACCTCGAGGAGGGACCGCCACACCTGAAAAGCAGGGGGTGAGCCTCGTCTCACTAGCTCAGTAGGGGTCCTGTGGAACCCCAACCGTAAACAACGGCGGTAACAGAAAGCAACAACAACAGCAGGAACAACAAACACGGTGGCCGGTAAAACCTCGACTATACAGCTACTCCTTATTGTACCGGGAAACACACCCCGATCTCACAGTCGGGGGACCACCGGACTAACAAGAAAACCCTGGCTACAATGCCAGGAGAAACATCACGACAACGCTGTCGCGGAGGCCTGTCCTCGCTGAATAAGGTCTAGCCCAAGACCACGCGGTCTAGAAACACGGTCACGACCTCACTTTCATGAACCTAGAGCCGTCTAGGGAAAACCCATGGTAACCTTATCGGAAACCCTAGACCTCGGTGTCGGGAAACGTCTGTAAACTACATGTACAACTACAAAGGAACCTGCCTTGCGTGACAGGAGTACTGCCCACTAGAAGTAAGGTCGGATGCGTCCACTGATGTCTTAGTCCGCGCCTCAGGTGTCTCCCTCGCCCCAGGCGGAAACTAAGACACTGTACTAGTTACCACAAAACAAGGGTCTAGTCGGGATCATGCTCGTCAGCACGTGTCTGAAGTCCCCGATGATGTGTGCACACGCTGACTGACTACACGTGTCAAGCCCTCTAGCTGGTTTTCCTCCCGGCCCGACCTCGAGCCGCTACAGGAGAGGCCCTACGGTAATCAACCTAGAAATCGTCTCTCTCTCAAGAGCCGCTCTCCACCTACTCCCTGGTGGGTATGCACATGCGTGCAAAGGCAAGCTACGACTAGTGGGGGCTCACTGAGTAGCAAATAACTGTTGGAAAAACCCTACGGAATACGGACAGGCTACGCACGAGCCCGTCATAAATTAGCTCAAAAAATAGGTGGCACGATGCCATCGGACTCTGGGCAGTCCACTAAACCTATTAAACCCAACGGCCCTTGAGTCACAAGACTCGGGTCAAGGCCGTCGTACATGATAGCTCCATACCGTCAATCTGGCCTATCCCTAGGTCAGAAACCACGGGCTAAATCCCTCTAGCTTTTAAGGCGAAACATAACCGCCGAGCTTAATCCCTTTCAAAGGGAAACTAAGAAATCCTACAGCCCCAGGCTGGGTAATTGGACTCGTAGTCCACAAGCCTTACGCATGGCCCACACGTAAACTACTTTCCGGAGAAGCTCACGACGTGCGGGAATACCCTCCGCACTCATGCCTATATACGTCGACTCAATCAAGCATAACACGGAAGCCCGAAACATGAAAGGGTCACTCGGACCCCTAAAACCCATGGGCAAGCTAATCAAGGTAAAACGGTACCTTCGGACACCCAAAAACACGGTCACGGTACCCACGGGGTGTCCGGGACAACCACGGGGCCATAGGTCGATCATTGGGTCTTAACCAGACCGACCGGAGGCTGAAACGGGGAAAACTGGCGCAGTTTGGTCGACCTGCCCAGTCGGGCCGATCGACTAGTGCACACTATGCCGGTCAGTCACCTGGACAGATCCGGTCGGTCGACCGGCGTGACTAGGCGGCGTCGATGCAGCCTGGGCTACGTCGACTCCACCTGCCGCGGGCGGCCGGCGCAGCGGGCGGTGTCGACGCAGCGCGGGCTGCATCGACTCTCTTATTGCGGTTGGTCAACCAGCACCCAAGGGTCGGTCGACTGAAATCCGCAGCGTGCCTGCTTAACAGCAGGGCCGTTCGGTCGGCCGACCACAGCCGGTCGGTCGACCTAATATGGCGACCACCCTGACCGAGCTCACCCTAGGGGATTAGTTTCCACGCCCACTCGATCCCAATCGAGGAAGAAAACAACGGGGATCATTCCCCGAGTCCCAAAACTCAAAAATGGGAGGAAAAAAGCGGGAAAATGTCGATCGATTCGACGAAACCGTCACACGCCCTAAAACATGCTTTTTAACCCCCAACGGGAAATAAACCCACTCACGGCTCACCTCGGCCTAACAAAATCACAGGAAATGAACTACAGGGGTCAAGGAACCATCCTCCTACCTCCACCGAAGTTTACGCGCACCATGGATGCCGTTCCACTCGAAAACGCCCTTGAAAGCCCCGCCGGTTCACGAACGCACCAGTGAGCTTCGTCGCGCCACCACGCCTCGATCCTCGACCCATCCTCACGTTCCTCGCCCTCACACCGTCTCCACCTCGCCCGCCATCATCTCCATCGTCCGCCTGGAGGAGAGGGGGAGAGAAAGAGAGGAGAGAGAGTGAGAAAGAGAGAGGGTGGGGGGTTTAAATAGAAAACCTACGCGGGAATTCCACAATCCAGAAAATACAAAAATGGGGAAAAAATTCTTCCCATGATCCTCGAAAAACGCACAATGTGCCTGCAATGTCCCGGAGCCCGACAACACATCGGTTCACCCTACACAGGGTTCCAAAGGTTCGTCAGACATAAACCCGCGTAAAGCCCAAAACACGTTCCGGGACTCACAACGACGCTCCGAACTAACGGATCCTGATTCAGAAAAATGAAATTTTTTTGGGGGTGTTACAGTTCTCCCCTCCTTGCAGAAATTTCATCCTCGAAATTGTGGCAACCACCAATGCACAGGGGAAGAACAACACACCTAGCTGGCAACGCTCTTAGAGCTCTAGCAAAACCTCGATACTTGTAGCAACCCTGATAAAATAAAAAGGAATAAATAAATCAAAATAGATTAAAAGATTTAATAAAATAAACGAAAGAGCTTGGAAGAAAAAGAATTAAACCCTGATGAAAATAACGCCTCAGAGAAAGGCGCTACCTTACAAGAAACGCCCTCACCTAAGGCATGAATTAAAGAAAGGACGCCCAAATAATAAGGCGTCAAATTTCAAACGACCAGAATAAAATAAAAAGGGCAAGATAGCGTAACGCCCTTTGAGTGGACGCGTTTCAACAAGTAACGACGCTTGACAAGGCGTCAATTTAAACTCGACGCCCTTACTTAGGACGCTAATTCAGTTTGAGTTCCGTTCGACCCAGGAGTCTATCCAGGGTAAGTTGATAACTATGAGAAAGAGTTCGAATGTAGTAATAATTCTATCTTGGAAGTATTACTTCCAATCAAACACTACCTTTGTTAGGATTTCCAAAGTCCCTATAAGTAACCCCCCGTCGAACCCTAAAAGATCTATTTGGACGACCTACTGCTGTTACGGTATGTGAAGAACAGTGAGTTCTTCTTGTATCTTTCCCTCTGTCTTTTTGATTTCATGAAAGATATTAATCTTTCATCTTCTTCCTCTAATACAGGTTAAGCGATCAATTGCGTACGTAAAGAACAAGGTAATGTTCTTCAATCTTTTCCCTAACTTCGGATATATTCTCATCATCCTTCCTTTTTCTTCCCCTACAGGTTGATCGAAGATCATCATCTTCATCATCATCATCAAACGTCTTCTGTATTACCATCTTCTATCTTGCTGCTGACTGTTAGAAGCTTCAGAGCATCAGTTTCTAACCAAGCCTTCGTACGTTCATTAGATAATTCTCATAAGGTAGGTTTTCTCAAGCACTGTAGCCCAAATCACCATAATAACTATGTTAAACCATATATATTAGTTCATGCATATAGTTTTCGCGAGTTTTAAATGTTTCTATTGTTGGAAAGAAACGCCCTTTCCAAGGGCGCTACCTTAATACGCGACCCAGACAAGGGCGCTACTTAGAAAAAAACGACCATGACCAGGTCGTCCATTCCAGATTTGACGCCCGGTACACGGACGTCAATTTTCTCAATTGTTAATTACCCATGTTTATTATCCAATATTCACTTAAACATGATTCTAAATCAGTGCATGATCATATCCCGATATTTTTCCTGTCATGACCATGTCTCTTGTTTCTGGAAATTATAATGCTTGAAATCTGAAAATTCTTGAATTCACGACCCTATATAGGTCGTCTCTCACTTGACTAACGCCCCTGTTCGGGGCGTGAATTGAACAGTAACGCCCCTGTCCAGGGCGTGTTTTTGATAAATTTCTAAATATATATATACTGCAAAAATGGAAGTAAAGAATGAACGACCACTGTATACGTCGTTAACTTGTAAATAAACGCCCCTTACCAGGGCGCGTTTTTGGTAAAATACTGAAATATTAAAATTTTGCAAAAATGTAAAATAGATAAGCGCCCTTACTGAAGGCGTTAATTACTTGAGTAGTGACTTTACTTAAGTCGTTATTTTCCTGTAAAAATGTTTTTACCTGTTTCTGACAACCGATGGTTTCAGTATATCTATATATATGTATATCGGTACTATATCTCCACTCCGTGAGTATAGTCCCACGTTTCATGATGTTTTATCGATCACCCTCAATTCTCATTGACATACAAGCTCTCCATTGGACATTCCGTTCCTTTGGACTAGCAAGTTAGTCATAGAGACCTCCGTAAGACTCCTCGAGCCTTGGATTCCCTCAAGGCCGACTGAGCTGGTTGTACCCTAAAAACCCATTACACTATTGAATGCCATGTCACTCTAAAGAAACATGGTATACCGGCCCTTATGATATGCAAAGAGTATATCATGAGAATTCTTAATGGGATGATGATATCATGCCATTTGTTGATGTTCTTGTGGACCTCAATTCTATAATAAGAATGAGGGTATCTTGCCTTTGATATACTGTTCATGTGGACCTCAATTCTATATAAAGAATGTCCATACTTGTCATGGTACCCGAGTTAAGGGAACCTAATTCCACCTAGTTTCATCGTTCATCGTGATTGTACCGTTGTTATCGCCTATCTATGTCCAATGTCGTATTTTTGGACTCCATTCTCTCAAAGTTATCCTACGTGTCTACAAGCTTAAATTGTTGAAATTCCATATTGGCTATATATATATATATACAAGAGTGGATGTCAAATATACATGATAAATGCCTGCGCATATAGGGCCCGATCTGGTCCTGGGAGGAGCACCCGAAAGTACTTGTGCCCATGGGAGTTGAATGATAAGGTATCTGGCATTATACCGAGTGTATGACTAGCTTGATTGGACATTCCACACAAATCTTGTACTTGACTCGTACTTGGCTTGACATGACTTGCGTGACCCGAAAAAAAAAGGGTAATTACTTGTTTGCTTGATACATGATAGCCAAAGTTCTTGACATGACTTGCTAAAAAGTACTTGCTTGAATATCTGTTATCTTTTGCTTGAAAGCTCATAATTAGTTCATCTTGCTGTCTTATTGATAAATTCTTTCTCTATCTTGTCATTTTATGCGAGCATGCATAGCTATAGTACATTCATGAAAAATGTAATTACTTAGACCCCTTGCTAAGCGCTTGAGATATAATTTCCTACTGAGCGTTCGCTCACTCCGTGTGTTCCCTACTTTTCAGGTAATTCCGACGACGAGGGAAGTCAATCGGATGGGAATGGTCAAGAGTGAAAGAGATAGAACTTTTCCAAGTGTCATCTAGTCTTTTTCCTATTTTCTTGAGTCAACTATGTACTTTTCCTTTTTTGAATAGAGTATTGGATTTGTAATAGTCTATCCATTATGAAATAAAGGATTGGGTTATCTTTCTATTTTACGCATCTCTATTTTTGGTGTCGAATACACTACTACTCTGATTGACATGATCGATATAAACTCGTCGCGCACATCCGAGTATCTTCCGCGCTCGGGGCGTGACAGTTTTTGTGGTATCAGAGCCTAGGGTATTCAATTCCTAGGAAAACCCAAGTCCAAGGATAAGTTTTAAACCTTTAACCAGTGAGATTGGGTAGAACCAAGGGTTAAAATTAACATAGAAATACTAGTCTTTAAATACAAATCACGTATTAATATAGTTATGGTAATTGTTGGATAATGGCTGCCGAACGTGCTCAATGGCGCAACATGCAGCGTACACTGCAAGGAATGACTCAAGTGCTGCAACAAGTAACACAAGGAGGTGGACAACGAGCAGGAAGTCTCCACCAGACTTTCAAGAACATGAACCCGCCCAAGTTCACGGGTTCTACTGAACCAGATGACGATGAACACTGGATTAGGGAAACAGAACGAATATTCCGTGTTATGCAATGCACGGATCAAGATAAGGTCTTATTAGCTACTTTTCAGTTAGAAAGGGATGCTAGATGCTGGTGGGAATCAATAGAGGCTACTATAAATCAAGATCAGGTTTCGTGGGAGGAATTCGTTGAACACTTCAACGCAAAATATTTCTCGGACCGAGTTCAGGAAAAGAAGGCTACAGAATTTGCTGCATTAAAGCAACGATCTTTGTCAGTGGCCGAGTATGAGGCCCAATTCTCTAGATTATCTCGGTATGCTAAGCATCTAGTTAGCACCGAGAAAATGAAAGCTATGAGGTTTCTTAATGGGCTCAGGCCCCAAGCTATTACTCAACTGGCACCGATGGACATTCAAGTCTACTCGGAGATAGTACGCCGAGCTCAACTATTAGAAGATGCCACGGAACTGTCTGATAGGATTCGTGGAAAGGATAAGAAGGAACAAGTTACAGGATTGGGTTCCTTTAAACCCAACTTCAAGAAAAGGCCTAGCAATGGAGGAGCATCCTCATAAGACCAAAAGCTCAAGAAGACCAAGCCCTTCTCTATCACCACTACCTCTCCAAATACAGTGTGCAAATATTGTGATAAAGCGGGTCATAGAGCAGAAGAATGCTGGAGGAAACTTGGAGCATGTCTCCGTTGTGGGAGTCGTGAGCATCAGATTCCCGATTGCCCATTACTTAACGATCAAGCCGATGTCGGGAAACGCCCAGTAACCAAGAATGCTCGTCTTCATGCAATCAAGGAGACCGAGCAAGTAGAAGAAGGTGGCTTAGTGGAAGGTACATTGAAAGTTTGTTCCAGGAATGCATATGTCTTAATTGATACTGGTGCATCGCATTCTATTGTTTCTAAGAAGTTTGCTGACCCATTACCCTTAGAACCGGAATGGATAAAGTTAGTTTTGTCTACTCCTCTGGATGATGAGACTGATATTACACATCATTACCAAAACTGCGAAGTATTGGTTTAGGGTAGAAATCTCCCTATTGATCTCATATGTTTAGATCTGAAAGAGTATGATGTTATACTAGGAGCAGATTGGTTATCCAAGTATCAGGCAACGGTTGATTGCCGCAATAGTAAGGTTACATTCAAGGAATTTCCAGAACTAATCTTGACTAGCCCCAAGGGTCGGAGCAGATCCCCTCTTATTTCAGCTCTCCGAGCTAGCAAGCTCATCAGGAAAGGATGTGCATCTTTCCTTGCCTTTGTCACAGTTAAAGAAGCTAAGGAAGCTAAGCTAGAAGACATTCCAGTGGTACAAGAATTTCTGGACGTGTTTCCGGAAGATTTGCCGGGATTACCCCCGCAAAGAGAAGTGGCCTTCACCATTGACTTAGTCCCTGGTGCTGGTCCGATTTCAAAGGCACCTTATAGGATGTCACCTGCTGAACTCAAGGAGTTAAAAGAGCAATTGATGTAACTCATTAAGAAAGGATTCATTAGACCAAGTACTTCCCCGTGGGGAGCGCATGTATTATTTGTAAAGAAGAAAGACGGATCCATGAGGTTATGCATCGACTATCGACAGTTGAATCACCTCACTATCAAGAACAAGTATCCACTGCCGAGAATCGATGAATTGTTTGATCAAATTTCAGGATCCATGTACTTTTCCAAAATTGATCTTAGGTCAGGATATCACCAACTAAGAATCAAGGACGAGGATATTCATAAAACCGCATTCAGAAGCAGGTATGGCCATTATGAATTTGTTGTTATGCCTTTCGGACTAACGAATGCCCCTGCTGCCTTTATGCAGTTAATGAATAGTATATTCAGGCCTTATTTGGATCAATTCATGGTGGTCTTTATTGATGATATATTGATTTATTCCAAGACCAAGGAAGAGCATGAGGAACATTTGAGGATTGCATTACAAATATTGAGGACAAACCAATTATATGCAAAACTTAGCAAGTGTGAATTCTGGCTTGAAGAAGTGACTTTTCTCGGACATGTTATATCAAAGGATGGCTTGTCTGTAGACCCATCAAAGGTTGAAGCTGTAAGGAACTGGGAAAGACCGACCAATGCTAGCGAGATCCGAAGTTTCTTAGGTCTTGCCGGCTATTACAGGCGATTCATCAAGGATTTCTCAAAAATCGCCGTGCCACTTACGAGGTTAACTCGCAAGGAGATCCGTTATGAATGGGATGAGGAATGTGAAAGAAGCTTCCAAACTCTCAAGGATCATCTTACTACAGCTCCTATCTTAGCATTGCCAATTGAAGGAGAAAAGTTCGAGGTATACACTGATGATTCTGGCATTGGCCTCGGGTGTGTTCTAATGCAACAAGGGAAGGTTATAGCCTACTCTTCTCGTCAATTAAAGAAGCATGAAGAGAACTACCCCGTCCATGACTTAGAATTGGCCGCGGTAGTATTTGCACTCAAAATATGGAGACATTTTCTTTATGGAGTACAGTTTATTGTATACTCCGATCACAAGAGTCTCAAATATCTTTTCTCACAGAAGGAACTAAATATGAGGCAAAGACGATGGCTGGAATATCTCAAGGACTTCGACTTCAATATACAATATCATCCCGGAAAGGGTAATCATGTAGCAGATGCCCTTAGTCGAAAGCCGAGAGCACTGTTAGCCAATTGTATGATTCAAGAATGGAAATTGCTGGAACAATTCTCTGAACTCAATATAAGCATGGACACGGACCCTAGATGTGTCACATTATCTCATGTAAGCATACAGTCAGATTTATTGTCTGAAATACAAGCACTTCAGAATGATGATCCTACATTAGTAGAAATCAAGGGCAGATTAGAAGGACAATCGGATTTCCAATTAGCTTCTGATGGAAGATTAATGTTCAAGAATAGAACTTGTATACCGGATTGCCCAGAATTGAAGAAGAAGGTCTTAGATAAAGCTCATAGGTCAAGGTATACGATTCATCCTGGATCTACCAAAATGTACCAAGTTGTAAAAAGAAATTTTTGGTGGCCCAACATGAAAAGAGAAATAGCGGACTACGTATCACGCTGTCTCACGTGCCAACAAGTCAAGGCGGAACACCAAAAGCCTGCTGGAAAACTACATCCTCTAGATATCCCTAAATGGAAGTGGGAGGATATTGGTATGGATTTCATCATGGGTTTATCTAAATCAAAAAGAGGACATGATGGAATATGGGTTATCATTGACCGATTGACTAAATCAGCGCATTTCTTGCCAATCAAGAGTCGATGGTCAGTTGATGTCTTAGCTGCACTATACATCAAAGAAATAGTCAGATTACATGGTATTCCTGTTTCAATCGTGTCTGACAGAGATCCCCGTTTTACTTCTCATTTTTGGAAAGGACTACAACATTCGTTGGGAACGAGACTTAACTTTAGCACAGCCTTTCATCCTCAAACGGATGGTCAGACCGAGAGAACCAATCAAGTAGTCGAAGATATGCTAAGAGCATGCATTACTGATTTTGGTGGAAACTGGCATGATCACTTGCCTCTGGTCGAATTTGCATACAATAATAGCTACCAGGCAAGTATACAACTGGCACCTTTTGAAGCCTTATACGGAAGGAGTTGTCGATCACCCTTATGCTAGGACGAAGTTGGAGAGAAACAACTGTTAGGTCCAGAAATGGTAAGGGACACTACCGAGAAGATACAATTGATCAAAGAAAGATTGCAAGTTGCTCAGTCTAGACAAAAGGCTTATGCTGACACAAGAAGAAGAGATATGGAATTCCAAGTTGGAGATCATGTATTTCTCAAGATATCGCCTGGACGTGGAATACGAAGATTTGGTGTTAAGGGCAAGCTTACACCAATATTTATCGGACCTTTTGAGATACTAGAAAGAGTGGGTGAGGTTGCTTATCGCATCGCATTGCCACCTCAACTGTCCGAAGTACATGATGTATTCCACATATCTATGTTGAAGAAGTATGTGCACGATCCATCACATATTATTGAGCATGGAAATCTAGTAATCCGGAAAGATCTCACATACGAGCAGAAGCCCATAAGAATACTAAATCGAGAAGTACGAACCCTAAGGAATAAGGCTATTCCCATGCTAAAAGTACAATGGAATAAGAATTCAGAACATGAAGCTACATGGGAGACCGAGGAATCTATGAGGAAGAGATTTCCAGAGTTGGTTTAGAAGGTATGAACTCTACACTCTCCATATGTAAATATATGCTAGGAATTTGGGGACCAAATTCTTTTTAAGTGGGGGAGGGTGTAGCAACCCTGATAAAATAAAAAGGAATAAATAAATCAAAATAGATTAAAAGATTTAATAAAATAAATGAAAGAGCTTGGAAGAAAAAGAATTAAACCCTGATGAAAATAACGCCTCAGAGAAAGGCGCTACCTTACAAGAAACGCCCTCACCTAAGGCGTGAATTAAAGAAAGGACGCCCAAATAATAAGGCGTCAAATTTCAAACGACCAGAATAAAATAAAAAGGGCAAGATAGCGTAACGCCCTTTGAGTGGACGCGTTTCAACAAGTAACGACGCTTGACAAGGCGTCAATTTAAATTCGACGCCCTTACTTAGGACGCTAATTCAGTTTGAGTTCCGTTCGACCCAGGAGTCTATCCAGGGTAAGTTGATAACTATGAGAAAGAGTTCGAATGTAGTAATAATTCTATCTTGGAAGTATTACTTCCAATCAAACACTACCTTTGTTAGGATTTCTAAAGTCCCTATAAGTAACCCCCCGTCGAACCCTAAAAGATCTATTTGGACGACCTACTGCTGTTACGGTATGTGAAGAACAGTGAGTTCTTCTTGTATCTTTCCCTCTGTCTTTTTGATTTCATGAAAGATATTAATCTTTCATCTTCTTCCTCTAATACAGGTTAAGCGATCAATTGCGTACGTAAAGAACAAGGTAATGTTCTTCAATCTTTTCCCTAACTTCGGATATATTCTCATCATCCTTCCTTTTTCTTCCCCTACAGGTTGATCGAAGATCATCATCTTCATCATCCTCATCAAACGTCTTCTGTATTACCATCTTCTGTCTTGCTGCTGACTGTTAGAAGCTTCAGAGCATCAATTTCTAACCAAGCCTTCGTCCGTTCATCAGATAATTCTCATAAGGTAGGTTTTCTCAAGCACTGTAGCCCAAATCACCATAATAACTATGTTAAACCATATATATTAGTTCATGCATATAGTTTTCGCGAGTTTTAAATGTTTCTATTATTGGAAAGAAACGCCCTTTCCAAGGGCGCTACCTTAATACGCGACCCAGACAAGGGCGCTACTTAGAAAGAAACGACCATGACCAGGTCGTCCATTCCAGATTTGACGCCCGGTACACGGACGTCAATTTTCTCAATTGTTAATTACCCATGTTAATTATCCAATATTCACTTAAACATGATTCTAAATCAGTGCATGATCATATCCCGATATTTTTCCTGTCATGACCATGTCTCTTGTTTCTGGAAATTATAATGCTTGAAATCTGAAAATTCTTGAATTCACGACCCTGTATAGGTCGTCTCTCACTTGACTAACGCCCCTGTTCAGGGCGTGAATTGAACAGTAACGCCCCTATCCAGGGCGTGTTTTTGATAAATTTCTGAATATATATATACTGCAAAAATGGAAGTAAAGAATGAACGACCACTGTATACGTCGTCAACTTGTAAATAAACGCCCCTTACCAGGGCACGTTTTTGGTAAAATACTGAAATATTAAAATTTTGCAAAAATGTAAAATAGATAAACGCCCTTACTGAAGGCGTTAATTACTTGAGTAGTGACTTTACTTAAGTCGTTATTTTCCTGTAAAAATGTTTTTACCTGTTTCTGACAACCGATGGTTTCAGTATATCTATATATATGTATATCGGCACTATATCTCCACTCCGTGAGTATAGTCCCACGTTTCATGATGTTTTATCGATCACCCTCAATTCTCATTGACATACAAGCTCTCCATTGGACATTACGTTCCTTTGGACTAGCAAGTTAGTCATAGAGACCTCCGTAAGACTCCTCGAGCCTTGAATTCCCTCAAGGCCGACTGAGCTGGTTGTACCCTAAAAACCCATTACACTATTGAATGCCATGTCACTCTAAAGAAACATGGTATACCGGCCCTTATGATATGCAAAGAGTATATCATGAGAATTCTTAATGGGATGATGATATCATGCCATTTGTTGATGTTCTTGTGGACCTCAATTCTATAATAAGAATGAGGGTATCTTGCCTTTGATATACTGTTCATGTGGACCTCAATTCTATATAAAGAATGTCCATACTTGTCATGGTACCCGAGTTAAGGGAGCCTAATTTCACCTAGTTTCATCGTTCATCGTGATTGTACCGTTGTTATCGCCTATCTATGTCTAATGTCGTATTTTTGGACTCCATTCTCTCAAAGTTATCCTACGTGTCTACAAGCTTAAATTGTTGAAATTCCATATTGGCTATATATATATATATACAAGAGTGGATGTCAAATATACATGATAAATACCTGCGCATATAGGGCCCGATCTGGTCCTGGGAGGAGCACCCGAAAGTACTTGTGCCCATGGGAGTTGAATGATAAGGTATCTGGCATTATACCGAGTGCATGACTAACTTGATTGGACATTCCACACAAATCTTGTACTTGACTCGTACTTGACTTGACATGACTTGCGTGACCCGAAAAAAAAAGGGTAATTACTTGTTTGCTTGATACATGATAGCCAAAGTTCTTGACATGACTTGCTAAAAAGTACTTGCTTGAATATCTGTTATCTTTTTCTTGAAAGCTCATGACTAGTTCATCTTGCTGTCTTATTGATAAATTCTTTCTCTATCTTGTCGTTTTATGCGAGCATGCATAGCTATAGTACATTCATGAAAAATATAATTACTTAGACCCCTTGCTAAGCGCTTGAGATATAATTTCCTACTGAGCGTTCGCTCACTCCATGTGTTCCCTACTTTTCAAGTAATTCCGACGACGAGGGAAGTCAATCGGATGGGAATGGTCAAGAGTGAAAGAGATAGAACTTTTCCAAGTGTCATCTAGTCTTTTTCCTATTTTCTTGAGTCAACTATGTACTTTTCCTTTTTTGAATAGAGTATTGGATTTGTAATAGTCTATCCATTATGAAATAAAGGATTGGGTTATCTTTCTATTTTGCGTATCTCTGTTTTTGGTGTCGAATACACTACTACTCTGATTGACATGATTGATATAAACTCGTCGCGCACATCCGAGTATCTTCCGCGCTCGGGGCGTGACAATACTCGTGGAAACAGTTCTCCTCAGGGATACAACCAGACCTTGATCACGATCAACATGCATCGCTCCGCTCACAACACACATCGATTATCAGTGCATGCATAACACAAAAGGGAACAAGTCTTGCATCGCCTCAGCCACCACGAAACTCCAACCGTGGTATCACTGCCACGATCCCGCTCACCAAGGAAACACAATCCTCGTTACGAGAAACAGCCACCGATCAAAACCCATGCTAGGTAGACCAATCATACGTCAGCTCCACTACCAGCTGACTGATCTCACGCCCTCCACAAGGGACGACAATCACTGAGCTTCCACCAGCTCTCATAGTCATCACAACTGACTGCGACAAATCCGTCAGCTCTGCGCCATGAACCATCTCACACCTGGCAATCCGAACGCCAATAATCGCACTGGACCAGCTCTGTCAGAACTCAAACTTTGAAAAATCCCAGATTCCATCCGGGAAAAGGCACATCATGGAAACGGCCACCAAAGGCCTTGCTTGCACACGGCTCTCGCCATTCTCGACTCGCTACAACTAGTATTTTTTGTCTGTGAAAGACCATACACCGGTCACCAGACACTCGTCAACGGGAAGCCTTCACTCGCTCGACTTCTTACTTCTTTCTTGGTCCATCACTAGACCCAGTAAGCACATTGCAAAACTGGACAGGCCATCCGCTGACTCTCGCACAGACCATTACCGCCTCACGTGCCGATCCTCACTCGGATACCGCATCCGATCCGATCCTCATGCCAACTCTAACCTCTCAGGGGAGTACGGCGAAACCAAATGACAATATTCCAAAATCCTCGATCCTCACCTCACTCGACTCAGGCTTACAGAGAAATCGTCCCATGCTTGTCAGAAGACCAAGGTTCACCATCCAACATCAACATCCTCAAGGGACCTTCACACACAGGCATCGTCCATCGTCCTATCTCATCAAATCCTTCGTTTCAATCAGTCCAAATGGACGCCAGCCAATTCCATGGCTCCACTCTCGCCTTAGAGTCATAGGACAACACTTGAACGATCCTCGGCACATGTCTTCAGAACAGACAAGTGCCGCCTGCCACCACAGCATCCTAGTCGATGACGCCGCGACCAATGCACGCGAGTCCCCAAACCTCGCAGATTCTTATCACCATTGAGTCAGTCCTCTTCCGCATCATTCCGAAACTCTTGGATTCAATTGGGCCTCTTGATAATACAGACCTTGCCATGGTCGACCACTCGACTAGCTTTACCAGCCGCTCACAGCTATCAACTGGGACCCATAATCTCTCAGAGATCACTCCTAGGGAACCACGATCTCATCCGAGGACACAGCTTCCAACACGCGTCAAGCACCGAGCTTACCGACTTTTATCGTGTCCTCGACCTCTGCCAGGCTGCCATCTTATAACCTCCATCCAATCCTAACACTCAATAATGGGCACAGCTTCCAACGCAAGTCGGGCACCAAGCCACTGACTCTGACCATCACATCCTTGTCCTCCGTCCGATGATTCCTCAGCAACCCCATCAGGGTTCAGAACCAGACGCCTGACACGGCTTCCAACAAAAGAACATGGTACTTATGTGGCAACCTTGCCGACATATTTCCCCGATTCTCCATCGTGCCAGTGCCACAAACCATAATGCCTCCAATAATGGCACGGCAACCAACATGGCTCACATAGCCAGAGACAATCTCACATCGAGGAAGCAATCCTCTGATTCTCCACACAAATCCTCGGGAATCTGCCCGTAGCAACCAACGCTACGATCCTGGGCTTACGGGGTTATAAGCCCACTTGACTTCTGTTGCACACTTGGATCTAATCGTGCAAAAACCATAGCAATGACTCGGGATCCGCCATCCCGATAATCCTCAACTCGGCTGGCTAACGTTGGAGAACAGGGTAAGGAAAGACCCAATTACCTCGAACCCAAGCACATATTCTCTCTCCTAATCTAGAAATCCTCTGTAACTCCACAGGCTCCGATCCAAAACATCGGGAACGACAACACCAGCTATGAGTCTTCGCAATCACTGCCCAACTGGCACACATCCTTTCGGAATAATGCCAACGCCCTTACGCAACAAGGGGGAAAAGGGCAACGCTTCTCACAGGCAATCTCATTGCCGCAACATGGGACGTGTCTCGCACAGACTTCATGGCACACAAGAGCGGCCAACATATCCGAACACACGATGCAAGACGACAAACTTGGCAAAACGTGATCTCTCCAATGAAGGAGAAACCAACATACTTCCTACAAATCGGGAGATCTCCACGCTTGACCTGACCTCGAACCTTGCACATGCTGGGAACAACACCTTCCAGCACCCGGAGAATACCATTGCACCATCAGGTCAGCTCCTCCGATAACACTCGCCAAGTGTTCCGTCGGACCACGATCACAGCATCTCTCGATGGACCACCGCTGCAATTCCATGAACTACAACTCACCACGCCTCGAGCACTGACTCTGCTGATCGCTAGCCACACACTGCCACAGCAGTTGAGCTAGCTGTTGCCACACACTCCTCACCTAAGCCTGCCTCTAATCTCGGAACCATTAGCACGCCAAAACACTTACCGAGGAGCGAAGAAACGACAAACGACGCTAGGCTCGAAGGCCGCTACACCTCTAGGCATTGGACATTATTCCCTCGATTATGTCCATGCTAACACCGATCCATCCTCGACACTCAGATCCTCAAAATATCCATCTTCTGAGCTGCGACCACGCAGACCACCACGCCAAGAGCCATGACACGAACCACGATCGGCACCTGGTAATGCTCATTCTCTGTCCCTAAATCTAGCGCGAAACCTTCACATCTCACCTGCAATCTCGCACAGTGCGTCCAAGGCAGTGCATAATGGCCCCAAATTCCACAATCTGGGCCAAAACCAAGCCACCGCCACACAATCTCGAACCAAATCTAGGACTAAGACAATCCATTCACGCATAGAAACGCAGGGCTTAGAGCTCTCCGGGACATCTCTACCCAATCTTGCCTCGAAATCTGCAAAATATTCGGGACTAGCACGTCATTCCTGACGCCACAGAGCATAATAGGAACGTCGGGCTCGACAATCAGCAGCTCATTCGGAAGATCCTCCGCCCATCCAGCACATTTCTCGACCAGAGCACCCACTCTGCCACCTCAAACCACGATCTTGGCACCTCAGGGGCTGGATAAACCTCAAATTAGGGTGGCCAAAATGACAAAAACACCTTAGGAGCACACTGATGGCCACTTAACCACAAACAATCCTCACCAGCCACCTAACTTGGCTACAAAATTCCTCGAACGTAGCACCACAGCAACGCACCTACCGACAACCTCTGCCCAACGCAGCACAACTGAGGCCACCACCCATCAGGAAGAAATCTCTCTATCTCATTCCTCATGCCCCACTCTGGCACTCCAATGAAACAATAGCCGCCTTTACAGCGCCAACATAGCACACTCAAGCTCTCAAGTGAGAAACAAAGCAGAAAATAAGTATAAAATCCTATGCCAACTGTCAACTGTACTGAACCTTATGGACTCTGATCACTGCAATTATCTCGAATTCCCATGTGTACTCCACAAACACACAAGCTCTGATACCATCTGTAACGACCCAAGATCCGGATACCGGGAAGGACCCGATACCATTCGAATCCTGGTCCGCCACCCAAGAGCCGGAGGGCTCGGAAGGGCTAAAGGATGTGTGTGAGTGGAAGTATACAGGAATAAGAAATAAAGCTGGAATAACAAGAATATAATAATTAAATAACCTAACTACAGAGTCCAATCCAAAAAGTACAGTCTATAGAAATAAAACGTACCCAATGCCGAGTGAACACTCGGCCCGACAAGCTGGCAACTACGAACCTTCGTGCTGCACCTCTGAACCTCGAGGAGGGACCGCCACACCTGAAAAGTATGGGGTGAGCCTCGTCTCACTGGCTCAGTAGGGGTCCCGCGGAACTCCAACCGTAAACAACGGTGGTAATGGAAAGCAACAACAATAGCAGGAACAGTAAACACGGTGACCGGTAAAACCTCGGCCCTACAGCTACTCCTGATGTGACACGCCCTAAGGAAATGTAGCAACTAGACCGAACAACCCCTTGGACCTAGCAAGCAAGCACGAACCGAACGGCGAACTCACTCAAGCGGACTCACCCGTGACGCGCACACCCGGGTCCGTAGGTGGACCGGCGATGGGGATGAGGGTCCGAGGTTGGACCTTGAGGTTCTAGGGGGTTGGCTAGCTTGGGATGGACCCCTAAGGGCCAGGGATGACCAAATCACGGGCGGCCAACACGCCAAGGGCGTAGGTTAAGTGGTTGCTCTCACCTCACTCCGCGGTGGCCACTCAATTGGTGGGAAATTTAGATCGGGCGCTCACTCACCGTCCGACAGAGTTAGAAGGCAATACTAAATAAGCAATAGTAAACCAGAAAGGGATGTGGCCTGGATCTCACCTGATCGGTGTGAATACACCGATGCCGGCCGGAGACGAGGCGAGCGGGGAAGCGTGGGTACGCGCCTACACGCTACGCCGGTGTAGCTCTAACTTGAAAATCAGAGAAGTACAACACTACACCTCTCGCAGGAGGGGGATCTCGGGGCGGGGATTAATTGAAATTACATCTAAAACTACCTCCACATAGGGAGGGGCCTTCATCCGGCCAAGCGAGGGGAGGGGAAAAGCTGAAACACCTGAATCTGCCCGATGTGACCAGCCGAGGAGAGAGTGTATGTTGAGCTGTTGTGGGCGTCTCCCGGTGCTGCAGGAAGGTGGGACTGATGTTGAGTCGACTAGGGACGCGGTAGAAGCCGTCCGTAGGATCTGGTAGTCGTCCGGAGGTCGAGCCGAGGTGCTGCACCGTCGTCTTCACAAGTTGCTCTGTTCTGCCCGGTCTGGGACTGCAAAATAGGGTGTCGGTGTCGGGACAGCCACGAGCTCGTCCGAATGTTTCCGGAGGTGAGATCAGCGCTGAGACGACCGGGACTGATCAGGGAATGGACCGTACAAGTTCGGTGCCATTTGGTGGACGCTGGCGGTCGCTGTAGTTCGGAGTACTCAGCTGGTCTGACTGAGTTCTGACTGATGCAGAACCAAAGGGTACTGATGCCGAAGCTGCCCCGGGCGCTACCGAACTCCGATGGAGGCAAAATTGACGGCGACGCGACCGTGGAAAAAGTAGCTTCAAATGACAACTGGCAGGATCACAATCGGAGGTCAGAGAAGAAAGGTCTGAGCTTAAGAGTGGGGGTCGGTCCAACCTGGATAGACAGGAGCAGTCTGCGACCTTCGACGAGAATGGCCGGTACCGGGTGCTCGGGTGGGCGAATCACCTCCTTCTTTCTGGTACTGAAAGAGGACTGGACGTAGTTTTTGCCCTCCGACGATTGCTCCAGGAGCTCAGCCGAACTGGTCGTGGGAGCCTCTGCACTCAGCTTCAGGTCGCCAGTCAGGGGATAGAAGCGCAGTCCGGCGATATTTGCTCCACCAAACAGCTCCGAGCTCGGATGCCGGCGGGACCACCTTCGTTACGAAGATGTCTTGACGAGGTTTCCACCGGTATAAAATACTCTACCTGAAGCCTTGAGAGAAGGTCGTGGCTGCCTTCGCAAACTGCTGCTTCTCTCCTGCCTGCGATCCTGGACTGGGTCTGAAGCTGAAAGGAATATGATTGATGGGGTGGTGAGGGTTAGGAGGGAGATGGGGTTGGCTAATGGCTGTGGGGAGGGGAGGGGAGTGGCTGGAGGACTGATGGGGAGCTGAGGGATCAATGGTGAGGGCGAAGCTGGCTGGAGATGGCAGTGTGGTGGCTGGGTGAGCACAAGAGAGGGGGTGTAATGTAAGAGGGAAGAGAGATGGCCAAGGAGGAATAGGGGAGATGGGGGGGGCGACCCTAGGAGCTGAAGGGTCAAGGGAGGTCGACCAAGGGGGGGCTGGGGAGAGAGAAAGAGGGGGGAGTTGTTGTGTCCCCTGTGGTTCTGGAGTTTTGATGATGACAAATATTATGCCTCATTATGTTTACATCCTTGATGATATAATCCTATTGTATTCTGAGAAACTGTCAGAACAGGTTTAAGGATGACTCACAGGTCATGAAGTCAACCCAAGTCAAAGTCAAATCATGACAGGTAAGGTTAATGCTCAGATCAGGTAATGCTCTGTCTACTCTCAGATCTGTATGCCTTATGCCTTGATGATACTTTAGCTGATGTGCATAAATTATTTTGTGCATCATTTAACAAGTGTGTACATTGTCTCTCATGCATTGCATGTTCAATGTACATACTTTCCTGTTGCAAACTGCATGTCACTCATTCAAAGTCTACACATCGTTTAGTGCGTTACATGCATTCATCAAGAGTCTGTACATCAGTGCATTTTCAAGTCTACACAGCCAAAGCCAATGCATTTCATCATCTGTACATTGCATACCTCTTCCATATGCATCTGTACACATCTCAGTTCAAAGTCTGTACATTCGCCACCATGCATTCAAGTCTTAAAGTCAGTACAGCCTTTGCATTGCACATACATTGAAGTCTATACATTGTTCACAGCACACGCTAAGTCTACACATTGCATTGTCTCTCAAAGTCTGTACAGCCTGCATTGTCCTGTAGCTTGCACGCAGTAAAGTCTGCACATTGCCCAGTCTGCATCTTCCAAAGTCTATACATTCATGAGCCTTGGCTGTACATCGTCTGCTGCATGCCACTTCAAGTCTGTACATGGTCTTGGCATATGCATTCATAAAGTCTATACATCCATCAGTTGATAGTTGGCCAAGTCTATACATTGTAAGACCAAGTCTGTACACCCTTGTGCATGCATCATCTCGTGCATCATCTCTCTCAAAGTCTGTACAGCCAGCTCTGTCTCACTTAGCGCCTCATCTAGTCTGTACATTGGGTGCTGCATGCTCACCAAGTCCATACTCTGGCAAGTCTGTACAACGTCCCTCGCATTTATCAAGTCTATACATTCTTCACTGGTGTCGTCGTCTGCATGATCAAGTCTATATAGACTTAGCGAAAGCTTAGCAAGTATGTACACTGGTGTCGTCTGCTGCAGGCACAGCAAGTATGTACATTGGCCAAGTCTGTACATCGCCACTTGTTCATGCATATGTGCAAGTCTATACATTGTCTGGTCATCCACGCAAAGTCTATACATTGTCATCTTTACCTACGTTCAGAACACAAGTCTATACATTGCATGTAGGCAAAGTCTGCACATTGGCAAAGTCTGTACATCGGTCAGTCTCACTTAGCGTCTTGTGCATGCATTGTCTTACAAAGTCTGTACATCGTGAGTCTGTCCAAGGCATATCACAAAGTCTGTACATCGTGCGTCTGTCCAAGGCATATCACAAAGTCTGTACATCGGTGCGTCTATCCAAGGCATATTACAAAGTCTATACATTGCTGTCTCATGCATTCTAAGTCCATACACTGCATTTGGGCATTGTTCTTTCACAGCAAGTCTGTACACTACTTTCTCATGCACGCAATCAAAGTGTGTACAGCCTGTGTTCGCATCGGTTAAGTCTATACATTTGCCACATTGTTCATGCATCATCTCTCAAGTCTGTACAGCCATTGCCTTGCAGCATGCACGCTATCAAGTCTATACAGCCTGCACACACAAGTCCATTCATTGTCATCGACGCACGCATTGCAAGTCTATACAGCCAGTGTCTATACGTTGCCTTACAGCATGCTCGCACACAGAAGTCTGCACATTCCTTTCTGTTATGTTCATGCATCATTTGTCAAGTCTATACATCGTCTTATTGACGGCATCTAAGTGCATCCCCCGCAAGTCTGTACATTGAGGTCGCATGAAGGCATTCAAAGTCTACACATTCTCACATTGTACATACTTGCCTATATGCTGCATCTAAAGTCTGTACACGCCTAGTTCAAAACCTGAACCAACTCTGTACATCCCTCTAATATCTTCTTATGACTGCTTGACAGGTACATCCTTCGAGAAGAAAATGTCTGGGCCCGTGATCCGAGGTTGGCACCTGGCACGTGATCCGAGGTGTACTCTGGACAAAGAGGGCACAAGCCCTACACACGCCCTAGTTGCTGATATAAATACGAAGCTTCTTCCATCTGGAGAAGACTGATCGAGACTGTGATAGAAGAAGAAGAGAGCAGCAGAGAGGCAGAGTGTAGAAGAATCAGAATAAGAAAAAGGAGAGAGCAGCAGAGAGGCTGAAAGCAGAAGAAGAAAAAGAACGAGAGAAAGAGAAAGAGAAGCAGAGATCGAGAGAAGAAAAGAAGTGCAGCAGAGAAGAAGAGAGATAGAGAGAGAGATAGAGAGTAAGAGGAGAAGAAGGGAAGCTGCTTGAAGATCTGTTCCTGCTGGACCGTGGATCAAATCCAGGCCAGCCAGCTCTGTTGAGTGCCACCTTTGTGCTTCATTGTTTAAAACTTGTAGTTGTTGTGTTTTCCTTTATCATTTCTTGTTTTTCTTTTATCTGTTCACCGTTGTTCTTCCGACTCTCTGGTTTGAGGTCGGGTTCCTCCTTTGGACTCAGGAGAAGGGAGACCTTGTGTCTCCGGTTGCAAGTGGCTGGGAGTCACTTGTGGGTTCCCTCTTGGTCTGGAGGAAGAGAGATCTGTGATCTCTGGTCTGCCAGTGACGGGCTGTCACTAGCAGGTTCCCTCCGGTTTGGAGGAAGGGAGATTCGTCTTCAGTTCTGGTCTTGTGGGTAGCAAGTCCAGGTGTCAAGCTTCTGTGGGTTGCAAAGCTTGGGTTGAGGGATTTGTTTCCCTTGGTTTGTCAAGCTGTTTGGCAGCACTTGTTGCAGACTGAGTCTGCGGTTCTAGCTTGTGCTAGTGGAAGCCTCACTCCGATTTGGAGTGAGGGGTGGACGTAGGTCTGTGGACCGAACCACCTAAAAAATCTATTGTGCAGTGGTTGTTTGCTTTCCTTTGCTTCCGCTAGATGAATGTATAGGCGCGCTATACATGTTTACTCTTGGGTTCAAAAGAGTTTTTGATTAAGTCTTAATTGAGCGAAATTTTTTTTTAAGGGTGGGATTCATTCACCCCCCCTCTAAATCCATCGCACCTGCCCCAACAATTGGTATCAGAGCGGGTGTCTGCATAGAAGGTCCAGCGACCTGCAGATCCGTTCCTGCAGTCTTCGGTGCTATCTCGCTTTTGGTGCATCATTATTCCTGTTGCATTAATCTGATCTGTTTCCATGGGTGATCCACCAGTTTTCAACGGCTCTAATGTTAATGTGTGGTTTGTCAGTCTGCGAGAATATGTTATATCAGTTAATCCTGATCTGTGGAAGTTAATTTCACAAGGTCCTTACAGATTACCAAAGAAAGTGTCCAAATGGACAGAGAGCCACAGATCAAAGGATGGAGAAAATCAGAAAGCTTTTAATCTGATGAAAGCAGCTACTGACAAAGCCTTACATTCTTACTTTTATGATTGCAGGTCAGCTAAAGACATCCTGGATAAGCTGAAGCTAGCTCACAGGATAAATGAGGACAGCTGCATGATGGCTAACAGAAGTAATCAAAGTGGCAGCCAAAATGAAGAAGAGGATGATGATGATGTAAACCTCTTCGAGAATTTCTCTTTATATGATTGGGAGAATGCATATGCTGAGTTACTTGAGTCACATGAGATGTTAAGAAAATAACATAAAAAATTGAAAAAGAAAATTGATCTGAATAGCTCAGAGTCCTTATGTGAAAATAGCTTAAAACAGAAACAGTCCTATGATGCATGCTTGTCTGAAGTCCAAGTGCTTAAGAAACAAATTGGCTTATTTAAAGAAGAAAAGAAAGAACTTGTATGTGAAATTTTTGAACTAAAAAAAAAACTTAGCTCGATTGATGATGATCAGGTTCATTTTAATAATTTAGTTCAGAATAAAAAACTGTTGAAAGAATTTGAATGTGTTAGCTCTGAATTGGATGTCCTAAAATCTGAAAATGAATGCCTTAAGAAACAATGTGAAAAACTCCAGGTTCAAACAATATGTTCTGGTAAATCTGCATGCAATGAGTGTCCATTTCTCAAGGAAATAAATGAAAATCTTCACTCAAATTTAGAATGGCAGAAGGAGTTTATTGTTTCCCTAAAGGAAGAAAACAAAGATCTGTTAAACAAGATTCTGGAGCTTGAATAGATAGAGGAAGAGCTGAATGATAAAATGAGCTCAATGAAAATTGATAAAGGCTCTGTTGAAGAAACTGAAAATCTGAAATCAAAAAATGACAAATTAACTAAAGAAGTTGAAGGATTGAAGCAGTTGAACACTGCTATGTCAGAGAAACTTCTTCTCTTAGAAAAAGAAAAATCTGTTTACATTGAAGAATCTGAAAAATTGAGAAATCTGGAACATGAAGTTGAGGAATATAAAACTGCCAACAAGGTACTAAGCGAATGTGTAAATTGCAATGAACAAGAGATTGCCAGTTATGAAATACACATCGTTTCTCTGGAAAATAAAATTGAAGATTTGAATAATTCCTTGTCAAAATTTGTGGACGGAAAAGATAATCTGGACAAGATTCTAGGAACAAAGTTTAATTTTCAGAAGGAAGGGTTGGGCTATAACCCTTCAAACAAGAAGAGTTTTAAAAATAAAGTTAAAACTTCCTTTGTTTCCAGCTCAACTTCTCACAGCCCTCAGAACCTTCTTGGTTATCAGTCATCTGCTCAAAAGAAAATAACAGAAAAACAGAAAGAAAAGAATCAACATGTTCATCTTCCCACTCTGCATGTTTAACCCACACACTCACATGCATCTAAAAAGAAAATGATTTGTCATTACTGTCACAAGATTGGCCATCTGATGCATAAGTGTAGATTAATGGAACTAGATGATTTGAATGCTAGGAAATTTCATGATAAAAATTCTTCATCTCAGAAAAAGAAAATAGAATGCTTTCACTGTGGCAAATTGGGTCACACGATTACACAATGCTGGTTTGCAAGTGGTAAGAAAACATCTCCTTCATATTATGCTAAATTCCCTGCAAGCCAACATGGTTTTAATAAGAACAAATTTGTTCCTGTAAACCAGCACATCACTTGCTATAACTGTAACAAATTTGGTCACAAGGCCACCGAATGCTGGTCAGGCTCTTTCAGAAGAAATCCAATTAGCTACTCTCAATGTGGAAAGCATGGTCATACAGTCAAGGACTGTTGGCATCTTCAAGATAGGCGGGCAAATTTCAAATATGCTAGACATCCTTCTAAGGAAAACATGTTTGGTAAGATTAACAGGAACAACTTCCATAATAAAAATAGAAACCAGTATGCACCTGCACAAAAATTCCATGCTAATAATTGTGTGCATAACAAGAAATCAAAGCATGTTGTTTCCTGTCATTATTGTGGGCAGTTTGGGCACTCCATGAGTGACTGTCGTTTAATGAAATCTGATGACTTACATGCCCAAAGATTGTGGAAAGCTCCTATCAGAGGTGTTACTAACAATGTAGGACCCAAGAAGTCTTGGGTACCTAGAAACACAAAATGAGATCTGTGCTTTGCAGGTATGCCTTGGGGATGAGGAATAAAAGGGGGTCAAATAAACCAAGGCATCCAAAGTTTGGTAAAACCCCAACTCTGCTGTTTAAATGCTTGTACACCTGAATTTTCTTTTAGCTGAACATCATGCTTAATATGTCAATTAAGATCTCATGCATACATGTCCATAACTGCATCTGCCATTTGCATTCTTTTCTGATCATGCACTTGCTGGGTGATCTGTGCATACATGAGATTAAAAAGTTGTCTGCATTTGATGCATACATATGCCAATTGCAGTTGTTTGATATTTGTTAAAATGCATAATCACAAAAAAAAAATTACATTTTGAAAAATCTAAAAATCTGAATTGAATAAATCTGTTGCTTGGACGATCTCTCATGCTTAAAAATGGTCACCTGTACATTTGACATGCACATGCATTCACAATTGCATATAAGTAGCATAGTGTCAGCTTAAGATGCATATAGAACTGCATCTGCATTGGATTGTCATGCATGACTCTTGGTATATAAATAGTGAGATACTAAAGGGCAGATGAATTCTGTCTGGAAGTGCTTGCTATGTGTGAGATGGTCTTTAGACCAAGTCCTCCGCCTGGTACCATAGGTCAGAGTTGCATACATTTAGGAACGCTAGCTCATGCATACAGTTAGGGAGAGCATTATTCATATTCTTGAAATCGCATCTGACCCATGCATCACAACACATTTCAGCTTCCTGCTTCAACTGTTATTAGCCATTTTTACTCACCATATCCATTGGTATCTGTTGAATTGGTTGCTCCTTAAATTGATTATGCCTTCCCTGAAAATTCAGAAAGACTTCTCTGTGCATATCCTGATCATAAATCTGAAAATAACTTAAAGAGGAATCTTCTATTATATAGGACTATGAATGTCTGAATCTTCAGCCGGTTGAAGTTTCATGTATGTCTTGTGTTTGTTTATGAACATATCTTGAAAATATCTGAGTTAGTCTTAATAAACTTTAACCAACATCTTCATGTTGTGTCTTTTAAACTCTTCTGAATTCTAAAAATTCTGAAATCATGATATTCCTTGATTGATATGTATGAAATTAGTATTGTTTTTAAACATCTGAGAATATGGAACATGTCTAAGGGTAAATCTTGTCAGAGCAATGACTTTGGTCACTGAGAAATCATGTCCAAAAAACTGTGTCATGAGGTGCCATAGTTAACTCTTCTTAAGAATGATTGATAATCTGGCAGAGCAATGGCATGCACACTGAGAAATACATCTCACTCATCAAAGAAATGATTTGTAGTGTGTCATGAAGTGTAAATGCTATCTCTATTCTTATGAAGCATGACAGTTAGTCCTTCCAAGTGCTTAGGGATACTGGCGTCTAAACAACGTGTATCCTCTAGTTACAAGGGTGTACTAAACTCAAGTGCTCATGAAGTTTGTTATGAAAATTGTTCCTGATCTAGTGCATCATTTGAAAATGTGTGCAAAAGAAATATTCTATTGGAACCCCTTGACAGAAACAAATGTTTTCTTATGTGTTTAACTTCATTACTATTGATTGCATCTCTTAAAGAAATCTTTGAAATTGAGTGAGTAAGAAAGAAGAAGGTTAAACAAGACTTTCAATATGAAAGCAATGTTCATTTTTATTAAAACTGATTTTAGATATGAGTACAGAATGCTAATGAACAAGCCTTGCATACATCATATTCTGATATGACTTGTCAATGAAGATCATTCATAAATCTCTATAATAGAAGAGTCTGAAATACCTGTTTAATCAGATTTATGAAATTGATATCCCATTGAAAACCTTTCTCATTCATTCTGAATGCTTACTTTCTCACATTGGACTCCATTATTTCAGACTTAACTGTTGACTTCTTTTTGTCCTGTGCTTCATTCCAATCACTGTCCATCTAAGGGGGAGAATTCTTGCATGTCCCTGTGGTTCAATGTTCATTCATTTCTTTCAGGAGAGTATCTTGTCAGGGGGAGTTTTAGATGATAGTAACCCAGTGCATAATAGCTCCTATATCATCTCCTTCAACAGTCAATGATCATTCCATTCTTTTTGATGTTGTCAAAGGGGGAGAACTTTTGTGAGTCTTTGTGAGTCATCATTTGCATAAATAAACACTTGCATCACATGGTGTTTTACATGCTCATTCCTGACTGAGCTATTCTGTGGTGCATGTTCATGAACTGTCATATGGTATTTCATAATCATCATGATGATTCTATTGCAATGACTCATAATATTGCCATCATCAAAAAGGGGGAGATTGCTGTGTCCCCTGTGGTTCTAGAGTTTTGATGATGACAAATATTATGCCTCTTTATGTTTACATCCTTGATGATATAATCCTATTGTATTATGAGAAACTGTCAGAACAGGTTTAAGGATGACTCACAGGTCATGAAGTCAACCCAAGTCAAAGTCAAATCATGACAGGTAAGGTTAATGCTCAGATCAGGTAATGCTCTGTCTACTCTCAGATCTGTATGCCTTATGCCTTGATGATACTTTAGCTGATGTGCATAAATTGTTTTATGCATCATTTAACAAGTATGTACATTGTCTCTCATGCATTGCATGTTCAATGTACATACTTTCCTGTTGCAAACTGCATGTCACTCATTCAAAGTCTGCACATCGTTTAGTGCATTACATGCATTCATCAAGAGTCTGTACATCAGTGCATTTTCAAGTCTACACAGCCAAAGCCAATGCATTTCATCGTCTGTACATTGCATACCTCTTCCATATGCATCTGTACACATCTCAGTTCAAAGTCTGTACATTCGCCACCATGCATTCAAGTCTTAAAGTCAGTATAGCCTTTGCATTGCACATACATTGAAGTCTATACATTGTTCACAGCACACGCTAAGTCTACACATTACGTTGTCTCTCAAAGTCTGTACAACCTGCATTGTCCTGTAGCTTGCATGAAGTAAAGTCTGCACATTGCCCAGTCTGCATCTTCCAAAGTCTATACATTCATGAGCCTTGGCTGTACATCGTCTGCTGCATGCCACTTCAAGTCTGTACATGGTCTTGGCATATGCATTCATAAAGTCTATACATCCATCAGTTGATAGTTGGCCAAGTCTATACATTGTAAGACCAAGTCTGTACAACCTTGTGCATGCATCGTCTCATGCATCATCTCTCTCAAAGTCTGTACAGCCAGCTCTGTCTCACTTAGCGCCTCATCTAGTCTGTACATTGGGTGCTGCATGCTCACCAAGTCCATACTCTGGCAAGTCTGTACAACGTCCCCCACATTTATCAAGTCTATACATTCTTCATTGGTGTCGTCGTCTGCATGATCAAGTCTATACAGACTTAGCGAAAGCTTAGCAAGTCTGTACACTGGTGTCGTCTGCTGCAGGCACAGCAAGTCTGTACATTGGCCAAGTCTATACATCGCCACTTGTTCATGCATATGTGCAAGTCTATACATTGTCTGGTCATCCACGCAAAGTCTATACATTGTCATCTTTACCTACGTTCAGAACACAAGTATATACATTGCATGTAGGCAAAGTCTGCACATTGGCAAAGTCTGTACATCGGTCAGTCTCACTTAGCGTCTTGTGCATGCATTGTCTTACAAAGTCTGTACATCGTGAGTCTGTCCAAGGCATATCACAAAGTCTGTACATCGTGCGTCTGTCCAAGGCATATCACAAAGTCTGTACATCGGTGCGTCTGTCCAAGGCATATTACAAAGTCTATACATTGCTGTCTCATGCATTCAAAGTCCATACACTGCATTTGGGCATTGTTCTTCACAGCAAGTCTGTACACTACTTTCTCATGCACGCAATCAAAGTGTGTATAGCCTGTGTTCGCATCGGTTAAGTCTATACATTTGCCACATTGTTCATGCATCATCTCTCAAGTCTGTACAGCCATTGCCTTGCAGAATGCACGCTATCAAGTCTGTACAGCCTGCACACACAAGTCCATTCATTGTCATCGCCGCACGCATTGCAAGTCTATACAGCCAGTGTCTATACGTTGCCTTGCAGCATGCTCGCACACAGAAGTCTGCACATTCCTTTATGTTATGTTCATGCATCATTTGTCAAGTCTGTACATCGTCTTATTGACGGCATCTAAGTGCATCCCCCACAAGTCTGTACATTGAGGTCGCATGAAGGCATTCAAAGTCTACACATTCTCACATTGTACATACTTGCCTATATGCTGCATCTAAAGTCTGTACACGCCTAGTTCAAAACCTGAACCAACTCTGTACATCCCTCTAATATCTTCTTATGACTGCTTGACAGGTACATCCTTCGAGAAGAAAATGTATGGGCACGTGATCCGAGGTTGGCACCTGGCATGTGATCCGAGGTGTACTCTGGACAAAGAGGGCACAAGCCCTACACACGCCCTAGTTGCTGATATAAATACGAAGCTTCTTCCATCTGGAGAAGACTGATCGAGACTGTGATAGAAGAAGAAGAGAGCAGCAGAGAGGCAGAGTGTAGAAGAATCAGAAGAAGAAAAAGGAGAGAGCAGCAGAGAGGCTAAAAGTAGAAGAAGAAAAAGAACGAGAGAAAGAGAAAGAGAAGCAGAGATCGAGAGAAGAAAATAAGTGCAGCAGAGAAGAAGAGAGAGAGAGAGAGAGAGAGAGAGTTAGAGGAGAAGAAGGGAAGCTGCTTGAAGATCTGTTCCTGCTGGACCGTGGATCAAATCCAGGCCAGCCAGCTCCGTTGAGAGCCACCTTTGTGCTTCATTGTTTACATCTTGTAGTCACTGTGTTTTCCTTTATCATTTCTTGTTTTTCTTTTATCTGTTCACCGTTGTTCTTCCAACTCTCTGGTTTGAGGTCGGGTTCCTCCTGTGGACTCAGGAGAAGGGAGACCTTGTGTCTCCAGTTGCAAGTGGCTGGGAGTCACTTGTGGGTTCCCTCCTGGTCTGGAGGAAGAGAGGTCTGTGATCTCTGGTTTGCCAGTGACGGGCTGTCACTAGCAGGTTCCCTCCGGTTTAGAGGAAGGGAGATTCGTCTCCGGTTCTGGTCTTGTGGGTAGCAAGTCCAGGTGTCAAGCTTCTGTGGGTTGCAGAGCTTGGGTTGAGGGATTTGTTTCCCTTGGTTTGTCAAGCTGTTTGGCAGCACTTGTTACAGACTGAGTCTGCGGTTCTAGCTTGTGCTAGTGGAAGCCTCACTCCGGTTTGGAGTGAGGGGTGGACGTAGGTCTGTAGACCGAACCACCTAAAAAATCTACTGTGCAGTGGTTGTTTGCTTTCATTTCTTCCGCTAGATGAATGTATAGGTGCGCTATACATGTTTGCTCTTAGGTTCAAAAGAGTTTTTGATTAAGTCTTAATTGAGCGAATTTTTTTTTTAAGGGTGGGATTCATTCACCCCCCCTCTGAATCCATCGCACCTGCCCCAACATGAGTTTGAATTTTAGGCTTGGGAGGGGTGAAAGGGGGTTGGAGAAGTGAAGAGATGTGTTGGGAAGATGAAAGGGTGTCTAGGGGGAGGGGATTCCACCTAGGGGTTGAGGGAATAAATGAATGAGGGTATGGGGAAGGGATATGGCTTTAATGAGGAGGGAAGGGAGTGAGGAGAGAGGGGAAATTTGAATTTGGGGGAGGGGGAAGAGAGAGAGAGGGGGGCAGCCCCCTTAGAGAGAGAGAGATATGAGAGAGAGAGAGAAGATATAGGTGGAGAGTCTCACTCCAAAAGGGTGGGGGAGAATTTCTCAAAGGGGTTTTCTTTCTATTCAAATATTCAAAACTGTTACATATGAGGAGAGTGGGGGCCTATTTATAGACTTAAATAATTCCTTATGACCAAACTAACCCTGACTTTTAGACAAATGACTAGACAAGTCCTGAAGGGGGCGCCCATGGGCCTAGCCCACTAGTTGGGCCCAATTGTCTCCGCTGACCACTCTAATGACCCATTAACTTACTAAGTGACTCAAAAAGGGAAAATTACATATAAAGAAACTCAAATAAAATGAAAATTACATGCTACGACTCGAAATTAAGTGGCAGAATTGATGATGCACCGATGGCGAGCAACTGTAGTCCCGAAAAAAAAAGATGGAGTGGCTGGGGATGTTCCCATCAACTCCTTACTGTACCGGGAAACACACCCCTTTCTCACAGTCGGGGGGACCACCGGACTAATGAGAAAACCCAGGCTACGTTGCCAGGAGAAACAACATGACAATGTTGTCGCGGAGGCCTATCCTCGCTGACTAAGGCCTGGCCCAAGACCACACGGTCTGGAAACATGATCACGACCTCGCTGTCGTGAACTCAGAGCCATCTAGGGAAAACCCATGGTAACCTTACCAGAAACCCTAGACCACGGTGTCGGGAAACGGCCGGAAACTACATGCAGAACTACGAAGGAACCCGCCTCGCGTGACAGGAGTACTGCCCACTAGAAGCAAGGACGGATACGTCCACTGACGTCTTAGTCTGCGCCTCAGGTGTCTCCCTCACCCCAGATGGAAACTGAGACACCGTACTAGTAACCATGAAATAAGGGTCTTGTCAGGGTTGTGCTCATCAGCACGCGTCCAAACTCCCCGACCATGTGTGCACACACTGACTGATTGCACGTGTTAGGCCCTCTAGTTGGTTTTCCTCACGGCCTGGACTCAAGCCGCTATAGGGGATGCCCTACGGTAACCAGCCTTGAAATCGTCTCTCTCTCGGGTGTCGCTCTTCACCTACTCCCTGATAGGTATGCACACGCGTGCAAAGGCAAGCTATGACTAGTGGGGGATCACTGTGTAGCAGCAAATGACTCTCAGAAGAACCCTACGGAATACGGACAGGCTACGCACGAGCCCGTCATAAATTAGCTCAGAAAATAGGTGGCATGATGCCACTAGACTCTGGGTAGTCCACTAAACCTATTAAACCCATTGGCCCTCGAGTCATAAGACTCGGGTCAAGGCCATCGTACAGGACAGCTCCATACCGTTAATCTGGCCTATCCCAAGGTCAAAAACCACGATCCGATATAGCTTTTAAGGCGGAACATAACCGCCGAGCATAATCCCTTTGAAAGGGAAACTACGAAATCCTCCAACCCCAAGCTAGGTAATTGGACTCGTAGTCCACATGCCATACGCATGGCCCACACGGAAACCACTTTTCAGAGAAGCTTACGACGTGCAGGAATAACCCTCTACACTCATGCCGATATACTATGACTCGATCAAGCATAACACGGAAGCCCGGAACATGAAAGGGTCACCCGGACCCCTAAAACTCATGGGCAAGCTAATCGAGGTAAAACGGTACCTCCGAACACCCAAAAACACGGTCACGGTACCCACGGGGTGTCCGGGACAACCACGGGGCCATAGCTCGATCATTGGGTCTCAACCGGACCGACCGGAGGTTGAAACGAGCAAAACTGGCGTAGTTCGGTTGACCTGCCCAGTTGGGCCGGTCGACCAGCGCACATTGCGCCGATCGGTTGACCGGCACGACTAGGAGGGGTCGACATAGCGCGGGCTATGTCGACTCCACCTGCTGCGGGCGGCCGGCGCAGCGGGTGGCGTCGACGCAGTGCGGGCTGCGTTGACTCCCCCTGTCGCGGGCGGCAGCGCAGCGGGTGGCGTCGACGCAGCGCGGGATGCGTCGACTCCCCCTGCTGCGGTCGGTCATACGGCACCTAAGGGTCGGTCGACTGAAATCCGAAGCATGCCTGCTTCACAATGGGGCCGTTCGGTCAGCCAACCACAGCCAGTCAGTCGACCAAATACGACGACCACCCCAACCGAGCTCACCCTAGGGCGGCCAATCTCAAATGAACTACCGATGGGAAACCATAAGCCAAAGTCTAGTGTGCCAATTAAATACCAAAAAATCCGTTTGATAGCCAACAAATGAGATTCTTTAGGACATGACTGAAAACGAGCACATAGACATACACTGTACTAAATGTCTGGGTGGCATGCTGTTAAGTAGAGTAGTGATCTGATCATACCTCGAATCAGTGTAGGATCTACTGTTTGTCCCTTTTCATCTTTGTCTAACTTCGTGGTTGTGGCCATCGGAGTTGACATGGGCTTTGCTTCTGCCATCCCATATTTCTTTAACAGCTCCAAGGTGTATTTTGTTTGATTTATGAAGATATGTTCTGACGTTTGCTTCACCTGCAGTCCAAGAAAAAAGGTTAGTTCCCCCATTAAACTCATCTCAAATTCACCCTGAATTATCTGTGCAAACTCATTACATAAGGCATTATTAGTAGCTCCAAAGATTATATCATCAACATAGACTTGAACTACTGATATGTCTTGATTTTCTCGTGAAGAGTGTTTGGTCAACCTTACCTCTTTTGAACCCATTTTCAATCAGGAATGAGGTGAGCCTTTCATACTATGCCCTTGGAGCTTGCTTCAATCCGTACAAGGCCTTCTGTAACTTGTACACATGCTTTGGATGTTTTGGGTCTTCAAAACTTAGAGGTTGTTCTACAAAAATATCCTCTTTGATGTACCCATTTAGAAAAGTAGATTTAACATCCATTTGAAATAATTTGAAGTTCGATGAGCAAGCATAGGACAAAAGAATCCGGACTGCTTCTAATCTAGCAACCGGGACAAATGACTCATCAAAATCAATATCCACTTCCTGGCTATATCCTTTGGCTACAAGCCGTGCCTTGTTCCTAACAACCACTCTCGTGTCATTTAGTTTATTTCTAAAAACCCAACGGGTTCCAATTACGGGATGATTCTTAGGACGCGGCACGAGATACCACACCTCATTTCTTTAAACTGGTGTAGCTCTTTATGTATAGCCTGGGTCCAGGATTCATTTTGAAGAGCGTCATGAACATCTTTAGGCTCTTCTTGAGAAATAAAGGCCATCAGATCCTCTTCTTTCAGTTGCCTTAGTGAGGATATGGTTTTTACCCCATCTTCAGGATTACCAATAATATTTTCGACGGGGTGATCTTTCAAGAACGTTGAAGCTCTAGGCAAGTCGGGGTGCTGCAGTCGTTGTTCTTGAAGTGTTTCAATTGAAGGATCTTCATCATTTTCATCCTTGCTGGAGGTTTCTTCAGTTAGTTCATCTTTGGCCTTAGATGTTCCAGCATCATTTGAGTGTTTACGAACTTCATCTGCATCCAAAGTAGAAGAAATTTGAATTGTTAGTTTTAATTCAGATTCATCAAAAATGACATGAGGACTTTCTTCAATAACTAAAGTCCTCTTATTAAATACTCTAAAAGCTATAGAATTTAATGCATAACCTAGGAAGATTCCTTTATCATTCTTTTCATCAAACTTACCTAGGTTAGTCTTACCATTGTTCAGGATGAAACAAGGGCACCCAAAAGGTTTGAGGTAGGAGATATTTGGTTTCTTACCCTTGTAGAGCTCGTATGGAGTTTTCTTCAAAATGGGCCTTACCATTGCCCTATTGATGGCATGCCGTACTTACCGCCTTAGCCCAAAAATATTTTGATAGGGAGTTCTCACTTAACATGGTCCGTGCCATGTCAATCAAGGTCCTATTTTTCCTCTCCACTACTCTATTTTGTTGAGGCGTCCTTGGTGATGAGAAGTTATGTGTGTATCCCTGCTTCTTGCAAAAACTGATGAAGTCATGGTTTTCAAACTCACCACCATGATCACTTTGAATTGTAGTGATGAGGTAACCTCTATCATTCTGGATTTTTCTGCAAACTACTTAAAACTCCATCAGGGCATCATTTTTATTTGCTAGAAATAATACCCATTTGAATATGGAGTAATCATCAACAATCATAAATCCATAAGATTTTCCTCCTAGGTTGGATGTCCTAGTCGGACCAAAGAGATCAAGTTGCAGTAGTTCAAAAGGCTGAGCGGTAGAAACAATATTCTTATTTTTGAAAGAGATGCTTGTTTGCTTGCCTTTTGTGCAAGCCTCACAAATTTTATAACTTTCAAATTTTAATTTTGGTAGTCCATTCACTAAATCACATCTAGATAATTTGGAGATAACTCCAAAACTAGCATGACGTAGTCTTCGGTGCCATAACCAAGCATTATCATGATTGTTTGCTACCGGTAGATGCCTAATTTCGAACATCCCACGGACCTTGTCTAGCCATCATAGAAGTGACATTTCTTCTTTGGTTGATTGAGAGTGTGGCGATTTTTTGAAGCTCTATATATGATTCTACACATTGCATGCCCTGATCCCTGTGCGGCCAAGGTGCTGGCCGCCCACAACCCATGGCGGCCAGAGACCTGGCCACCCAGCCCCTTCAGCGCGGCCACAGAGTTGGCCACCCTCATCCCAAGGTGGCCAGAGTCCTGGCCGCCCACCATCCAAGGTGGCCAGACTGCTGGCCGCCCTCACCCTTGAGGAGGCCATCGACCTGGCCGCCCAGCTCCTTGGGCGACAAGAACCTTGGCCACCTCCTGCCAACCGTCAGTCAACCCCATGTTCTGCCCACTCCCGACACGTTCTCCGGAACTGCTCCCACTCTGTGAGGTTCCAGGACCACGTAGCCTCACACGCACTCTATTTTTGAATATTTTTGGAGGGAGATTGCCCCCCACATCACATACAAAACCTCCGTTCAAAACCATCTCACGGTGGGGGGGGGGGACATTTTTTGACTTCGGAGGTGGGACACTTCCGGGGTTAGACATTTGTCTCACGACGGGTTGAACATTTTTTGGTGGAGGAGAGGTTCGGTCAGTTTGGAGCACAGAGAAAGAGCTGTGAGCACGAGAGTGCCTTCCCCTACCTTCCCCTAGCAGCAGAACATGAAGTTGGAGAGCTCCGCAGCGGGAGAGTCCATTTTGCAAGGGGCGGCCATCGACATGGCCGCCCACCCTCTCTAGGCGACCACAATGCTGGCCGCCCTCTCTTGTTGACGGGCAAACCCCATCCTTTCTTCCCTTGTTCCTTATCTTGCTATACTTTCATTTGCTTTTACTGCATCCATGCATGATAGATCTTCCTAGATCCCATTTTAAAGAGGTTTTTCAACCCAAAACATAGGGAAGGCGGATGGTCGAAAGTCTCGACCATCCCCCATCTCGCCCCCCTCCCCGGTACGATCACCACCATTTGCATGTTTTCTTTACTTCTATGAGCATATTCTACACTTTCTCAGTCTAATGGTCTTTTCTATTTGCTGGTTGTTTTGCAGAACTTCATCATCGACTCGCAGGGTTCCTTGTTCTTGGCCGGCCGAGAATGAGGACAGAAGAACCCACCATCTCCCACTTCTAAGGCGTTCATGATCATCCTACCCCTGTGAGGCCAAGGTATAGGTCTCTGGCGATCACTTTATTTCCTTATTTCTAACCTTTTCACTGTAGGCCATAGCAATAGTTTGGAAGAGGGAGGATACGCACCCACGCCATCATGCGGGCTCACCTTTCTACCCATTCTTTCTACCTACTAGCCCAGAACCTACAAATTGGCGATCATGGTGGGACATTGATTGCTCACTATGAGTTTTTGGATTGAAGTTCATTGCATTCATTTCCCAGCAAATAGCCTTTTCCCATCTTCATTTTTCATTTTTGGTTGCTCATTTGGCCTGTTTTACATTTGGTTCATCTGTTGGGCTGAAGCAGGTGGCGGCCAGGGTTCTGGCCACCCAGGTCCCAGGGCGGCCAAAGACCTGGCCACCCACCACATCCTAGGTGGCCAAAGACTTGGCCGCCCTGGTTTCTTGGCGGCCAAAGACCTGGCTGCCTAAGTCCTTTGAGCACCAATCGTCTTGGCCGCCTTCTGTTCATGTTTCTGCTTCCATCTCAGTCCTGTCTGCGTAGTTTAGCTTCTATTTTTCATATCTTAGCTTCTATTTTGTGTAGTTTTGCTTCTGTGTGTTCTAACCTTGTAGGTTTGAGTCCGGGGTGGGCTTAGGAAGAGCCGTCATCATACTTATTAGGAACACCCTCCCATTGATTTGGACTCTTCACCCAGGGATTCCCACTCGGGTGTAACTAGTCCATTTCAATTGGGAACCTCCGTGAGTCCCCGCGAACCGTGGATTCCTACACGATCGCCGGGTAGGTTGTACCGTTGAAGTCCTATTAGATTTCCTAAAGGGTTTGAGTGAGATTTATCGTAGGATTATCTCGGAGTTTGGCCTTATTCCCCTAGAAAATTCGTTCTCATCTAAGAGGGAACGAATTTAAATTGGACTAATCACGGGATTAACCTAAGCTAAAATTTTGGGGGTGCATTGTTTGAAAACATGTTTATTGTTAGATACCATTAACTCAATCCTAATTGGCCTTAAAGATTTCACTTGAATTTTTTTTAAAAAAAAGTTAATTAGGTTGAGTTGTAATGGCTCAATGTTATTCTAACATGCATGTTGTTGATGAGGATGATTTGGAATTTTATGACACACAAACCCGGCTTGATGCCGAGGAAGATGCACCCGATGCTTTCATTGGGATGTGTCAAGATTCACAAATTGATGTACATCAAAGCTCAACTGGTCAAAAATCATCCTCCCAAAGTGAAGAGTCCATCAATGTCAAAACTCCATCAATTTCCCCAAAGGAAGACCAAGAGTTACCTAGGGTGCTATCTCAATATTCCTCTAACTATTTCATCACCCTAGCTTCCCAAAGAAGATCACATCTCACTCCTCAATCC
Organism: Amorphophallus konjac; assembly: GCA_022559845.1. Lineage (NCBI taxonomy): Eukaryota > Viridiplantae > Streptophyta > Magnoliopsida > Alismatales > Araceae > Amorphophallus > Amorphophallus konjac. The sequence continues at coordinate 187,257,158 of CM040118.1, read as the reverse complement.
ATTCCTAGGAGATCCACCACTCCAATTCCAATGCCAAATTCATTCAATAGGACTCCCTCCCGTGTTCCTAATCAACCTAACCATCCTCTTCACCCTCAAGGGGTTGCACCCTCTCCTATATCTCATGCTATGCCTAATGTCAATGCACCCCTTGCGTAATCCAATCACATATCCTGACAAGAGGTGGAAAGGTATGTTCGGCAAGTGGTTGCCGAAAGCCTCCCCAAACCTCAACCTCATTCCTTCACTAGCTATTGCAAACTTCCGAATGCTCATTTTCCCTCGGGTTTCAAAGCCCCCAAATATCGGAAGTATGATGGTTCCACGGATCCACATGAACACCTCTCTTGCTTTCTAATGGATTCTCATCAATGGCTTTATGATCGGGTTCTCCTAGTTCATCTCTTTCAAAAATTTTTAGAAGGAGAGGCCTTTAGGTGGTTCTCTTCACTCCCGGCCATTGATCTTATCAACTTTGACATTGTGTCCGAGCGTTTCATCGCTCATTTCAGCCACATGGCTAGTGTAGCTCCCACTCTCACGGACCTCATCATGGAAAAGATGAAGCCCGATGAGGACTTCACTCAATTTGCTAATCGGTGGAGAGCTATGGCTTTTAGGTCTGGGATTGCCATCCCGGAATCCCAAGCCATCACCGTTCTAGTCAACAATGCAACTCCTCAGCTCCGTGTTATCTTGATGCTTAGCGAATTTCATACATTCGCTCAACTCCACAAAAGAGCTCATGTTGTCCAAGCTCAACTCAAGAATTCCTCTTTTCCATTCCATCTAGATGATTGCGATGTCCCAACATCAGAAGGGGCAAGTTCCAATGATCATATCAATGCCTTCAATCAGCTACCCAATTCTACCTATCCCATGGTTGCCATTGCATGCCACGGGGCGCCTACGAAGGGGCAAGGGAATGCCCCTAATTCCTTTCCTTTTCATAAATCATCTCATGTTCCATCCTACACTCAGGAAAGGTTAGCCATGGTTAGGGGCAATCAAGAGTCTAGGCTAATGGAAAGAGGACAACATTGGCAATATGATGAGGAAGAAGTGGCGAATGATCAACCCATAGTGAGCTCGAACACAAGGAACAAGATTGGCCATGAACAAGAGGCAAGACCTTTGGTCTTGATCCGACCCAAGGGTGAACCACCCCGACAAAGCCAGGACATCCCTCCTCCCACTCCAACTCCACCTATAGGGGCAAGGCCCTTAGTCCTCATTCTGCCTAAGGGCTCATCTACTCAGCAGCAATATCAAGGTGTCTCTCCTCCACTCATGGCGGAGGTTCACTCAGCTTCATCCATTTTTCACCAAGATACCTCGCAGGAGGAGCTACTATCATTTATTGATCTAACCAAACCACCTCCAACCCCAACTTTACTGCCAACTCAGGTTGAACCAACCTCTATTGTTGATGAATCTTTTGGGACACCTACCCCAATTGATTCAGCTCTAATTCAGCTTCCCCAACATGAATCCATTCCTTTTGATGAATCAGATGCTGAACTTGCTCTCCCAAATCAAGATGTCATTCCAAATGTCTAATCAAGCTCTCCACATATTCCCAACCCTCAGATTGCTCCTCCTTTACAAATTTTGGCCAACATCTCCATGGTGTTGGACCCGACCACGATTATGTCATCAAAGGACAAGGAGCCCGTCATCTCCACTCTGGATGTCCATCAATCTACTCCATCCTCCAAATTCTTAGAGTCGCCCGAACCTAGGGAGAAACCTTAGGATGTAGGATGGCACATAATGTCTAAGATGGGCTATACAGCTAGTGCAGGGTTAGGAAAAGAAGAACAAGGAATCAGAGAGCCTATTGAGGAAAATGGAACATTTGAGATATTTGGATTAGGGTGTCAACCAACTAAGGTTAGCAAGGATGAATCAACAAGGTGGAATTTGCATAATCATTTTGTGAAGGAATCATGTCCTTTGGAAGAGAGAATCGCCAATGTGGAAATGTTTCATGAAGATGAACATGTGGATCAAAATGAAAAGTCCCATGATGTAGACTTAGAGGATTTGGGTTTATCAAAGCTATTCTATGAAGAATCATTTTCCCACTCGATAACCCAAGAAGAAATCTATGAAGCAAAAGGAGAATTGACTTTGTTAGTCCTCCTCTCTTTCCTATTCCTCTTGTTCACGTCATTCAAAAGTGGTTCCCTCTTCAAATATGATCAACTCCAAAAAGAAAAGCCCGAAGCTGTCATTGAGGAGCCCACTCTAGGGGCAAAACTTTCAATCACGGATTCCCCGGCTCAGGAACCTCCATCCTCCATCCTTAATCACACAACTCCAATCAACAGCCCTACCAGGGGCATCTGCTTTGTACATAATAGGTCAGGTTTAATAGAGTCCAAACCTTTGGCTACACCACACAAGAAGGTTAGGGGCACCCAAATTCCCTACCAACTTTGGTCATGTCTAGCTGAAAGTTATAATTTGTTAACCCAGATCTTAATATTTTGTTTAATGAATTCAATAAACCTGTTACAAGATGAGGAACGGTCTAACCCGCCTCCTATGGTCAAACATATTCAAGTCAAAGAACCCATTAATAGTAGTAGGTACAGGGGTCGTGTCCACGGCCGTGTACTTGCTTCCCATTCACTTGAACCTTGTTTCCGGCCTACCAAGGAGGTGGACTGCTCCTCTTCTTCCATCTAGCAGTCCCCAGAGTGCCCAGACGATACCGTCCGCTCTGTAGGAAACCTTGTACATAGCTTATAATCCAAAATCCAAAACAAAAGAGAAAAATCAAGCCAAAATCCAACAAAAAATCGAAAACAAAAAAAAACCAATAGTCTGGCAGTTGCCACACATTTCACTCTCCATCCCTTCATGCATGATAAGGTTAGGTTGCATTAAAGCCTCGGTGGTTTAAGACTTTGATCTACTGGAACCGAGGAGAATTCCGTCTAGCTAAGTCGCTAATGCTCCAAGGGGCAAGCAATATGCACACACTCACATGCTTTCAAAATTTGGCAACGGCCTAAAACAGGTGACTATCTCGAAGATTTCTTGAAGAGACCAAAATCCTCCTTTTCCTCTTTACTCGACCGATCAAGACAGTCGGCACTCTTAAGGCCTTGAGCTCAGCAGCTGAAACATGATGCCCTCAAGTGAGAGTAGGACTCACCTTCTCTTCAAAAGTGAGACCAGAGCACGTGAAGAGGGCAGTGTCCCCGCAGGCAAATGGAAAAGAAAAGTAAAAAGGGAACAAAATTCTTAAAATTCCAAGCAAAGGAAAAAAGAATGAAAGAAAGAAAAATCCCAAAAGGGAACAAATGAAAAAGTCTGGTCGTGACCGTGCCTGGTCAAGATGAAAAGGAAGCACTACAAGTCAAGTCCAATTCAAGGGGCAACACAACAAGCATAACGTCTCGAAGGTGGTCCGAAATCACCGAAAGGGTGGAGTGAATTAAGCGCGCTCATAGCTCATCGTTTTAATGGCTTTGCCTATCATGCCCCGAGCCTTTATTACAGCGGAAGACTCGCTCGAGGAACGCGAACAGCCAACATGGTAAACCTCTTGCAAGCAAGAACGATCAGAGCGTAAGGTAATCACACATAAGAATGCAATCGCACAATATTTACTCAACTTCAACTTTCATTAAGAATCAAATCCACTATTCGATTACAACCACTAATTCAACTTCCATCATGCTAGACTCAAGAAAGAAATTACATAGACTCGATCTAAACAATGTAAACTTTCTAAGTCTTCGCTCATTCTTTATTCACTCTCGGATCCGCTACTTGAACATTCCGAATCCGAACCCGACTCACTTCCATTTCCTGAAAAAGAATGGAAATAGGTAATGAGTACACTTGCCCAGTAGGTATCTTCGCATCAACATGAAGGCATCATTAAAGTAATTAATATTTTTGCTCTAGAGGAATAAGGTAAAATCATGCGAATGCGATCAATCATGCGATTAAACCAAAGTATGTAAGATAGAATGAGAGCAAGTATGAACTAGCAAGAATGATATGGCCTTTCATGAACAAGAATGTAACGAGAATGTACTAGCAAGCCACATAATCATCACTCTAGTATCTTTTGCTTATGAGCAAGTACTTCGTGAATTTCTATAGAATATCAAGAAAGTCAAGTATCAATCATGCTGTATTGTGTTGTGGATTTTCACTTATTTATAAAGAAAGTACTCACAGCGTAATGTGACGCCAGTAGCATCATACCCCATGGTTTATAATAGTATGTTTCCGACAATCAGCCGAGGGGACTAGCATAGAGCCCTTGAACACAATCAGTGCTCGATCGCATCTTCAAGTATAAATCAAGCTTTTTCCACGCATGTAATCAATAAAGTATGGCCAAGAATCTACAATTCCAACAAGCTCTTGATAACAATAATTCAATGAATGAATGCTAAGAATCATGAGAAATCAAGAATGACTTATACTATGTTATGCTTAGGGAAATAAATCGGTAGCATAACAGTACATTCTTTATCTTCCATTCATTATATTAGGTTTCTTGATCAATATGATAAGTTCTAGATCATCAAGAGTCCATCTAGAAACCTTGGAATATCAACCCTTGGTCAAACCTCGGGTTAAAATACTCAAGCATTGTGACGATCGTGTACTAGGCCGTTACATGATGTGATGCTCCAGTATTGGGCCGTTACATTAGTCTGAATCCAGAACCAAGAAATCGGACCTAGTGGGATGTGACGATCGTATATTGGGCCGTTACATGTACCTGACGGTCCAATATAGATCCGTTACACTACTGATAACTAGAAACCTCAATAGTGTCATCTAATCACTTGAATTTTAATGGTACAACCAACTCGGCGTCCTAGTGGGAATCTCAGGCTCGCAGAGAATTACGGAGGCCTTGCAACGATATTTCCTAGTCCATTGGAAGGAATATCCAATAGAGAGGTCCTCATGTCCAAGAATAATGTTCCTATAGTGCAAAGTGAACTAATGGACAACATACCTGAATATATGCCATGTACTTAGAGAAATGACTCTATTGATAGAGATGATGTGTAACAATAGGAAATCATGATAAAACTCCGTCAATACATCTTTGGAAAATCATGATTTAGATACAAAACTATAGAATTTTGGCACATGAAATTAACATAACTTAAAATAACTTAAGATACCTTAATTATACAATTTCTATCATGAATCAGTAGATAATCTTAAAGACATGAAATTAGGTCAAAACTTAGATAACTAGGCTTATTTATAAGTTAACTTGATTGATTTTCAATTCTGTCTACGATTACTCTGACGGTCGAGAATAGGTGCGTCACAGTGATTGTGATGGTCTATCGAGAGGCCGTTACAGTAATGTAACGCTCCTGTTAAGGTGCGTCAGAGACAACAGAGTAGTTAAGATGCAGTAGAGGGTGTGACGGCTTATCGTAAGGCCGTTACAGTCTGTGACGGTCTAAGTATGATGCGTTAGAGTCCCTGCTCACAGTATAATGAAATAAAAAGACTATGATTTGAAACCATGTCATATTCTGAAAAGATTTAACTACCCCAATCATGACAAAACGAAGTAAATATCATCTAGATGCATAGGTTGCAGTGAATTGACAAGATAATATCTTTGATATTTGATTAGGGCTAAGAATATGTATGTATGTATGAACCCACTAAAACATGGAATTCATAGTCTATAATGCATGAAATCAACTACAATCAGATGGCTTTTATCCCTAACAAGATGTTTTTTCCAATCATGAGATAACCTACCTCTTAACTAGGCTTTAAGCTTCTAATTTGAGTCTGGAATTCGAGCCCTAGCTCTCCTTTTCCAACAATTTTCCAGCAACTTCCTGTTGCTCTATCTCTCCAACCTCTTGTCTTAAAGATGTGAAATTTTGAGGGTAAGAAGATGAAACTAAGGTGATCAAAAAGTTCTAAAGGATTGAATTCTAATTACCTCATTTAGACGTCCTAATCTCTTGATCTCCAGGGGTCATTTGCTATGAATCCTGAGTTACTATGGTCGAACCAACAACTTTGGAAGCTTCAATCTCCTTGGTTGCTTGATCTCCTAGCACGAAATTTGGAGAACTATTAGTGTAAAGTATACTAAACAAAATATTCTAAAGAACTTATCCGAAATTATATCTCCTTACCTTGATTCTTCACGAGCCAAAAGTAAGGGTCGCTCAATTCAGAACTAGGTCCTATTTATAAGGTTTTGAAGATTAGATTGATTCTAGAGTCCTTAATTTGCCAGAACCTAATCCCTAAGAGTCCTTAGTAATATTATAAACTCTCCCAAGTCAATCTCTTGTAGATAAGATCCCAAAGTTCTAATCTTTTTGCTCGTTCTTTCTTTCACGGAACTGACAGAATGTAACGCATCAAGACTGGTGCGTTACATGGCTGTGGCGGTCGCACGATAGACCGCTATATCCAACGTGCACAGAGTTCAACATCAATCAAACTCTTTTGTTAATTTTCCATATTATTATCCATAAAATGGTATTTATCCTTAAAATATGTAAATATACTAAATAACCTTCTAGAATATGGGCCAAACTTAATGGGCTTGGTCCTTAAACCTTTTGAATTTTATTTAAATAGGCTCGGTTAATTATTTAACATAATTGGGCCTTATAATAACTTATTAATCCAATAATCCTTTTATTAGTCTATTTAGCCCTTATAAATTTTAGAAAGTTCTATAAATAACTCAGAAATTATTATATAAATTCTGGGGCAGTACACCCTCCCCTACTTAGAAGAATTTGGTCCCCAAATTCAATACATGGAGAGTGTACTTACAGTTGAATAATTTTGGAAATCTTTTCCGCATGGCTTCTTCGATTTCCCATGTTGCTTCATATGGCCATGCTTTCTTCCATTGAATCTTGACCATAGGAATAACTTTATTTCTTAGTTGACGCCCTTCTCGTTCTAGAATCTTTATTGGTGTTTGCTTGTACGTCATATCCTTCTGAATCTCCAGATTGTCATAAGTGATAATATGGTCAGGATCATATACATATTTCTTTAGCATAGAGACGTGAAATACGTCATGAACTTCTGCTAATTATGGAGGTAAAACCAGTCTATAAGCCACTTCACCGACCCTTTCGAGAATTTCAAACGGACCAATGAACCTTGGAGTTAGTTTGCCCTTAATGAAAAATCTCCGAATACCACGACCTGGAGAAACCTTGAGATACACAAGATCTCCTACTAGAAATTCCAAGTCGCTTCTTCGATTATCAGCATAAGACTTTTACCTATCTTGTGCCGTCTTTATTCTCTCTTGAATAAGCTTCATCTTCTCTGTAGAATCTCTGATAATATCGGGGCCTAGGAATTATCTTTCCCCTATTTCACTCCAACATATTGGTGATCGACAACTTTTTCCATATAGAGCTTCAAAAGGTGCCATTTGTATGCTGGCCTGGTAACTGTTGTTATATGCAAATTCTACCAGAGGCAAGTGATCATGCCAACTACCTCCAAAATCAATAACACAAGCCCTGAGCATGTCTTCTACCACCTGATTCGTTCTTTCTGTCTGACCATCAGTTTGTGGATGAAAGACTGTGCTGAAATTCAATCTAGTCCCTAGTGACTGTTGTAGACCCTTCCAAAACTGTGATGTGAATCGAGGATCTCTATCAGATATAATAGTGACTGGGACACCATGTAATTTAATAATTTTCCCTTATGTATAATGCTGCCAGGATATCCACAGACCATCGACTTTTGATTGGTATGAAATGTGTAGATTTAGTCAATCGGTCTATGATTACCCATATACCATCGTGTCCACCTCTTGTCTTAGGTAACCCCATAATGAAATCCATACATATACTCTCCCATTTCCATTCAGGAATATTCAAGGGATGCAGTTTACCTGTGGGTCTAAAATGCTCGGCCTTTACTTGTTGACAAGTGAGACAGCGAGACACGAAATCAGCTATTTCTCTCTTCATGTTGGGCCGCCAGAAATTTCTTTTGAGATCTTGATACATTTTTGTACTACCAGGGTGAATGGTATACCTGGATTTATGTGCTTCTTCTAGAATCAATTTCTTCGTATCCTCATGATCCGGTACACACACTCGGCTCTTGAATAGCAATCTTCCATCCTCTGTAATAGAGAAATCTGACCGTTGTTCAATATTAGCCTTAATTTCTAGTAACACGAGATCATCATTTTACAACGTGACTAGATCCTCTATTAAGGTAGGTTGAGCTTGGATATTAGCCATGAAGCAATCTTCTTCCTTCCTGTCAATATCTAAGTTCAATTGAGCAAATTGAGGAATAAGATTAGTCATACTAATCATAAGACTTGATAGCATACCCATTGATTTTCTGCTGAGTGCATCCGCAACAGCATTAGCCTTGCCAAGATGATATTGAATAGAAAAATCAAAATCCTTGAGATATTCCAACCATCTTCTGTGCCTCATATTTAGCTCTTTTTAAGAAAATAAGTATTTCAAGCTTTTGTGGTCCGATTAGACCGTAAACTTTTCTCCATAGAGATAATGACGCCAAATTTTCAAGGCGAAAATGACAGCTGCTAATTCCAAATCATGTACATGATAATTTTCCTCGTGACGTTTCAATTGTCTTGAAAAATAACATATTACTCTTCCATTTTGCATGAGGACACACCCTAAGCCAATACCTGATGCATCCGTATATACTTCGAACCCACCACCTTCCATCGGTAGTGATAAAATAAGAGCTGTAGTAAGATGATTCTTAAGAGTTTGAAAACTCTTCTCACATTCCTCTGACCAGACAAAAGGATTTTCTTTTCTCGTGAGTCTAGTTAAAGGAACCGTAATCTTTGAGAAGTCCTTAATGAATCTCCTATAATAACCAGCTAGACCCAGAAAACTTCGTACTTCTGATACGGTCGTTGGCCGGCTCCAATTTCTGACGGCTTCTACTTTAGAAGGATCCACCGCAATACCTTCTTTTGAAATAATATGGCCTAGGAATGAAACTTCCTTGAGCCAGAATTTGCATTTATTTAGCTTGGCATAGAGTTTATGTTCTTTAAGTGTTTGCAAAGCTATTTTCAAATGTTCTTCATGTTCCTCCTTTGTCTTGGAATATATCAAGATATCATCAATGAAGACGATGATAAACTGGTCCAGATATGGCTGGAAGACACTGTTCATAAGTTACATGAATGCTGCCGGGGCATTAGTTAATCCGAATGGCATTATCACGAATTCATAGTGACCATAACGACTTCGAAAAGCCAATTTATAAATGTCTTCTTCTTTAATTCTAAGCTGATGATAACCTGATCTGAGGTCTATCTTAGAGAAATATTCTGCTCCTGAAAGCTGATGGAAGATCTCATCAATACGCGGCAATGGATACTTGTTTTTAATTGTGAGTTGATTTAGTCGCCGGTAATCGATGCATAGCCTGAGAGAACCATCCTTCTTCTTGACAAATAGAACCGGCGCACCCCAAGAGGATGTGCTAGGTCTGATGAAGCCTTTGTCTAGTAATTCCTGTAACTGCCATTTTAATTCCTTGAGTTCTGTGGGGGACATCCTATAAGAGGCTATAGAAACAGGTGCTGCTCCTGGAATGAGCTCAATAGTGAAGTTCACTTCCCTCTCGGGTGGTAAACTGGGTAATTCGTATGGGAACATATCGGGGAACTCACTTACAATAGGAATGTCCGCTAAGATAATCTCCTTGGATTCGGTAATAATGACAGAAGCAAGAAAAGCTTCACATCCTTGCGAGATAAGTTTGCAAGCGTGAAGAGAAGATATGATAGTAGGATGCTTCTTGTACTTGATGCCAAGAAAAGAGAATCTTGGAAGACCGGGCTTTCGAAAGGATATAATCCTATTTCGGCAATTGATATAAGCATCATGATCTACAAGCCAATCTACCCCTAAGATGGCATCATAACCTTTCATGTCAAGGCATACTAAGTTTGCGTGGAGATTGTGACCTTATACTATCACTTCGCTATCAGGATAATAGTCGGTAAGCTTTGTTCCAGAACCTAAGGGTGTGGTAATAGCGAGATCTGAAGGTAAGGGGACTGATGCAATTGATAATATTTTTGCAAAAGTAGTGGAGATAAAAGAATGAGAGGCACCAGTATCAAATAGCACAAATGTAGGACGAGAACAAATTTGAAGAGTACCTTCCATAAGCCCACCATCCCTGGGCGCTTCCTCTTCTTCTAAGATGACATTGAGGCGAGCCTGCCTCCTACATCCTCCACAAGACAATTGATCTTTCATTAGGGGGCAATCTGGCATGCGATGTTCCCTGCTTCCACAACGTAAACAAGCGCCAAGGTACTTCCAACACTCCTTAGCCGAATGGCCAAATTTTTCGCAAAACGTGCAAGCTGTAGCAACTTGCTCCTCCTCCTTGATTTTCTTTTGCTTATGGGAACTTCCACCATTCCCATTCCTGGATCTCTTCTTACTATCACAACTCTTGTAGGGCTCCGTGATGCTGAACTTTTCCTTCTTATAATGCCGATCTGAGCATCGGCTAGACTCTTCTCCTTTCCCTTTTAATTTCTTGACCTTCTCTAAGGTCCTTTCACACAAATACGCTCGTTGAACCATTTTCGCATAAGTACGGATGTTTTGGGTCCCGAGCTGCTGAATGAAACCGGGCCGTAACCCGTCCATGAATCGATTAGCCTTCAATAAATCGGTGCTGATAAGATGCGGTGCATAAGGTGCAAGCCTTGAGAATTGCAGTTCATATTCGGCAACCGTCATCATTCCTTGCCGAAGAGCGGCGAACTCCATAGCCTTTCATTCCTTTACGTGCTCAGAAAAGTACTTGGCACGGAATAGGGTAAGAAAACCATCCCATGTATGAGGTGCATCGGCCGGAGGTGTCGGAACCGACTTCCACCATGTACGGGCATCTTTGTTGAGTTGGAAGGTTGCGAGACGCACCTTCTCTTGATCAGTGCATTGGATAACGTCAAAGATACGATTCATTTCATCTATCCAGTTCTCTACCTCGTCAGGATTAGAAGAACCATAGAAACACTGAGGGTTTAAGCTTCGAAAGTTGCGATGCAAATCACCAGCCCTTACTCCTATGCCAGCTTGCGCCATGGTTTGTAATGCCTGAGTGAGGCCAGCAACAGTTTGCTGCATGCCATCCCAATTTACACGATCAGCCATGGTAATAATAGGGTACCTGAGAGAAAAATAACAACTTGTTATTTCTCGTGAAACTGGAAGGAAAATCAATCTTAGAACTAATTAACTATCTTATCCCGGGTTCTACCCAATTCTCACATGGGTGTGGAAATTTCTTCCTTAGTTCATAGGTAGGGGTCCTTAAACCTTGGACTTATCCTATGACATGACTCTTCTTCCTAAGTCCTGAGACTTAGGCTCTGATACCAACTTAACTATCACGTCCCGAGCCTTTATTACAGCGGAAGACTCACTCGAGGAACGCGAACAGCCGGCATGGTAAGCCTCTTGCAAGCAAGAACGATCAGAGCGCAAGGTAATCACACATAAGAATGCAATCGCACAATATTTACTCAACTTCAACTTTCATTAACAATCAAATCCACTATTCCATAACAACCACTAATTCAACTTCCATCATGCTAGACTCAAGAAAGAAATTACATAGACTCGATCTAAACAATGTAAACTTCCGAAGTCTTCGCTTATTCTTTATTCACTCTCGGATCCGCTACTTGAACATTTCGAATCAGAACCCGACTCACTTCCATTTCCTGAAAAAGAATGGAAATAGGTAATGAGCACACTTACCCAGTAGGTATCTTCGCATCAACATGAAGGCATCATTAAAGTAATTAACGTTTTTGCTCTAGAGGAATAAGATAAAATCATGCGAATACGATCAATCATGCGATTAAACCAAAGTATGTAAGATAGAATGAGAGCAAGTATGAACTAGCAAGAATGATATGGCCTTTCATGAACAAGAATGTAACGAGAATGTACTAGCAAGCCACATAATCATCACTCTAGTATCTTTTGCTTATGAGCAAGTACTTCGTGAATTTCTGTGGAATATCAAGAAAGTCAAGTATCAATCATGCTGTATTGTGTTGTGGATTTTCACTTATTTATAAAGAAAGTACTCACAGTGCAATGCGACGCCAGTAGCATCATACCCTATGGTTTATAATAATATGTTTCCGACAATCAGCCGAGGGGGCTAGCATAGAGCCCTTGAACACAATCAGTGCTCGATCGCATCTTCAAGTATAAATCAAGCTTTTTCTACGCATGTAATCAATAAAGTATGGCCAAGAATGTACAATTCTAACAAGCTCTTGATAACAATAATTCAATGAATGAATGCTAAGAATCATGAGAAATCAAGAATGACTTATACTATGTTATGCTTAGGGAAATAAATTGGTAGCATAATGGTACATTCTTTATCTTCCATTCATTATATTAGGTTTCTTGATCAATATGATAAGTTCTAGATCATCAAGAGTCCATCTAGAAACCTTGGAATATCAACCCTTGGTCAAACCTCATGTTAAAATACTCAAGCATTGTGACGGTCGTGTATTGGGCTATTACATGATGTGACGCTCCAGTATTGGGCCGTTACATTAGTCTGAATCCAGAACCAAGAAATCAGACCTAGTTGGATGTGACGGTCGTATATTGGGACGTTACATGTACCTGACGGTCCAATATAGATCCGTTACACTATTGATAACCAGAAACCTCAATAGTGTCATCTAATCACTTGGGTTTTAATGGTACAACTAACTCGGTCTCCTAGTGGGAATCCCAGGCTCGCAGAGAATTACGGAGGCCTTGCAACAAGATTTCCTAGTCCATTGGAAGGAATATCCAATAGAGAGGTCCTCATGTCCAAGAATAATGTTCCTATAGTGCAAAGTGAACTATTGGACAACATACCTGAATATATGCCATGTACTTAGAGAAATGACTCTATTGATAGAGAGGATGTGTAACAATAGGAAATCATGATAAAACTCCGTCAATACATCTTTGGAAAATCATGATTTAGATACAAAACTATAAAATTTTGGCACATGAAATTAACATAACTTAAAATAACTTAAGATACCTTAATTATGCAATTTCTTTCATGAATCAGTAGATAATCTTAAAGACATGAAAGTAGGTCAAAACTTAGATAACTAGGCTTATTTATAAGTTAACTTGACTGATTTTCAATTCTGTCTACGATTACTCTGACGGTCGAGAATGGGTGCGTCACAGTGATTGTGACGGTCTATCGAGAGGCCATTACAGTAATGTAACACTCCTGTTAAGGTGCGTCAGAGACAACAGAGTAGTTAAGATGCAGTAGAGGGTGTGACGGCTTATCGTAAGGCCGTTACAGTCTGTGACGGTCTAAGTATGATGCATTAGAGTCCCTGCTAACAGTATAATGAAATAAAAAGACTATGATTTGAAACCATGTCATGTTCTGAAAAGATTTAACTACCCCAATCATGACAAAATGAAGTAAAGGTCATCTAGATGCATAGGTTGCAGTGAATTGACAAGATAATATCTTTGATCTTTGATTAGGGCTAAGAATATGTATGTATGCATGAACCCACTAAAACATGGAATTCATAGTCTATAATGCATGAAATCAACTACAATCAGAGGGCTTTTATCCCTAACAAGATGTTTTTGCCAATCATGAGATAACCTACCTCTTAACTAGGCTTTAAGCTTCTAATTTGAGTCTGAAATTCGAGCCCTAGCTCTCCTTTTCCAACAATTTTCCAGCAACTTCCTGCTGCTCTATCTCTCCAACCTCTTGTCCTAAAGATGTGAAATTTTGAGGGTAAGAAGATGAAACTAAGGTGATAAAAAAGTTCTAAAGGATTGAATTCTAATTATCTCATTTAGACGTCCTAATCTCTTGATCTCCAGGGGTCCTTTGCTCTGAATCCTGAGTTACTATGGTCGAACCAGCAACTTTGGAAGCTTCAATCTCCTTGGTTGCTTGATCTCCTAGCACGAAATTTGGTGAACTATTAGTCTAAAGTATACTAAACAAAATCTTCTAAAGAACTTACCCGAAATTATATCTCCTTATCTTGATTCTTCACGAGCTAAAAGTAAGGGTCGCTCAGTTCAGAACTAGGTCCTATTTATAAGGTTTTGAAGATTAGATTGATTCTAGAGTCCTTAATTTGCCAGAACCTAATCCCTAAGAGTCCTTAGTAATATTATAAACTCTCCCAAGTCGATCTCTTGTAGATAAGATCCCAAAGTTCTAATCTTTTTGCTCGTTCTTTCTTTCACGGAACTGACAGAATGTAACGCATCAAGACTAGTGCGTTACATGGCTGTGGCGGTCGCACGATAGACCGCTACATCCAACGTGCATAGAGTTCAATATCAATCAAACTCTTTTGTTAATTATCCATATTATTATCCATAAAAATGGTATTTATCCTTAAAATACGTAAATATGTTAAATAACCTTCTAGAATATGGGCCAAACTTAATGGGCTTGGTCCTTAAACCTTTTAGATTTTATTTAAATAGGCTAGGTTAATTATTTAACATAATTGGGCCTTATAATGACTTATTAATCCAATAATCCTTTTATTAGTCTATTTAGCCCTTATAAATTCCAGAAAGTTCTATAAATAACTCAGAAATTATTACATAAATTCTGGGGCACTACATTGCTGATCCTCTTGTGAAGTTTATCTCCTACATTCTTTTTCTTTTGAGGACACGGAATCTGATGAAAATTCTGAAGGATATAACTCTGTTGACGGCCTGTAGCCATTTTTTTCCAAAACACACTATATGATTGTCTACCCCGAAAGAACAAAAGCCTCTGCTATAAGAAATCTCCATGTTTCTGGTATGTCAATGTTCTCATCACTTTAGTGTCTTCTTTCATCAACCTCAGGCTTAGGTCAATGCATGCGCGTCACCTATCGGTGTGACGGCATCTGATTCCGGGTCAGCGTCGCGCGGTTGGCCATTAGGGTTCCAGGGTGTTCTCTCATATATCGTCTTTGGTTGTGAGGAAATAGACCCAGGTTGGGCAAATCATTTACCTCAAACGCCTTTTGAGTGTATCTTAGTGGTCGGAAGCAACTGGGAGCCTAAGCTTGGCATGACAGTATTGTCATCAGGATAAGTCTTAACCGGCGAGACCATCATTCGAGGAGTCTAGAGGCCCAAATCAACCTAGATGTGCGCTCAGGATACCTGGGAGGTTGTAGAAAGAGCATATCCTTCCATCATTATTGTGATGTCTTATGGGCAGTTGCCAGACGTTGTCCAAAAAAATCAAAAATATGTCAAAAATTCATAAAAAAGTCAAAATATTTAATTCCAACAAAAAAATTGAAATATATGAAATCCAAAAAATCTAAATATTCAGAAAATCCAAAAAAATGGAGGGGCATCTCCCCAATACCTTCATGCACTCACACACACTACACCATTTCCTTTCATTCATCGCTACCCTACAACTACGAACCCCAAAGGCTACTCCCCTTTCTTCATTCCATCCCACCAAGGGATTTACACTTGAACTGCTGCCAACACCCCAAACTAGGGGCAAATTGCACTCCCATCTGCCCATCCAAGCTAGCCAAACCCATGGCTGTCCTTGTCAGGAGGTAGAAGCATTCCTCTCTCCCTTCGCTTTCCATAAATCTTAATGGCATTCGAACTCCGCCAGCTTGGTGCTTCAACTTGAGTCCTAAGCAAATGGAACCCTCATATCATTTGATTTTTAGCAGATGCCTGGTTGCATTGCCAATATCCTTTTTCCTTACTCTTTCCTCCATATTCCCCTGATCGGACAAACGTCCTACTTATGTTAGCGGGTCCAGAACGGACTTCGGCTATGGAGCTTGAACTATCCTTTTGGTATGTCTTCCCCCAACCAGACACCTTGCTAGAGTTAATTGATGTGCTAGGTGAAGTTAGCATAGGCTCTCTTATCATCGAGAGTGATCACCTCCGGGGACGTGCCTACGATGTGCCTACGCCCTGGTGACCATCCCCGCGGAATTCAATTTTGTCCATTAGGCCCACTGTAAAGTTGAAGGATGATGTTTGCTTTCCTTACTTACTTATTTTAGTGAATGCTCGCTATTTGAATGCTTATTTATTTGTGAACTTCACTAATGTGTGTTTATGCAGCTGCAGGTCACATAGCATCGGGGTTCACTCTTCATCGCCTTCTCCTACTATTATATATATTATATTATATAGAGCCCGGAGGCTAATAACTTCGGGCACATAAACTCTGAGTTCCTCTTTAACAAAAACAATGGGGGGTTTATGTTCCCTAAGTTATTCGATGGCCGTTTGGTTTCATGATTGACCTCGGGATGATGGACTCGTCGGACTCTCGATCGATGTCTTTCCCGGAGCTAGACAATAATACCTCTGGATATGCATTAGATAGGTTTTTCCCTTTTAAACCCAGCATGCATCATATAGGTCACTTTTTATCCCACCATCGATCATACAAAACAAAAAATGAAATGCACTTAGAACAAGCATTGCATGCATTCATGCAGCAAGAAGGGGACAAGGGTCGAGAGAAGGGTTTACCATCGACGTGCCCTGGACTCTATGATGTCGCTTCGACAGTCGTTGTTAAAATTGCCGTGCCACACAAATTTCAAATATTTATAACCGCACTCACTCACTTATAGATTTGAAAACATGAGTATAATGGTAAGTACGGGTCAATCCCACGGGGAAGGAATTTGGTTATTTTTCTTAGTTGGAAAATATTCTTGTGTTTTGAAAAATCAATTGTTAGAATTTGGAGTGCGATTATGAAAACTTAAATTGGAAAACATAACAGAATTCAAGTGAAAATAGGGGTTGGAAGAAAATGCATAACTTCAAATATAGACAGAATGAGAAGAAGTGTAAAACATGAAAGTTGTAGAGAATTGAAAAAGGAAGAACTTTTATGAAGAACACAGAAAGAGAAAATGAAAGGAAGATAAGGAAAAACTTGAAAAACTATGACCTATTGGTTCGGATGAACAGTAATTGACAGAAAACCAGCACCTTGAAAACTTAATTTTAAAGCTCAAAAGAAGAGGAATTTGACAAAGTGCAAGAAGAATAAAACTTAGATATACAAGAGAGGAACAACTCTTATGAAGAACTCAGAGTTATTTGAGGACTAGAAAGAGTTCAAAATGAATAAATGGAAGAAGGTATCACCATGGATGAACAGTAAATGCACAGGACAGCACTTAAGAAAACGGACCAGAACTCTATGAAATAGGAAGAATTTGAGGAAATGATAAACAGAGAAGTTGAAGAAGACTTGTAAATAAACAACTTTTGTGAAGAAAGCAAATTGAAATAAATATTACAACCATGCGAAATAAGGCTAAGAACATGCTGAATTCAAAAATGAAACTTTTATTGAAATAAGAACAACTTACAACTTTGACTTCAAAAGCTTTGAAAATACAACTTGATGCACTCAACAACTTCAGAAATGTAAAGAACAACTTACATTACAAGTGACCAAAGCTAGCTCTCTCTCCCTTGCAACCTTGCCATCTTGCTAATTCTACTTGCTAACTAACTTGCTAACTCCTCATTCAAGACCAATGCACCCTTTATATAGGGGTTACAAAAACACTCCAAACAAGTGTACCCAATTTTAGCCTAAAATGGTAGGCAGGTAGGTTCTGCCCACTTTGCCATTTTTTTCGGATTTTTCTGAATTTGTTTGGCATTTTTTTTTGGCCTTTTCTTCTCCTTCTCTCTCTGCCGGCGCGTTGTGCCGACCGGCGCCGACTGTTAGGCGGCTGGCCGTGGGCCCCTCGTGCGCCGAACCCCCTGGCCGCTGCCGCGTGTCGCACGGCGGGCGCGTGCGCCGCGCGCCCGCCTGTGACACCTCCGCTCGCCACGACCCCCGCCGCGCTGGCCGCTCCTCCGCCCGCCACGACCGCGTGCCACGTCCCCCCCCCCCGCATTCGCCCGCTCGCATCGTCGCCCGTGCCCGGGCGGCGAAGGCGGGAAGGGCGGGGGCGGGGGGAGGGTTTTGAATTTATATTTTTTTTTCGTTTTTTTTAATTTTATTATATAATATATATATATATATCTATATATATATGTGATAGAAATAGTTAGAAAAATCTAAAAAAATATCAAATAATGTTATTTTTTTTTCTAATTTTTTTTCTTATCTTTTTGAACAAGTTTCCGGGCTTTTGGCCCAGTTGAACATATATATTGTTTATTCTTTTTTTTTCTTTTTCTTGGAGCTTTCCTCGAACTGCGTGCCTGCATAAATACATAAAAATATAATTAAAATTTAATTAATTTCAGAAAAATAAACATTTGATACAAAATCAACAATAAGTGTGAGAAGTGTATATTTAATATAATTTAAGCTCATAAGAATGTGAATAATTATGAATTAACAAGGAAAAATACACACTTATCACACCCCCCAACTTACTCATTGCTAGTCCCTTAGCAATGCACATAATGAAAAATTTAGGACTAACAAGAGTTTAAAGATATTCAGGCCTCATTTCCAGTTCATCTTTCATAGAGTCAACTAAAGATCAGGAATCTGGAGTAATTATCACAGACTAGCCTTATGTCAGAAATTCAGGTACATGATCAAGAATCTAATCAAAATTCAGTAGCACTTGTGCATGTGTAATGCTAAGTCCACAGTGAAGACAATTGCATCCTCCAATTGCTATTCTGAACAAATGTCTTTCAATTCTACACTTCTTACTTAGAGCGTTCAATGCACACTAGCTTTTTATCTGCCTTATTGATATGTCCCTTTTGGGATCACTATATATATATTTTTTCTTTTCTTTTCTTTTTCTTTTTCCCCTTTTTTTTTCTTTACACACATGATGCTGCACTACCCTTCACTGTTTTCCACGAACCTCAACACGTCTTAGGTGAAGTAGGCCTGGTTCCACAGATCAGAGTTCCCTTTTCCTTTTTACGCGAACCTCAACACGTCTTAGGTGAAGTAGGCCCGGTTACTCAGAATCGGAGCATTTTTCATGGTGCTTTATTTTTTTTTCTCATACTTTTCTATGGCAGAAAGCTTCTAACATATCTCTTCTTCAGAAAATGCAGAATATCAGACAGTCTGTCTAAAATAACAGAAGGCTTGTCCTTCTTGTTTCATTAGCGTGCAACGTGATTTTCATTTTTTTTGAAAGTGCATCTGAACTTTAAAGAGATTCTTTAAATCAGTTTTCCATAGCGAGAGTAAAGAAATTATCCATCATCCTTTTCCCAGTTAGTTCTATTCAGAATCACGTTTCATGTGACATGAATCAAGAATCATTAATGCGGGGAAAAACTGTTGTTAAACATGACAATTTAAGAAAGCAAGAAAAATTTTTTGTTGAAATTTTTTGAAATATTTGAAAATTTGTTGAAATTTTTGAAAATTTTGTTTTTAAAATTTTTGTTGAAATTTTTGACATTTATCTCCCCCCCCAACTTAAATGACATTGTCCTCAATGGCATAAACAGTAGAAAGATCAGAGGACATGTAAAGAGATAATATAGTTGGGATGGAAGGATACAACCTGATGGGTCGGGCGAAGTGATGAGGGCTTCATTGCGTTGTGGCCTGAGAACTGTAAAAGAAACACACTAAAACAAAACATCAAATCACAAAAACCGTGGGTGGCCTCCCAAGAAGCTATTTATTTGCACACCAAACTGTGAAAACGTTGGGTTGCCTCCCAAAAAGCGCTAAATTTAACGTCTTCAGCCAGACGCACTGTAGCTCAACAACCAACAAGTTGATTTTAAAATGAGCCACCAAAGAATTTTATCCTTGCCAAAATTGTCTTTTTCATGCCCTGAAGAAAATGAATGTGGTTGGTGAATGCAAGGGCGAGACAGAGATCGAGATGGAGGCATCACAAACGGACCACCCCAATCAGAGAATAGAGGAGGAACATTGGGAAAAATCATGTCATCAATTATGAAATGTTCCTCCTTAGAGGCTATGGGATCATCATGTAGAGCAAGAGTAGACCAGTCGGTTGGAAGAACTTCAAAAGAATCACCGTGGTCAAGAATTGGCATAAGCTCTATCCTCTCCTCTAGATTGAAAGTATCATGCGGTACATTCAAATCATTCAATTCCTCATTTATCCCAACTTCATTATTCAAATAAATATTCAATTCTAGATCCATCTTCGCTTCTTCTTCCTTCCCATCTTCAAGGATAATTTCATCATGATCGGGTACCATCTCCACTTCTTCTCCATTCCCATCTTCAAAGACAAGTTCATCATGGTTGGGAAGAGACTTGTGATGAGGCTCAATATATTCATCCTCTCCCCCTAACTGAAGATCATCAACCTCTCTTGCATTTCCCTCATGTTGACAAGCAAGCAATGGCTCCTCAAATTCCTTTGTAGGAGGGGGAATATGATCATTTATCAGTTCATCACCGTCATGAATTTCATTGTCATCAAATTCTTCAATCTCCTCAAATTGTCTAGGTTCCTCATTCAAATCGTTTTGACAAGATCTCTCCATAATTCCTTCATCTTCTAAATTAAGATTAAGCAGAGGGTAATGCTCTTGGGGAATCATAGAGTGATCATAGTCAATGGGAAGGACTTGATGAGGATTAGGTTCAGAGTAATCAAAGAATTGATTTCCCTCCATGATGTTGACTTCCTCAGTAAGCCTATTGATTTGCTGTTGGAGGGATTGACTATGGAGAAGTAACTGAATGAATTGATCATCAGAGGCATTAGGTGTGGGTGGAAGAGATGAATAGTAATGATTTGTCTGTTGGGCTGGGTCATAATGATCATCAGAGGTTTTGGCCCAAATACGATTTTCATCATTCCCTTCTTCTCCCCCCGACGACTCAAGATCATCATAATCCTCTTCACAAATGGAATGGGGTTTAGGCTCCTCAGGTTGCTCTTCCGTTACGTCCTCCGCATAAGACTCTTCCATGATTCCCTCAAAATCAACAGTGATATGAGTGGTAGATTGTGGGATCATAGGTTGAGCATATAGACTTTTATCATTATAACATCCAAGAAGTTGGTCCTCAAGACTTGTGGAGCTGTTAGGCATTGGATCCACTTCTGTTTCTATGATGTTTTCAGCAATCCTACTCACTTGGGCCTCAAAGTTTTGCAGTTGTTCCTGAAAGGCTTGTTGTTGAGTCTGGAAGAGCCGTGTCAATTTATCAAGCATCTCCTCCTTATGTAAATCTGTGTATAGAGGAGATAGATAAGTGGGCTGAGAGTCAGATTGTGATGGATAGTAATATAAAGGACACTCAGTCTGAAAATCAGGAGAGTGTATTGGTTGCCCTCCATAATAGGGTTGATCATAAGAATGGACTTGATTGTAAGGATCATCGGAATATGAATCCCAATCAGAAAAGTGTGGGTTTGAAGGACTTTGAATGGGGTCTTGATAGGATGCCCAAGAGGATGATTGTTGATTTTCCCACCGAGGATATGAAGTTGTTTGAGAAAAATTGGTGGAAAAATTTGATGGAAATTGGTATGACTCTTGGGTGACAGATGAATTGTAAACCCCATTGTGGAAGAGTGAAGAAGTTTGATGATAAGGAGTAAATGAAGAGTTGGAATTCACATAGCCCGCATAATGAAACATCAAAGAATCTATTATTAATTAGATGTGGAAATGAAAAAGACCCAAGAAAGAGTGATGATTTTTTCAATGAAATTTTTTTTATGTTTTGATTTTATTATTATTTTTTATGCAAAGATAAACAAGTTAGCACACAAATGACCCTAATGACCTAGATGTGACCTGGACCTATAAATAGGGTTTCACAAAATGATTAACGTGAGACTTAAGTTTATCCTCAATATGACCACCAGCCAGGTAAGGGGTGGGGAAGTGGGAGGTTCCCCCTACTTTCGTAGGGACCTTATTATGCCAAACCACTAACCCTCTTAAAGCGTTTGCTGTCCGACCGTCTTGCCTTAGGCACCGGTTTTCATATGAGGATAAACCTAAATAACACAAGAATCACAGTGTGATCCTAGGGCCAACGTTTACTGACTTTTATTTATGGCGGAGGTCATGCGAAGATGCAAGAGAAATGTGATTTGTGGGCTAAGGGAGGGTGATGAAATCCCCACCTTATCTTATTAGGGGTGTTGCCCTTAAAGTATTTTGAAATGAAAATGCACACCACAATTTCAAACAAGGGGTTCTTTATGCAAAATGAATGCCAGAATATGGTGAGTAGAACGTACCTTGCCCCTCGCGATCTTCAAAATGCAATGCAGAAATTAAACAAAGACAAATTCTAAGCTAAATGATGCATGACCTAGAGCATGAAAGTGTAGTTTCTACTCTTGCAATGAGGTCTTTTATTTGGTACAAATGAAGATTTTTTTTTGTTTTTATTTTTAGTTAACGAACCTAACTAACCAGCATGAAAATTTTTCTTTTGTTTTGATTGTTTGATTTTTTTATAGAGTTTTCAAGAAATTTTCATATTTTTGTAAAAAAAAAAATTCAGAAAGTGGGAAGATAGAACCTGTTTCTTTGTTTAAGCCCTTTAGCAATGAATCCGGGCTATTCAACGACGTTTCATACCTTTGGAAGTTCAGGCCCGATCTTCCTCTTCCTTTATCAATTTTTGTTTTCTGCAAAGTAAAGAAAGCAAAAATCAATATACAAATATACAAAGTAAACACAAGAGTATCCAACTATGAAAAGTATCTCCATCCCCGGCAACGGCGCCAAAAATTTGATGTCGCTTCGACAGTCGTTGTTAAAATTGCCGTGCCACACAAATTTTAAATATTTATAACCGCACTCACTCACTTATAGATTTGAAAACATGAGTATAATGGTAAGTACGGGTCAATCCCACGGGGAAGGAATTTGGTTATTTTTCTTAGTTGGAAAATATTCTTGTGTTTTGAAAAATCAATTGTTAGAATTTGGAGTGCGATTATGAAAACTTAAATTGGAAAACATAACAGAATTCAAGTGAAAATAGGGGTTGGAAGAAAATGCATAACTTCAAATATAGACAGAATGAGAAGAAGTGTAAAACATGAAAGTTGTAGAGAATTGAAAAAGGAAGAACTTTTATGAAGAACACAGAAAGAGAAAATGAAAGGAAGATAAGGAAAAACTTGAAAAACTATGACCTATTGGTTCGGATGAACAGTAATTGACAGAAAACCAGCACCTTGAAAACTTAATTTTAAAGCTCAAAAGAAGAGGAATTTGACAAAGTGCAAGAAGAATAAAACTTAGATATACAAGAGAGGAACAACTCTTATGAAGAACTCAGAGTTATTTGAGGACTAGAAAGAGTTCAAAATGAATAAATGGAAGAAGGTATCACCACGGATGAACAGTAAATGCACAGGACAGCACTTAAGAAAACGGACCAGAACTCTATGAAATAGGAAGAATTTGAGGAAATGATAAACAGAGAAGTTGAAGAAGACTTGTAAATAAACAACTTTTGTGAAGAAAGCAAATTGAAATAAAGATTACAACCATGCGAAATAAGGCTAAGAACATGCTGAATTCAAAAATGAAACTTTTATTGAAATAAGAACAACTTACAACTTTGACTTCAAAAGCTTTGAAAATACAACTTGATGCACTCAACAACTTCAGAAATGTAAAGAACAACTTACATTACAAGTGACCAAAGCTAGCTCTCTCTCCCTTGCAACCTTGCCATCTTGCTAATTCTACTTGCTAACTAACTTGCTAACTCCTCATTCAAGACCAATGCACCCTTTATATAGGGGTTACAAAAACACTCCAAACAAGTGTACCCAATTTTAGCCTAAAATGGTAGGCAGGTAGGTTCTGCCCACTTTGCCATTTTTTTCGGATTTTTCTGAATTTGTTTGGCATTTTTTTTTGGCCTTTTCTTCTCCTTCTCTCTCTCTTTCTCTCTCTGCCGGCGCGTTGTGCCGACCGGCGCCGACTGTTAGGCGGCTGGCCGTGGGCCCCTCGTGCGCCGAACCCCCTGGCCGCCGCCGCGTGTCGCACGGCGGGCGCGTGCGCCGCGCGCCCGCCTGCGACACCTCCGCTCGCCACGACCCCCGCCGCGCTGGCCGCTCCTCCGCCCGCCACGACCGCGTGCCACGTCCCCCCCCCCCCCCCGCATTCGCCCGCTCGCATCGTCGCCCGTGCCCGGGCGGCGAAGGCGGGAAGGGCGGGGGGAGGGTTTTGAATTTATATTTTTTTTTCGTTTTTTTTTAATTTTATTATATAATATATATATATATATCTATATATATATGTGATAGAAATAGTTAGAAAAATCTAAAAAAATATCAAATAATGTTATTTTTTTTTCTAATTTTTTTTCTTATCTTTTTGAACAAGTTTCCGGGCTTTTGGCCCAGTTGAACATATATATTGTTTATTCTTTTTTTTCTTTTTCTTGGAGTTTTCCTCGAACTGCGTGCCTGCATAAATACATAAAAATATAATTAAAATTTAATTAATTTCAGAAAAATAAACATTTGATACAAAATCAACAATAAGTGTGAGAAGTGTATATTTAATATAATTTAAGCTCATAAGAATGTGAATAATTATGAATTAACAAGGAAAAATACACACTTATCACTCTATCCCTCTTTTGTCAATCATCCAAGTTCATCAATTCTATCACTTTTTTGTTGACTATCTTATTCCACTCTGATTCGACAAGTCAAGAGTGTGTTTTGCATGCGATCATCTTGAGTATTCTGAGATTTGAAGGTCGTTTTCCAACTTATCCTGATTTTGTTACTTACTCCTATTTTAGGTGTCTTGTATCTCCTTGAGCACTGGATTGCATTTTCGTCCCCTCAAGTCCCGAAGCGTTGCTAGGGGGTCCCTTGCGACCACAGATACAAGCCCTCTTAGAAAACTGTTCCTTCCTTCCTCCTTTTGAATGACCTCTCTGGTCCCATTATGCTTGTCCATTCCTATGCGAAGCTCAATCTCAGCTCGAGAATCTCCTTGAGCGGGATGTCCTTATTAGGCTTGTTTCTTTACCGAAACACCCATTTATCAGTCCGTCGGGCTCCCCTGCAAAATGAGCGTTCCGGAGGGGCTTCTGTAGATGCCTAATTTCGGACATCCTGTGGACCTTGTCTAGCCATCATAGAAGTGACATTTCTTCTTTGGTTGATTGAGAGTGTGGGGTCTTATCCTTGTTTAGGTAGACTTCGCCCTGTCCCTTCGCGGTAAGTTGGTGGGGGGTTACAGGGGGGCAGCGCCCCCCTACACGTAAGGTCGGGGGTTCGGGGGCATGAGCCCCCGAGGTGATTTTTTGAAGCTCTATATATGATTCTACACATTGCATGCTCTGATCCCTGGGCGGCCAAGGTGTTGGCCGCCCACAACCCAGGGCGGCCAGAGACCTGGCCGCCCAGCCCCTTCCAGGGCGGCCACAAAGTTGGCCGCCCTCATCCCAAGGTGGCCAGACTCCTGGCCGCCCTCACCCTCAAGGAGGCCATCGACCTCGCCGCCCAGCTCCTTGGGCGACCAGAACCTTGGCCACCTCCTGCCAATTGTCAGTCAACCCCATGTTCTGCCCACTCCCGGCACGTTCTCCGGAACTGCTCCCACTCCGGGAGGTTCCATGCCCACGTAGCCTCACATGCACTCTATTTTTGAATATTTTTGGAGGGAGATTGCCCCCCACATACAAAACCTCCGTTCGAAACCATCTCATGGGGGGGGGCATTTTTTGACTTCGGAGGTGGGACACTTCCGGGGTTAGACATTTTTCTCACGACGGGTTGAACATTTTTTGGTGGAGGAGAGGTTCGGTCAGTTCGGAGCCCAGAGAGAGAGCTGTGAACACGAGAGCGCCTTCCCCTACCTCCCCCTAGTAGCAGAACACGAAGTTGGAGAGCTCTGCAGCGGGAGAGTCCATTTTGCAGGGGGCGGCCATCGACATGGCCGCCCACCCTCTTTAATTAGGCGACCATAATGCTGGCCGCCCTCTGTTGTTGACGGGCAAACCCTATCCTTTCTTCCCTTGTTCCTTATCTTGCTACACTTTCATTTGCTTTTACTGCATCCATGCATGATAGATCTTCCTAGATCCCATTTTAAAGTGGTTTTTCAACCCAAAACATAGGGAAGGCGGATGGTCGAAAGTCTCGGCCATCCCCCTTCTCGCCCCCCTCCCCGGTACGATCACCACCATTTGCATGTTTCCTTTACTTCTATGAGCATATTCTACACTTTCTCAGTCTAATGGTCTCTTCTATTTGCTGGTTGTTTTGCAGGAACTTCATCATCGACTCGCAGGACTCCTTGTTCTTGGCCGACCGAGAATGAGGACAGAAGAACCCACCATCTGCCACTTCTAAGGCGTTCACGATCATCCTACCCCTGTGAGGCCCAGGTATAGGTCTCTGGCGATCACGTTATTTCCTTATTTCTAACCTTTTCATTGTAGGCCATAGCAGTAGTTCGAAAGAGGGAGGATACGCACCCACACCATCGTGCGGGCTCACCTTTCTACCCTTTCTTTCTACCTACTAGCCCGGAACCTACACTACCAGGCACACATCATCACCGGAAACATCATCAAGATCAATGGTATATACATTGTTGTTCCCTTTTCCAATGAATCTTATTTCATTTGCGATTTTATTCATGACAAGGCAGTGAGTTTCATCAAAAATAATTTTAAAACCTTTGTCACACAATTGGCTTATGCTCAAAAGATTATTCTCCAAGAGAACAATGATTTTACCTTTATCCTTTCCTCCAAAGGCAATAGCGCCTCCATCCTTATCCTGGAGTGTGGAGAACACCTTCGTGTCCTCCGTCATATGCCTTGAGCAACCGCTGTCCAGGTACCATTTGCTCCCCCTGGCTTCAAGGCATATCTGCAAGATGCAACATTCTCATATAATTATTTTTGGTACCCAAACTAATTTAGGTCCATAAAAGTTAGTCCAATTCTACACATATCTTTTTCTGGTCCAAGCAGCATGATTTCTTTGAGTGTTTTATTTGAACCAACAATTAGCAATAACATGACCAAATCTACCACAGTGAAAGCAGTTGACATTTGAAAACCTTCTTTGGAATTTGCGTGGTTTAGGTTGGACATTGTTGCTCCCAAGTCTAGGATGTGTGGCTTCAAGAGTTTTGATGATGTCAAATGGGATATTGCTAAATGGCTTATTGTTTCAATGTGATTGTCTCTTTGAACTTCATGGGTTATGAAATTGGAATGTATTGATTCTTTGTTGGTTTGAGATTAGAAATCCTACGTTACCGTGTATTGAACTGTTGACATCTTTGTCATATGGATTCGGTATAATCTCAAACTCCTTGGACTTGCTGATTCAAGGCAAACTTTTTGGAGTCTTGCTACACTCTTTTGTAACACTTGTCAATGGCTTTTGGTAACCCATGGTGTGAGGAAAATAATGCTATTTTGTGTAAGTCTTTCACAAGGCTCGGATCAATAAATATATGCACTCAGGGATATGTGCTGACCTGTGCATAAACTCCTCATGGATGGTCAGTGGAGTCCATAGATATATGTCTTTCCATCCGATAGGTAAGATCATGGTAAAATCCATAAGGGTAAGCTTCATTCATCATTCATAGATTCATGACTTAATGAGAAATGCATGAGTGGATTTGTTCTATGAATGCCAATACAAATTTAACCTTCTTGAGGTGTTCTTGCAGGTAAGAAGGTGATGTGAAACAGATCTCCAAGTCCGATATCTTCTTTTCTTTGCCCATGATCCTTTGCATCACGTAGGAAGTCCAGAACTAGACCAACTATTTCATTGAGGCCATCAATTTCTTTCATTGAAGTGCTTTCACTGATTGAGCCACCTGTTGTACTGTGAGTGCCAGAGACACTTGATACTAGTTTGATGATCTTTTCAAGTAATGAAAACAATACATCCAGTTTCATTTCCTTAACTATATCAGATTCCGTGTAAGAGGAAGAACTCTTGGAAGCCTCATACTTCAAATAAGCAAGTTCGTTGAGGAGAACTACAACTTCAACCCTTGTAGATTCGAGAATAAGTAATAATGACTTGTCAACTGGATTTTGAACATCAGGTAAATGCAAGTTATCAAGCAACCAATTCTCTCCAACAATGGACATTGTTGACTCTGCTAGCACAAGAGCCTGAAACTTTTCCGCAGAAGCAACACGATTTTGTAGGATAGCCAAAACACCAACGTGCAAATAAGTGGCCCAAGCTTTATCTGTGACTGTCCTCAAAGTACCATGCAGCATTTCAACATCTTTTGATTACATAATAGTAGAAAGCAGGTGCAATGCATCGAACTTGAGAGCATCATGTAGAATAGCAAATTGTCTTGCTAAAGTTGGCACCAACTGGGATATCTCTGATTGTTGTTTATTGACTAGTAATTCAGAAGGAAACTTGGTTAATATTAGTTGCAGAAGTTTCAATGCAAGCTCCATTGAACGAGAACCATCAGGCAAAGTAGGAACATTAGAAGCAAGCACTTTCATGGCTCCAGACTCGTAAAATCGGGTAAACCCTTCCTCTGAGGTAGTTGCAACCAACAACAAAATTTCACAACATTCTTCAGTAACAGGTCGGTCAGATGACTTGGAGATAACTTCGAGCACCAGTGGAACCTTCGAAACAATATCATCAGAAGATGCAATCTCTGGAACCCGACAAAATGTTGCCACTACTGTAACTGCGAGCCTCAGGTATGCCGCCCTCTCCTCCCTTCCCTTGGCCTGGGAAGACCCCTTCCCCATGCCAGTCATCAGAAGACAATCGAGAAACCGAGTACTCGGCAGGTGTCGCGGCATGATCATCGGCCAGGGGGCACACGATGGCGTTGCCAAGGGAGGGTGGATGGAGAAGGGTTTTCCACTGCACTGGTGGGAACAGGATGGGCGGTGTGGTTGCATGGGAGCCAGACGGCAGGGAGGGGGAGCAGGAGAAGCTGTGGTTTAGAAAGAGTAGTTAGAGAGAGAGAGCAAAGAGAATGAGAGAGAAGATGACCGGAGCGGCCTGCATGCAGGGGGGGTTGAGGAAAGGCCGCAGCAATGGCAGGGGGGGTAGAAAATGGCTCTGCATGGTGGTGATGATGGCGTGCGTGATGCCACAGTGAGGTTGCATGCATTACCGCGGCGAGGGCGGTGGCTCAGACGGTGGCAGCGGCGAGGCTGCATGCAGGGCTGCAGTGAGGTGGGTGCGGCAATGGCAACGTTGCATGGAGGATCACGGCATGCAGGGCCGTGATGAGGTGGAGGCGGCAATGGCGACGTTGCATGGATGGTCATGGCGAGTGAGATGGCTCCATCGGTGGCAGGCGAGGGTCTAGTGGGATGTGGCTGGCTTCATTGATGGGGAAGGGAGAAAGAGACTTGGGGGTGGGTTTTACTTGAGTGTGGGCTTGTGAGGAGAAGCCAAGGGAGGAGGGAAAGGTGAGAGCAGAGGGACGGAGGGTTACAAATGGGGTTCCCAGCGGTGCGAAGGCAAGAGGGAGAGGCCTGAGGAATGGGGAGGGTGAGAGAGACACAGGAGGGGGAAGGGAGACTCGCATGGGGAGGCCAAGAGGAGGAGGGAGAGACAGCGACGAGAAGGGGGAAGGGAGACGTGTTGGTCCGGTGTAGGTTAGAGCGCGAAAAAGAAAGGGAGTGGGGAGAGGAGCGAAGTTCAGAGGGAGGGTGAGTTGCAGGGAGTTGGGAAAGAGAATGGCCGTGCAGAAGAAGTTAGAGGGAGAGGGGGAAGAAGGGGTGGCTGTAGTGGTAGGGAGAGAGGGGGCTGAGGGTCGGGGGAAGGGGGTGGAATAGCTTGGCCAAACTTTGGATGTGAGGGAGGGGAGTTGGAGAAGCAAAAGGAGGTGGGGGAGGGGAGAAGGCCGGCGGCCAAGGGGGATTAGTAGGGGGATTGAGAGGGAGAGAGAAGAGCAGATAGGGGAGGATGGAGAGACAAGAGAGGGCTAGAGAGAGAGTCTACCTACGAAGTGGGAAGGCTGGTAGGAGGGAGAGGAGACACCGTGGGAGAGAATGAAGGGAAAGAGATAGAGGGAGTGGGGACTTCCCACTTTTTCCAAAAATTTACTACATTTCCATTTCATTGTTTTAAAAAAGAGGTTACATGACACTTATATAGACTCCACAAAGAAGACCAAAAGACAACTCATTAACACCTAATACCTACTCATTATAACTCTCTTGGGAAGACTAAAAGACACAAATAAAAAAAAGTCTTTTACATGATTATTATGGACATAAATACTATAAACATAAAACATGACCCATTAGGCCCATACATGTGGCCCAATTAACAAGAGACGATTAAACATAGATATATATTTGATACTTTTGTTGAAGCCGATCCCGTCAAACCCCTCCGCTTGGAGGAGGTTCGACCTCGAACCTCATAGCTCAGGATCGCGGTCTGATGAAACAGCCCGATTCCCTAAGCTCTGATACCATTTGATGTGAAACAGACCTCCAAGTCTGATATCTTCTTTTCTTTGCCCATGATCCTTTGCATCACGTAGGAAGTCCAGAACTAGACCAACTGTTTCATTGAGGCCATCAATTACTTTCATTGAAGTGCTTTCACTGATTGAGCCACCCGTTGTACTGTGAGTGCCAGAGACACTTGATACTAGTTTGATGATCTTTTCAAGTAATGAAAACAATACAGCCAGCTTCATTTCCTTGACTATACCAGATTCCGTGTAAGAGGAAGAACTCTTGGAAGCCTCATACTTCAAATAAGCAAGTTCGTTGAGGAGAACTGCAACTTCAACCCTTGTAGATTCAAGAATAAGTAATAATGACTTGTCAACTGGATTTTGAACATCATGTAAATGCAAGTTATCAAGCAACCAATTCTCTCCAACAATGGACACTGTTGACTCTGCTAGCACAAGAGCCTGAAACTTTTCCGCAGAAGCAACACGATTTTGTAGGATAGCCAAAACACCAACGTGCAAATAAGTGGCCCAAGCTTTATCTGTGACTGTCCTCAAAGTACCATGTAGCATTTCAACATCTTTTGATGACATAATAGTAGAAAGCAGGTGCAATGCATCGAACTTGAGAGCATCATGTAGAACAGCAAATTGTCTTGCTAAAGTTGGCACCAACTGGGATATCTCTGATTGTTGTTTATTGACTAGTGATTCAGAAGGAAACTTGGTTAATATTAGTTGCAGAAGTTTCAATGCAAGCTCCATTGAACGAGAACCATCAGGCAAAGTAGGAACATTAGAAGCAAGCACTTTCATGGCTCCAGACTCGTAAAGTAGTTGCAACCAACAACAAAATTTCTTAACATTCTTCAGTAACAGGTCGGTCAGATGACTTGGAGATAACTTCGAGCACCAGTGGAACCTTCGAAACAATATCATCAGAAGATGCAATCTCCGAAACCTGGCAAAATGTTGCCACTACTGTAACTGCGAGCCTCAGGTATGCCGCCCTCTCCTCCCTTCCCTTGGCCTGGGAAGACCCCTTCCCCATGCCAGTCATCAGGAGACAATCGAGAAACCGAGTGCTCGACAGGTGTCGCGGCATGATCATCGGCCAGGGGGCACGCGATGGCGTTGCCAAGGGAGGGTGGATGGAGAAGGGTTTTCCACTGCACTGGTGGGAACGGGATGGGCGGTGTGGTTGCATGGGAGCCAGACGGCAGGGAGGGGGAGCAGGAGAAGCTGTGGTTTAGAAAGAGTAGTTAGAGAGAGAGAGCAAAGAGAATGAGAGAGAAGATGACCGGAGCGGCCTGCATGCAGGGGGGGTTGAGGAGAGGCCGCAGCAATGGTAGGGGGGGTAGAAAATGGCTCTGCATGGTGGTGATGATGGCGTGCGTGATGCCACGGTGAGGTTGCATGCATTGCCGCGGCGAGGGCGGTGGCTCCGACGGTGGCAGTGGCGAGGCTGCATGCAGGGCCGCAGTGAGGTGGGTGCGGCAATGGCAACGTTGCATAGAGGATCATGGCATGCAGGGCCGTGACGAGGTGGAGGTGGCAACGGCGACGTTGCATGGACGGTCGTGGCGAGTGAGATGGCTCCGTCGGTGGCAGGCGAGGGTCTAGTGGGACGTGGCTGGCTTCATTGACGGGGAAGGGAGAAAGAGACTTAGGGGTGGGTTTTATTTGAGTGTGGGCTTGTGAGGAGAAGCCAAGGGAGAGGGGGAAGGTGAGAGCAGAGGGACGGAGGGTTGCAGATGGGGTTTCCAGCGGTGCGAAGGCAAGAGGGAGAGGCCTGAGGAATGGGGAGGGTGAGAGAGACACAGGAGGGGGAAGGGAGACTCGCATGGGGAGGCCAAGACGAGGAGGGAGAGAAAGCGACGAGAAGGGGGAAGGGAGACGTGTTGGTCCGGTGTAGGTTAGAGCGCGAAAGAGAAAGGGAGTGGGGAGAGGAGCGAAGTTCAGAGGGAGGGTGAGTTGCAGGGAGTTGGGAAAGAGAATGGCCGTGCAGAAGAAGTTAGAGGGAGAGGGGGAAGAAGGGGTGGCTGTAGTTGTAGGGAGAGAGGGGGCTGAGGGTCGGGGGAAGGGGGTGGAATAGCTTCGCCAAACTTTGGATGTGAGGGAGGGGAGTTGGAGAAGCAAAAGGAGGTGGGGGGGAGGAGAAGGCCGACGACCAAGGGTGTAGCAACCCTGGTAAAATAAAAGGAAGATTTCAAGAAAGATTAAGTAAGTAAATGATAAGAACCAAAATGAATAAATAATAAGTCAAAAGTAAGTAACGCATGTTGTGCCCCTTAGGCACAAGCATGCGCTATGTTGCTTTGATGATAGCAATGCTATTTGGTTTTGATGATAGCAAGACAGTGTTACAATAAACAAAGTGCATTTCTGTGCATTCTTATCCTTGAGCATTCTGCATATGATAGCAACATGAATGATGATGTTTAGCATTGATGGCATTTGTTCTTTATATATCTAAATTGCATTTTATCAGATATCATGTCTCTGCATGTATCTCCATAGTCTGAATGTCTCTGCATGTATCTGCATAGTCTGAATAGCAGTAAGTGCTAGTCTCTACATTGGATGTGTGCATCATTTGCATTCAAGCCTTGAAGTTTGTACATCATGTTCATTCAGTTCACTTCAAGTCTGTCAGCCCTGTGCATTGGATTCAAAGTCTGTACTACCTCTGCGTGTTCTTTGCATTCCATTCACATTCCATTCACTGCTGTTTACATTTCTCATATGTCATGGGTCGACACATCCTCTGATGGGTCGACTCCTTCAGCAGTCATACTTAAGAACTCAAGTCCATACACTGGAAACTCTTCAATTGATTGAGTCTATACATTATCCTAGGCTAAGTGTGTACAGCGTCTCATTCATGCTTTGATTAATGAAGTCTGTACATCAATCTTCACATTCTAAGTCTGTACAGCTGTTGGGTTTGGACTCAGAGTCTGTACACTCGATTCGCCTTTGAATTGGTCAAGTGTGTACACTCCTTCACTGTAGCTTTCACGTATCCAAAGTCTACACATCGTGAAAGTCTATACATTCTTCACTGACTTTCGTTCAAGGCAAAGTCTATACATTGGGGTCTTTCCCTACGTTTCATAAGTGAAGTCTGTACATCCGTTTCTGAAGCCTGAAGTCTATACACTCCAGCCTATTCCTACGATCAAGGTTCAGCTACACTCTAAGTCTGTACATTGGCTTCGCTTCATCAAGTCTGTACACTGACTCGCTTCATGTCCCTAAAGTCTGTACATCCACAGTGAAATCCAAAGTCTATACATTGGTCTTCACATTGAAAGCCTATACATTGCTGGATGATCAAGTCTGTACATTGGGGGGCTTTTCCTACGCTTGGCCAAGTCTATACACTCATACCTTTCTCTACGTTTTACTGGCCAAGTCTATACATCGCTGAGTCTATACATTGCTTACAGCTCACACGTTCAAAGCCTAAAGTCTGTACAGCGTGAAGTCTATACATTGGGTTCAACTCTTCAAAGTCTGTACAGTGGCTTCGCATCGGCAAGTCTGTACATCGGCTTCACTCATTCAAGTCTATACATCCACAGTGGATCTTCAAGTCTATACATCCACAGTGGAACTTCAAAGTCTGTACATCGGCTTCACTCATTCAAGTCTATACATCCACAGTGGATCTTCAAGTCTGTACATCCACAGTGGAACTTCGAAGTCTGTACACTGCTTGAGCCTCAACAAGTCTGTACATCGTCTTAAGCGTTTCAAGTCTATTCATTGGCTCAAGCTTCCAAGTCTGTACACTGGTTCAAAGTCTACACAACGCCTCTTTGATCAAAGTCTATACATTCGTTTTAAGGCAAAGTCTGTACATTACCTTTGTGCTTCAAAGTTTGTACACTGCTTGAGCCTCAACAAGTATGTACAGCGAGTCCCTTCTCATCTGAAGTCTGAACATTGCTTTACACTATAGCAACTCCATACACTGCTTCAGATCTGATTCATAATGTCTATACATTGGTTCTCAATGTACACACTTATTCCTTGTGTCGCTTCACGCATAAAGTCTATACACTGGCTTTGATGCCAAGTCTATACGTCGACTGGCAGTCTTCAGCTAAGTGTATCCTTTTCTTCATAACATGAAGTCTCTGCATTGCATTCTCATTCAGCGAAGTCTCTACATTGCATACAAGCATCACAAAGTCTGTACAGTCCAATGTCTATACATTGCCTTTGGGATTTAAAGTCTATACAACCATTGTCTGCACTGCATTGCATTCATTAGTTGTAAAGTCTGCACTCGAGTCTAGTGTCTTCAGTAAAGTCTATACATTGGCATCGGGCTTCACTTTGAGTCTGTACAGCGGCTACTAGGAAGTATGTACAGCCGTTGCCTCCTCATATGAAGTCTATACTTTGGGCAAGTCCGTACACTGGATTCCTTTTATGAAGCCTATACATTCACTAAGTCTGTACACTACATTCCTTCTTATGAAGCCTTTATATTCATTAAGTCTATACACCGCGTTGTGCACACTTTACATTGCTTTCGCCTTCACAGCAAAGTCTATACAATGCAATGCATATACTTAGAACTGATGACTTCGTTTCATCTGTCTGATAGGGACTGAAGAGGCTAATGAAGGGCACGTGATCCGAGGTGCCTGGCTCGTGATCCAAGGATGGACGAGATACCAGGATGCTGCCATGTGGTCTGAATTTTTAGGGCAGGAAATGTGGAAGCCACACGCGCTCAGTGTGCCTGCTGCTGCTGCTGCTATATATATACAAGCCTTCTTCCACAGAAGAAGCTGATCGATATAGAGGAGAGAAGCTGTCGATCCAGCACAAGAGAGGAAAGAAAAGAGAAGAGCAGAGAGTGAGAGATTAGCGAAAGAAGAAGAGAAGAAGAGCAAGAGAGAGATTGAGAGCTCGAGTTGAGAAAGAGAGAGAGTTTGAGGTTGTCTGTCTTTTGGATCGAATCCAAGCTAGAGCTGCTCCTTCGAGAGCTATATTTGTGCTTCATTATTTCAGCTTTCTGTTTCTGCTATTTCCTGTCCTTTATTTTATCTTTTACATCTTTCTTCAAGCTGTTAGTCAGCGGATTGCAGAGGTGCTGCCTCTGGATGGCTAAGCTGTATTGCCCAGCGGTTTGCAGTGGAGGATTCCACTGGATAGCAAGCTGTGTTGCTCAGCGGGGTGAGGAGGATTCCTCGGACGGCAAGCTGTGTTGCCCAGCGGTTGTATGGCAAGCTGTGATGCCCAGCTGTTCAAGCTGTGAGTCAGCGGAATCCACACTCGGTTTGAGTGTGGGGTGGATGTAGGTCTGCTGGACCGAACCACCTAAAAACCCCTTGTGCATTGTGGTTTGTTTTGTTCTATTGTGCTTCCGCTAGATGAATGCATAGGGGCGCTCCATGTGTTTGGCTTCTGGTTGAGCAGAAGAGTTAATTAGTCTTCTTAGAGTATTTTAATTTGTCAAGAGAGCAAAATTCTAGTTGAGCTATACTTTGTCTAAATCTGTCTTGTTAGCACTCTAGTGATCTTACTGTGTGTTTGTTTAGTTCCGCATCTGCCCATTAGCTTTTAAGCTTGTCTATTTTGCGAACTAGTAACTTTAGTGAGCATCATATTTTAATTGGGTGAAGGATTTTTAAAGGGCTATATTCATTCACCCCCTCTGAATACTGCACCGAACCCAACACTTGGTATCAGAGCGGGTCTCTGACTGAACAGATCTAACAATCTGCAGAGGATCCTGCTAATTGTTGGTGCATTTCAGAGTGGGTCTTTTGGAATCATATTTTGATTTACTGTCTTAGTGCTTTACGTTGATCATCTGGTTTAGTGCATTTCTGTTTGGTGCATTTTATAATGTGCTTCTTGTGTTCTGTATTAAGTTTCACTGAGTTAGTTCCTTGCCTTGCTTATCTGGTTGTGGTGCTTTGTTGTCGATTGCTTCGTGCCTTGAATCTGCTTGTCATCTGTTCTGATGGCTCATCCTCTGATATACAGAGGTGATGACCTTGGCCCATGGCTGGAAAAGTTGCATCGGTATGTAAACACAACCGATCCTGATTTGTGGAAGGTAATAACTTATGGTCCATACAAACTGTCGAAGGATAAATCTAAATGGACCAAGAAGGATAAGCTGAAAGACTCTGTCAATAATAGAGCTGTAGTTTTATTAAAAGAATCAATTGCCAGATCTCTAATTGAATGCATTTCTTCTTGCAAGTCTGCCAAAGACATTTTGGATAAACTGAAGCGAATCAGGAATCACAGCAAGTGCTTAATGGCTGATCGTAGAAATACTGATGATGAAACTTCATCCGAGGTAAGCTCTAAATCAGAAGGATACTCTTTCGATGAATTGATAGAGGTGTATGAAAACTTGTTAGAAGTTTCCAAGAAATTGAAATCTGAAAATAAAAAATTGAAAAAGAAATGTGATAGAATAAATCTGAAAGATTCCTGTGAAAACTGTCCAAATATGAAAAAGTCTTATGATGCTTGCATGCTAGATGTTCAGAATCTTAAGAAACAAAATGATTCTCTAAAAATTGAAAAACAAACATGGTTGGATAAAATGTCAGAAATAGAGAATCAGTTGAATGATAAGAAAAATGAACATCTAAAAGGCATGCAGGAACTCACTGGAGTTAATACTGGAATGGACAAACTGAAATTGGAGAATAAAGATCTTCAAAAGAAAAATAAAACTCTTATGGTCAGAATGAATGAAATCAATGAGGAGGTTTCACAGTCCTCTTCTGCTAAATCAAACTGTAAAATATGCTCAGCTTTAAGAGAACGTAATGAAGATCTCTTTAGTGAGAATGAATGGCTAAATAAACAAATTGCCTCACTTAAAGATGATCACAAAAACCTGCTCGCTGAGAAAATTAAAGCAGAAGAAAGAGAAGATGAACTGATTGAAAAATTGGAGCACATGTCTGGAAGAGAGAGATGTGCTAATAATGAAATTCAGGATAAAAATCTTGAGGAAGAAAACACTGAATTAAAAGCTGAAGTTGAGAAACTGAAATGGTTAAATACTGGACTATCTGAAAAACTTCTCACTACCGAAAAGGGAAAAGCTGTTTGTAATGAAGAATCAGAAATGTTGAACAGTCTAGAACAAGAAATTGAGAAGTATAAAACTGCTAACGAAGTTCTAAGCGAATGTGTAAACTACAGTGAACAGGAGATAGCCAGTTATGAACTTCACATTGCTAGCTTGGAAGATAAAATTCATAATCTGGAAAATTCAGCTATTGAGTCTGCCAAGATTAAAGGAAAAATGAAAACTGTTGGGAAGAGGAAGGATGATAACTCAGAAGGGGGAACAAATTGTTGTTCTGATGTTAAGAAAATCACTAAAAATCAGCTATATACCACTTTTGTCCAAAGCACTGATGTAGCTGGTACTTCAAGGCAATCCCCAAAACAAAATGAAAATCAGAAGTCACCTTCAAAATCTGTCTTTCAGTTTAAAGCTCAGAAAATTGAAAAGCAAACAAAACCTGTTGAGGATAATCAGAAATTGAAAAGAAAGAGTCAAACAAAAAGGGCAAAGAATAATTCTGGTTATACTCTGAAATTTGTTAGCTCTGCTGAATCTGATGGGTCCATGCAAAATGCTCATGCTTCTTGTACTCATTCACATGCATCTGTGAATTCATCTAATAGAAACCATGCCCCTAGGAAATCTGATACTTCTTGCTATTACTGTGATAAGCATGGACATATCATGGATGATTATAGAATATTAAAAGAGGATGAGCATGCAAATAAAACAATGCATTCTAGGAATCTATCTGGAAGAAACCATGCCTTCAAGAAATCTAATGCTTCATGCTATTATTGTGGTAGGCGTGGTCATGTAATGAATGCATGTTTTAAACTGAAAGAAGATAACAATGTGAATCCTAGATCTTTCACACATGCTCATAACCCATATAGATATAGATCTATTTCAGGCCAGCATATCATTTGTTTCACTTGCAACAAGCCTGGGCATAAGGCTAATGAGTGCTGGTCAGGAAATCATTGGGGTAAAAATGAATCAAGAAGCAAGCATCTTAAATGCTTTGAATGTGGTAAGTATGGGCATGCAGTCAAAGATTGCTGGCATGCTTAGGGAAATAGATTAAACTCTAAATCTATCAAATTCCCTGCTTTCTATGATTCTGCTAGGAATAACTTGAGAGATAAAAGGAAAAACTTTGCATGTTTTGAATGTGGTAAGCTAGGCCACAAAGTTGCCAACTGTCGGCTGGCTGAGCATGGAAAGAAAAATTTTCATGTCAATAAAAGAAATACTCATGCTCATACACATAATTTTCATACTCATATGCATGCACATGGGCATCATGTTTCTGCTAACATGAAGAATAAAAACAAAAATTCTGTGGCTTCATGTTATTATTGTGGAAAAACTGGACATTCAATGTTTGAGTGTAAATTGATGGAATATGATGATCATATTGCTAAAAGATTGTTTAGAACACCTGTTAGGGCTCATACAGGACCCAAGGCAGCTTGGGTTCCTGCAGGATCAAAATAATCCAGTTGTTGCAGGTGTGCCTTGGAAATGAATAAAAGGGGTTAACCAAGGCACTCAACAAGAAAACCCCAGGATACTATAATTCAGGTCAGTTCTGAACTTTGCTTTAAATTCCATTATCTGAAATTGTGAGCATGAAAATTGTGAGTTTCATATTGATTTGCTTGATTGATTGTTGATGATCTCTTCATGTCTAGCTGACCAGTCTGCATTCCAGACTCAGCTACTGAATTTTACTTTGAATATATCTGATGCTCTTCTCTCACTGATTATTGCACTGAATAAATAGGCTGTTAGATGCTCTGCACAATCATTTTTACAGTCGATGCTTTATATGAACCTTGTGTCAATGGACTGCATGCTTGTTGTTGAATGCATAACTTGCTGATTGTAAATAGTTCTTCAGTGTATAGAGTCAATGCATGTGTCTTGTGTCAATGCATTGCATGCTTGATTACATACTTGGACTGAGCTTGAATGGGTCAGTTAGTGCATACAGCCAATGCATGTGTCTAGTACTTGCATATATCATCTTCATGACTGTCAATGAAATTGATCAATACATAAAGGACTGATTTGCATGACTGTCATTTGCCTATTGTCGTAGACTGCATGTTTTTCAATGCATAATAGGGCTACTTTGCACTGCATTATCATTTGTTTAACCCTGGTATATCAAATGGTATGTTACTAAAAGGCAAGGAAATCTACCCGGAGGTTTCTACCATGTGTGAGATGGTGTTTGAGACCAGGTTCTCCGTCGAGTACCATGGGTCCTGTCTTCATGTAGAACTGTGCACTGCATCATATGTTGAAAAATCTGAAAAAGGATGAAAATGCTTATAACTTGGATGCATAAACCTGAATTGATTGCATACTTGTCTCATGTATCCTTGGTGCATAGTCTGCATGTAGGACAGTATGTTGCATAGCATATCTCTTGCATCATGATGTCAGGGGGAGCTGAGAGTTCTATTCAATTCATTGAATCCTATTCACTTCTCAGTGTTCTCATTCAAATGATTCATATTCTTTGACATCAGTTGCTCATTGAACCATATTGCCAATTGCTATCTTTTCCCCATCATTTTCACTAAACAATAGCTTTGCATCTGGTTTAGTACATTGAATGGTGATTATTGCAATTGTTCACTTATAAGAATCACACTTACAAATTGAAAGGAACTAAAGGTTTAACCTTTATAAATTGGAGAGTTAAGTGTCTGCACTTCAGAATTTGAGATAAAAGAAAACTTTTATAGCTCTTAATCTTTGTCTCATGGCTAAAATAGAAAAAGTTTTTGTAATGCCTAAATGTGTTGAACTGGATATGTTTAGAACATGCTAATAAGAGTGTGTACTGATTTTTTAAACAATCACTCTAAAAGAATTAAGGGCACCAGTAAATAAGATCATTAATGTTAAGAACTGAACACAGTGACAGAGCAATGGCTGATTGCACTGAGAAACTGTGAACTCCTCCAAAGAAGCAGGAGAATTCACATGTCATGAGGTGATTCAGAATATCTCTGTTCATAGGGTCAAATCTATAGGGGGAGTCCTCACCAAGTAACTGAGGGTACTGGCCTCTAATCAAGGTGTACCCTTAATGTCAAAAGTGAAGACTATCCTTTGTGGGTTCTGATCTGAAATAGGTCTAGTAGTTTATGCCTAATAACTGGGGGTACCTTCCTCTGATCAAGGTGTACACCTAATGTCAACAACATAAATGCCACTGATCTATTTACTTAGTTTAGGTTCTGAAAAATTTAAAAGTGAAAATCAAACTGCTGTAACCCTTGGAACAATCAAAAGTCAATGAGTGAAAATTATTTTCAATACATATTCAAACTACCATTCTTGATCTTCCATGTTTAATCACAAAAGGGTATTATTTCTGACTTATCTATTAATACCATGTGCCCTAG
This sequence comes from Amorphophallus konjac, assembly GCA_022559845.1. Lineage (NCBI taxonomy): Eukaryota > Viridiplantae > Streptophyta > Magnoliopsida > Alismatales > Araceae > Amorphophallus > Amorphophallus konjac. The sequence goes on along the minus strand of CM040118.1, from coordinate 187,216,188 downwards.
ATTCATTGCTATAAATGGAATCTATAAACTCTTTTTCAGGGGTCAGATGTTTTACTCTAGATTTATCACTGTTAAACCTGAATTTTTGTCAAAATTGTATGTTGCTGATTCTTATACTTTAACAGTTGTTTATAATCATGCTTCCTTTCTGAACCTATGATTCAGCTGTTGTCAAGTGACCCTCCTACCTTCTCTACCTTTGTTTATCTATTCATATTCCTTCTCAAAGGGGGAGCATTTATTTAGGGGGAGAAATAATTCAGGGGGAGTCATATCTTCAAGGGGAGTTTATTGCTCGAGAAGTCACTTGCATGCATACTGCCATGTTGCACACATGTTTTTTTATTGTTCTTCCCTTTTCGATTATGTCAAAGGGAGAGAAAATTTTGTGTGTGACTCACTGTCACTGTTTATTGCCATCATCAAAAAAGGGGAGAATGTTGTGCCCCTTAGGCACAAGCATGTGCTATGTTGCTTTGATGATAGAAATGCTATTTGGTTTTGATGATAGCAAGACAGTGAGTGCATTTGAGTGCATTTGATATTATATTTTGATGATAGCAATGCTATTGTGTTTTGATGATTGCAATAAACAAAGTGCATTTCTGTGCATTCTTATCCTTGAGCATTCTGCATATGATAGCAACATGAATGATGGTGTTTAGCATTGATGGCATTTGTTCTTTATATATCTGAATTGCATTTTGTCAGATATCATGTCTCTGCATGTATCTACATAGTCTGAATGTCTCTGCATGTATCTGCATAGTCTGAATAGCAGTAAGTGCTAGTCTCTACATTGGAAGTGTGCATCATTTGCATTCAAGCCTTGAAGTTTGTACATCATGTTCATTCAGTTCACTTCAAGTCTGTCAGCCCTGTGCAATGGATTCAAAGTCTATACTACCTCTGCGTGTTCTTTGCATTCCATTCACATTCCATTCACTGTTGTTTACATTTCTCATATGTCATGGGTCGACACATCCTCTGATGGGTCGACTCCTTCAGCAGTCATGCTTAAGAACTCAAGTCCATACACTGGAAACTCTTCAATTGATTGAGTCTATACATTGTCCTAGGCTAAGTGTGTACAGCGTCTCATTCATGCTTTGATTAATGAAGTCTGTACATCAGTCTTCACATTCTAAGTCTGTACAGCCGTTGGGTTTGGACTCAGAGTCTATACACTCGATTCGCCTTTGAATTGGTCAAGTGTGTACACTCCTTCACTGTAGCTTTCACGTATCCAAAGTCTACACATCGTGAAAGTCTATACATTCTTCACTGACTTTCGTTCAAGGCAAAGTCTATACATTTTGGTCTTTCCCTACGTTTCATAAGTGAAGTATGTACATCCGTTTCTGAAGCCTGAAGTCTATACACTCCAGCCTATTCCTACGATCAAGGCTTCAGCTACACTCTAAGTCTGTACATTGGCTTCGCTTCATCAAGTCTGTACACTGACTCGCTTCATGTCCCTAAAGTCTGTACATCCACAGTGAAATCTAAAGTCTATACATTGGTCTTCACATTGAAAGCCTATACATTACTGGATGATCAAGTCTGTACATTGGGGGGCTTTTCCTACGCTTGGCCAAGTCTATACACTCATACCTTTCCCTACATTTTGCTGGCCAAGTCTATACATCGCTGAGTCTGTACATTGCTTACAGCTCACACGTTCAAAGCCTAAAGTCTGTACAGCGTGAAGTCTATACATTGGGTTCAACTCTTCAAAGTCTGTACAGTGGCTTCGCATCGGCAAGTCTGTACATCGGCTTCACTCATTCAAGTCTATACATCCACAGTGGATCTTCAAGTCTGTACATCCACAGTGGAACTTCGAAGTCTGTACATCGGCTTCACTCATTCAAGTCTATACATCCACAGTGGATCTTCAAGTCTATACATCCACAGTGGAACTTCGAAGTCTGTACACTACTTGAGCCTCAACAAGTCTGTACATCGCCTTAAGCGTTTCAAGTCTATTCATTGGCTCAAGCTTCCAAGTCTGTACACTGGTTCAAAGTCTACACAACACCTCTTTGATTCTAAGTCTATACATTCATTTTAAGGCAAAGTCTGTACATTACCTTTGTGCTTCAAAGTTTGTACACTGCTTGAGCCTCAACAAGTATGTACAGCGAGTCCCTTCTCATCTGAAGTCTGAACATTGCTTTACACTATAGCAACTCCATACACTGCTTCAGATCTGATTCATAGCGTCTATACATTGGTTCTCAATGTACACACTTATTCCTTGTGCTGCTTCACGCATAAAGTCTATACACTGGCTTTGATGCCAAGTCTATACGTCGACTGGCAGTCTTCAGCTAAGTGTATCCTTTGCTTCATAACATGAAGTCTCTGCATTGCATTCTCATTCAGTGAAGTCTCTACATTGCATACAAGTATCACAAAGTCTGTACAGTCCAATGTCTATACATTGCCTTTGGGATTTAAAGTCTATACAACCATTGTCTGCACTGCATTGCATTCATTAGTTGTAAAGTCTGCACTCGAGTCCAGTGTCTTCAGTAAAGTCTATACATTGGCATCGAGCTTCACTTTGAGTCTGTACAGCGGCTGCTAGGAAGTATGTACAGCCGTTGCCTCCTCATATGAAGTCTATACTTTGGGCAAGTCTGTACACTGGATTCCTTTTATGAAGTCTATACATTCACTAAGTCTGTACATTGCATTCCTTCTTATGAAGTCTTTATATTCATTAAGTCTATACACTGCGTTGTGCACACTTTACATTGCTTTCGCCTTCACAGCAAGTCTATACAATGCAATGCATATACTTAGAACTGATGACTTCGTTTCATCTGTCTGACAGGGACTGAAGAGGCTAATGAAGGGCACGTGATCCGAGGTGCATGGCTCGTGATCCAAGGATGGACGAGATACCAGGATGCTGCCACGTGGTCTGAATTTTTAGGGCAAGAAATGTGGAAGCCACACACGCCCAGCGTGCCTGCTACTGCTGCTGCTATATATATACAAGCCTTCTTCCACAGAAGAAGCTGATCGATATAGAGGAGAGAAGCTGTCAATCCAGCACAAGAGAGGAAAGAAAAGAGAGAGAAGAGAAGAGCATAGAGTGAGAGATTAGCGAAAGAAGAAAAGAAGAAGAGCAAGAGAGAGATTGAGAGCTCGAGTTGAGAAAGAGAGAGAGTTTGAGGTTGTCTGTCTTTTGGATCGAATCCAAGCTAGAGCTGCTCCTTCGAGAGCTATATTTGTGCTTCATTGTTTCAACTTTTTGTTGCTGCTATTTCCTGTCCTTTATTTTATCTTTTACATCTTTCTTCAAGCTGTTAGTCAGCGGATTGCAGAGGTGCTGCCTCTGGACGGCTAAGCTGTATTGCCCAGCGGTTTGCAGTGGAGGATTCCACTAGACAGCAAGCTGTGTTGCTCAGCGGGGCGAGGAGGATTCCTCGGACAGCAAACTGTGTTGCCCAGTGGTTGTATGGCAAGCTGTGATGCCCAGCTGTTCAAGCTATGAGTCAGCGGAATCCACACTCGGTTTGAGTGTGGGGTGGATGTAGGTCTGCTGGACCGAACCACCTAAAAACCCCTTATGCATTGTGGTTTGTTTTGTTCTATTGTGCTTCCGCTAGATGAATGCATAGGGGCGCTCCATGTGTTTGGCTTCTGGTTGAGCAGAAGAGTTAATTAGTCTTCTTAGAGTATTTTAATTTGTCAAGAGAGCGAAATTCTAGTTGAGCTATACTTTGTCTAAATCTATCTTGTTAGCACTCTAGTGATCTTACTGTGTGTTTGTTTAGTTCCGCATCTGCCCATTAGCTTTTAAGCTTGTCTAGTTTGCGAACTAGTAACTTTAGTGAGCATCATATTTTAATTGGGTGAAGGATTTTTAAAGGGCTATATTCATTCACCCCCCCTCTGAATACTGCACCGAACCCAACAACGCCTCTCAACAAGGCGCGATTTAAATAAGAAATGCCTTCACCTGAGGTGTTAATTCAAAAAGTGACGCCTATACCAAAGGTCGTCAAATTTCAAAATGGCCAAAACGAATAAAAGGAAAAAGAAAGAAACGCCCTCTTCTTGGGTGCGAATTACAAAAGAAACGGCACAGGTCAAGACGTCAATTAAAATGCACGCCCTAACCTAAGGCGTTAATTGCACTTGTGTTCCATTCGAACCAGGAGACTATCCAGGATAAGTTTTAGGATTGCTACATATGGTAAGGACTCTATCAAGGAAACTAGAGTTCCAATCAAATTCTAACTCTATTGGGATTCCAAAAATCCTATAAATACCTTTCTAATCGACCTTGATCGCTATTTTGGCGATCTGCTGCTGCTGTCATCCATGAAGAACACAGGTTTGTTCTTCCTTGTTCCTGCCTTACCTTCGGTTATGTATGATGAAGGAAAATTAATGATCTTCAACTTTTCCTTCTGTAGGAAGTCTGCAGCAAGTAGTAACTCTATTGTCAAAGTGAAGAACGTGGGTTCTTCATCAAAACGATCTCTTCATCCAAGGAAGAAGCCGTTGATTTTCTACAAGCAGTGAATATCTTCTTCCTGGCTCACACAAGCATCCAGTATCTGCTGATTACCCGATTATTATTGCCGTTTCACATCTCTTCAGAGGCTCGGTTGTCTCTTCTCTTCACAAATCTTCACGTACCAGCACCAAGACCATTCATCAGGTAGGTTTTCTCAAGAACTGTAGCCCAAACTAGTTTAAGATTCCTAATATTGTCATCTGTCATCCATGCCTATAGTTTTACTGCGTTTTTCAACATTTCCTGGGAAAATTTCAAAAGAAGCGACCCTACCTAGGGCGCTAATTCTTGTTATGATGCCCTGCCCAGGAGTCGTCAATTCCATACAGTTAATAAATACCCATCTTTAAAATTCAATATCTATGTAACCACGAATCTAATATTATGCATGATCCTACCTACTCAATCTTGTTATTTTTCTTGTCCAGTTCTGTTTCTTGCAAAGTAATTATCGTGAAATACCTTTATTGTTCATGTTCCTGAAAACCAAAGTTAATTAACGACCTTCCCAAGGTCGTCTCTTATGAAACTAACGCCCCATCAAAGGGCGCTAATTTAAAATTAACGCCCCTGTCCAAGGCGCGTTTTGTTAAAATTCCAGAATATTGAAATTTCTGCAAAATAGAAATATAGAATGGACGACTGCTAGAAAAGCCGTCAAATTATGAATACACGACCCAATAAAAGGCGTTAATTCATTAAGTAGTGACTTAGGCTAAGTCGCTATTTTCCTATGATACTATTTTACACTGTTACTGTTAACCGAGAGTTTCATATGTATATATATATATATATATATATATATATCGGCACTATATTCCAGTCCGTGAATATAGCCCCACGTTTCATGATGATTTATCGCATTACCCACTAACTCTCGGTGACATACAAGCTCTCCATTGGACATTCCGTTCCTTTAGACTAGCAAGTTAGTCATTGGGACCTCCGTAAGACTCCTCGAGCCTTGGATTCCCTCAAGACCGACTGAGCTGGTTGTACCATAAAAACCCATTACACTATTTTGCCATGTCACTCTAAAGAAACATGGTATACCGGCCCTCATGTTATGCTAAGTGGATATCATGAGAATGTTGACATAATGCCATTAATATACTGTTCTTGTGGACCTCAATTCTATATAAAAAAAAGAGTGACCATCTACATATGGGCACTTATTTGTTATAGTACCCGGTTAGGGAACTAACTTCACCCAGTTTTATCGATACTCGTATTTATACCGTTATTATCGTCCTTATACATCAAGTTCAATTTTGAACTCTACTCTATCTTGAATATCCACAAGCTTTTTCTTGAAATTCCATATTGGCTATGCTATAAAGTGGATGTCTAGATCTATCTTTAATGCTGTGCATATAAGGGCCCGATATGGTCCTGGGAGGAGCACCCAAAAGTACTAGTGCCCATGGGAGTTGTAATGATCACGGTGTCTAACATTGCACCGAAGTACTTTTTCTCTTGATCTTTGGCATTCCACACACTCTCTCTTTCTTGCGTGCGTGACTCGACTTGCGTGACTTTACTAGCGTGGCCCGACACGGGCAAAGTACTTGCGTGAAATAGCCAATAATGTATAAAGTCTCTCATGAATATCTCTTGGTTAAGACTTGCTTGGATGTTTTACACGACGTGTTATCTATTGATTAGTTATTTCTACATGCATAGCCATAGTACATTTACATGTGATAAATTGTAATTACTTAAACCCATTGCTAGTTCTTGAGATATAATTTCCTACTGAGCATTCGCTCACTCAGTGTTTCCCTACTTTTCAGGTAAGTCCGACAACGAGACTCAATCGGACTGGGAAGGTCAAGAGTGAAAGAGATTAGGGCTTCTCAAAGCGTCAACTAGTCTTGTCTTTTCTATATTTTCTTGAGTCAATTTTTCACTTTTCTTTTTATTAAGTTTAGCATTTTCAAGGGATGGTAATAGAAATACTTTTGTGAAGGAATAAAAGGATTGGGTTATCTTTACTTTTGCGCATCTCTTATTTGGTGTCGAATACACTAATACTCTGATTGACATGATTGATATAAACTCGTCACGCGTCTCTGGGTATCTTCCGCGCTCGAGGCGTGACAGTTTTTGTGGTATCAGAGCCTAGGGTATTCAATTCCTAGGAAACTCAAGTCCAAGGATAAGTCTGAACCTCTAACCAGTGAGATTGGGTAGAACCAAGGGTTAAAGTCAATATCGAATTAAAAGCCTTTTAACGCAATCACATACTAATAGCTATTATAATTGTAGGACGATGGCTGCCGAACGTGCTCAATGGCGCAACATGCAATGCACTCTTCAAGGCATGACCCAGGCACTTCAACAAGTGGCACAAGGAGGTGCACTACGTGGAGCCGGAAATCTCCACCAAGGCTTTAAGAACATGAATCCTCCAAAGTTCGTAGGATCTACGGATCCGGACGATGCCGAACACTGGATCCTGGAAACTGAACGGATCTTTCGGGATATGCAATGCACGGATCAAGAGAAGGTCCTACTAGCAACTTTTCAATTAGAAAGAGACGCCCGATGCTGGTGGGAGTTGGTAGAAGCCACATTAGATCAAGGACAAGTTACTTGGGAGGAGTTTGTTGAACATTTCAACAATAAATATTTCTCAGATCGAGTTCAAGAGAAGAAAGCCGCTGAATTCGCCGCACTTAAGCAACTATCTTTGTCGGTGGCTGAATATGAAGCGCAGTTCTCAAGGCTATCTCGGTACGCTAAACACTTGGTTAGTACTGAGAAGATGAAGGCTCGAAGATTCCTTAATGGGCTCAGGCCCCAATATATCACACAACTGGCACCGATGGACATACAAGTCTATTCGGAGATGGTTCGACGAGCCCAATTACTATAAGATGCTACGGAACTATTTGATAGGATCCATGGGAAAGACAAGAAGGAGAATGTTACTAGCTCCGGCACCTTCAAACCCAATTTCAAGAAGAGGCCAAGTAATGGAGGTACTCCCTCCCAGGAGCAAAAGTTCAAAAAGACCAAACCTTTCTCCATCACCACTACACCTTCTAATATGTAAGCTCTATGATCAGGCCGGGCACAAGGCCGAAGAATGTTGGAGGAAACTTGGAGCGTGTCTCCGTTGTGGGAGCCGTGATCATCGGATTCCCGACTGTCCCCTACTCAATGATCAAGCCGGTGACGGAAAGCGCCCGGTGAAAAAGAATGCTCGTCTCCAAGCTATTAAGGAGGCGGAACAAGTCGAAGGCGGACTAGTAGAAGGTACACTGAAAGTTTGTTCCAAGTCTGCACATGTCTTATTTGATACGGGTGCACTACATTCTTTTATTTCCAAGAAGTTTGCTGACCCACTACCTATGGAACCGGAATGGATGAAAATATTTTTATCTACTCCTCTCGGAAATGAAACCGATATTACTCACCATTATCAAAACTGTGAAGTCTTGGTAAAAGGAAGAAATCTTCCTATCAACCTCATATGTTTAGACCTAAAGGAATATGATGTCATATTGGGAGCATACTGGTTATCTAGGTATCAGGCAACTGTGGATTGCCGTAACAGTAAAGTTACTTTCAAGGACTTTCCAGAACTAGTCTATTCTAGCCCTAAGAGTCGGAGCAAGTCACCTCTTATTTCGGCTCTCCGAGCTAGCAAGCTAATGAGGAAAGGATGTGTATCTTGCCTTGCATTTGTCACCATTAAGGAGACTAAGGAGACTAAGCTAGAAGACATCCCAGTTGTGCAAGAATTTCCGGACGTGTTTCCGGAGGAATTGCCTGGATTACCCCCACAAAGAGAAGTGGCCTTCACCATCGACTTGGTCCCTGGTGCTGGACCAGTTTCTAAGGTACCATATAGGATGTCCCCTGTCGAACTCAAGGAGCTGAAGGAGCAATTGATGGAACTTCTCAAGAAGGGATTTATTAGACCAAGCACTTCCCCGTGGGGAGCACCTGTGCTATTTGTAAAGAAGAAAGATGGGTCCATGAGGTTATGCATCGACTATCGACAGTTGAATCATCTCACTATCAAGAACAAGTATCCACTGCCGAGAATCGATGAGTTATTTGATCAAATATCTGGATCCATGTATTTTTCGAAGATTGATCTCAGGTCGGGATATCACCAACTAAGGATCAAAGATGAGGACATTTATAAGACCGCGTTCAGAAGCAGGTATGGGCACTATGAATTTGTTGTTATGCCTTTTGGACTAACAAATGCCCCTGCTGCCTTTATGCAGTTGATGAATAGTATATTCAGGCCTCATCTAGATCAATTCATAGTGGTTTTCATTGATGATATACTGATCTATTCAAAGACCAAGGAAGAGCATGAGGAGCATTTGAGAATAGCATTACAAATATTGAGGATAAATCAGTTATATGCAAAGCTCAGCAAATGTGAATTTTGGTTAGGAGAAGTAGCTTTCTTGGGGCATGTTATATCAAAAGACGGTTTATCCGTAGATCCATCCAAGGTTGAAGCTGTAAGGAATTGGGAATGACCGACCAATGCTAGCGAGATCCGTAGTTTCTTGGGTCTTGCGGGCTACTATCGGCGATTCATCAAGGATTTCTCCAAGATAGCCATACCACTCACTAGGCTAACTCGCAAGGAGATATGTTTTGAATGGAGTGAGGAATGTGAAAGAAGCTTCCAAGCTCTCAAAGATCATCTAACTACTGCCCCGGTTTTAGCTTTACCAATTGAAGGCGAGAGATTCGAAATATACACCGATGCATCTGGCATTGGCCACGGATGTGTTTTAATGCAACAAGGGAAGGTTATAGCCTACTCTTCTCGCCAATTAAAGAAGTACGAGGAGAACTACCCAGTTCATGATTTGGAATTGGCTGCGGTAGTATTTGCACTGAAAATATGGAGACATTATCTGTACGGAGTGCAGTTTATTGTATACTCTGACCATAAAAGTCTTAAGTATCTCTTCTCTCAGAAGGAATTGAATATGAGGCAAAGACGTTGGCTAGAATATCTTAAGGACTTCGACTTCACTATACAATATCATCCTGGAAAGGGTAATCCTGTAGCCGATGCCCTCAGTCGAAAGTCGAGAGCACTACTAGCCAATTGTATGATTCAAGAGTGGAAGTTGCTAGAACAATTCTCCAAACTTAATATAAGCATGGACAAGGACAGTAGGTGTGTCACCTTATCCCATATGAGCATACAGCCAGACTTGCTATCCGAAATACAAGGACTTCAAGGTAGTGACCCCGTATTAGTGGAAATCAAGGACAAAATGGAAGAACAACCTGATTTCAAATTAGCACCAGATGGAAGATTGATGTTCAGAAATAAAATATGTATACCGAATTGCCCAGAGCTAAAGAAGAAAATCTTAGATGAAGCTCACAGATCAAGGTACACGATTCATCCAGGATCAACTAAGATGTATCAAGATTTGAAAAGGACCTTTTGGTGGCCCAATATGAAATGAGAAATAGCGGACTTTGTGTCTCGCTGTCTCACATGTCAACAAGTCAAAGCAGAACACCAAAAACCTGCCAGTAAGCTACATCCTCTAGATATTCCCAAGTGGAAGTGGGAGGATATCAGTATGGACTTCATTATGGGTCTGTCCAAATCAAAGGGAGGACATGACGGATTATGGGTTATCATCGACCGATTGACCAAATCGGCACACTTCTTGCCAATCAAGAGTTGATGGTCAGTTGATGTTCTTGCTGCATTATACCTTAAAGAGATATCAGGTTACATGGAGTACCTGTCTCAATCGTGTCTGACAGAGACCCCCGTTTTACTTCTCAATTTTGGAAGGGTTTACAACATTTACTGGGGACGAGACTTAACTTTAGTACAGCTTTTCATCCTCAAACGGATGGTCAGACCGAGAGAACTAATCAGGTGGTTGAAGATATGCTCAGAGCTTGCATCATTGATTTTGGTGGAAGCTGGCATGATCACTTGCCTTTGGTTGAATTTGCATACAATAACAGCTATCAGACAAGTATACAAATGGCACCTTTCGAAGCTTTATACGGAAGGAGTTGCCGATCGCCTTTGTGCTGGGATGAGGTTGGCGAAAAATAACTATTAGGTCCAGACATGGTAAGGGATACCACTGAAAAGATTCAGTTGATTAGAGAAAGACTTCAAGTTGCTCAGTCTAGACAGAAGGCTTATGCTGATACACGAAGAAGAAATCTCGAATTCCAAGTGGGAGATCACGTATTTCTCAAGATATCACCTGGACGTGGAATAAGGAGATTTGGTGTTAAGGGCAAGCTTACACCAAGGTTTATCGGACCTTTTGAGATACTAGAAAGAGTTGGTGAGGTTGCCTACCACGTCGCTTTACCTCCTCAATTGTCCAAAGTTCATAATATATTCCACCTATCAATGTTGAAGAAATATGTGCATGATCCGTCACATATCATTGATCATGGAGACCTGGTGATTCAAAGGGATCTCACTTATGAGCAAAGGCCCATGAAGATCCTCGATCGCGAGGTACGAACATTAAGGAACAAAATTATTCCCATGGTTAAGGTGCAATGGAGTAAAGGTATAGAACACGAAGCGACATGGGAGACCGAGGAGTCTATGAGGAAACGATTCCCAGACTTATTCTAAAAGGGTATGTATTCTACACTCTCTACGTTTATATGTGATTGAATTTGGGGACCAAATTCTTTTAAGTGGGGGAGGGTGTAGCAACCCTGGTAAAATAAAAGGAAGATTTCAAGAAAGATTAAGTAAGTAAATGATAAGAACCAAAATGAATAAATAATAAGTCAAAAGTAAGTAACGCCTCTCAACAATTTTCAGAGAGGAATTTAAATAAAAATCAGGGCCCTGGAGTAGACTGGAGGAGTGAGAACATTCCCCCTCTTTGAGGGGGGGGTGCACTCGACCAGTTTTTCCCCAGATTGGCCAGTTTTTGTGAAAAAAAAAAAGTAACGCCTCTCAACAAGGCACGATTTAAATAAGAAACACCTTCACCTGAGGCATTAATTCAAAAAGTGATGCCTATACCAAAGGTCGTCAAATTTCAAAACGGCCAAAATGAATAAAAGGAAAGAGAAAGAAATGCCCTCTTCTTGGGTGCGAATTACAAAGGAAACGGTACAGGTCAAGATGTCAATTAAAATGCACGCCCTAACCTAAGGCGTTAATTGCACTTGTGTTCCATTCGAACTAGGAGACTATCCAGGGTAAGTTTTAGGATTGCTATGTATGGTAAGGACTCTATCAAGGAAACTAGAGTTCCAATCGAATTCTAACTCTATTGGGATTCCAAAAATCCTATAAATACCTTTCTAATCGACCTTGATTGCTATTTTGGCGATCTGATGCTGCTGTCATCCGTGAAGAACACAGGTTTGTTCTTCCTTGTTCCTACCTTACCTTCGGTTATGTATGATGAAGGAAAATTAATGATCTTCAACTTTTCCTTCTGTAGGAAGTCTGCAGCAAGTAGTAACTCTATTGTCAAAGTGAAGAACGTGGGTTCTTCATCAAAACGATCTCTTCATCCAAGGAAGAAGCCGTTGATTTTCTACAAGCAGTAAATATCTTCTTCCTGGCTCACACAAGCATCCAGTATCTGCTGATTACCCGGTTATTATTGTCGTTTCACATCTCTTCAGAGGCTCGGTTGTCTCTTCTCTTCACAAATCTTCACGTACCAGCACCAAGACCATTCATCAGGTAGGTTTTCTCAAGAACTGTAGCCCAAACTAGTTTAAGGTTCCTAATATTATCATCTGTCATCCATGCCTATAGTTTTACTGCGTTTTTCAACATTTTCTGGGAAAATTTCAAAAGAAGCGACCCTACCTAGGGCGCTAATTCTTGTTATGACGCCCTGCCCAGGAGTCGTCAATTCCATACAGTTAATAAATACCCATCTTTAAAATTCAATATCTATGTAACCATGAATCTAATATTATGCATGATCCTACCTACTCAATCTTGTTATTTTTCTTGTCCAGTTCTGTTCCTTGCAAAGTAATTATCGTGAAATACCTTTACTGTTCATGTTCCTGAAAACCAAAGTTAATTAACGACCTTCCCAAGGTCGTCTCTTATGAAACTAACGCCCCATCAAAGGGCACTAATTTAAAATTAATGCCCCTGTCCAAGGCGCGTTTTGTTAAAATTCCAGAATATTGAAATTTCTACAAAATAGAAATATAGAATGGACGACTGCTGGAAAAGCCGTCAAATTATGAATACACGACCCAGTAAAAGGCGTTAATTCATTAAGTAGTGACTTAGGCTAAGTCGCTATTTTCCTGTGATACTATTTTACACTGTTACTGTTAACCGAGGGTTTCATATATATATATATATATATATATATATATATATATATATATATATATATATATATATATCGGCACTATATTCTAGTCCGTGAATATAGCCCCACGTTTCATGATGATTTATCGCATTACCCACTAACTCTCGGTGACATACAAGCTCTCCATTAGACATTCCGTTCCTTTGGACTAGCAAGTTAGTCATTGGGACCTCCGTAAGACTCCTCGAGCCTTGGATTCCCTCAAGGCCGACTGAGCTGGTTGTACCATAAAAACCCATTACACTATTTTGCCATGTCACTCTAAAGAAACATGGTATACCGGCCCTCATATTATGCTAAGTGGATATCATGAGAATGCTCCTAATGGGATGAGGACATCATGCCATTAATATACTGTTCTTGTGGACCTCAATTCTATATAAAAAAAGAGTGACCATCTACATATGGGCACTTATTTGTTATAGTACCCGGTTAGGGAACTAACTTCACCCAGTTTTATCGATACTCGTATTTATACCGTTATTATCGTCCTTATACATCAAGTTCAATTTTGAACTCTACTCTATCTTGAATATCCACAAGCTTTTTCTTGAAATTCCATATTGGCTATGCTATAAAGTGGATGTCTAGATCTATCTTTAATGCTGTGCATATAAGGGCCCGATCTGGTCCTGGGAGGAGCACCCAAAAGTACTAGTGCCCATGGGAGTTGTAATGATCACGGTGTCTAGCATTGCACCGAAGTACTTTTGCTCTTGATCTTTGACATTCCACACACTCTCTCTTTCTTGCGTGCGTGACTCGACTTGCGTGACTTTACTAGCGTGGCCTGACACGGGCAAAGTACTTGCGTGAAATAGCCAATAATGTATAAAGTCTCTCATGAATATCTCTTGGTTAAGACTCGCTTGGATGTTTTACAGGACGTGTTATCTATTGATTAGTTATTTCTACATGCATAGCCATAGTACATTTACATGTGATAAATTGTAATTACCTAAACCCATTGCTAGTTCTTGAGATATAATTTCCTACTAAGCGTTCGCTCACTCAGTGTTTCCCTACTTTTCAGGTAAGTCCGACGATGAGACTCAATCGGACTGGGAAGGTCAAGAGTGAAAGGGACTAGAGCTTCTCAAAGCGTCAACTAGTCTTGTCTTTTCTATATTTTCTTGAGTCAATTTTGTACTTTTCTTTTTATTAAGTTTAGCATTTTCAAGGGATGGTAATAGAAATACTTTTGTGAAGGAATAAAAGGATTGGATTATCTTTACTTTTGTGCATCTCTGATTTGGTGTCGAATACACTAATACTCTGATTGACATGATTGATATAAACTCGTCACGCGTCTCCGGGTATCTTCTGCGCTCGGGGCGTGACAAAGGGGGATTAGCAGGGGGATTGAGAGGGAGAGAGAAGAGCAGATAGGGGAGGATGGAGAGACAAGAGAGGGCTAGAGAGAGAGTCTGCCTGCGAAGTGGGAAGGCTGGTAGGAGGGAGAGGAGACACCGTGGGAGAGAAAGAAGGGAAAGAGATAGAGGGAGTGGGGACTTCCCACTTTTTCCAAAAATTTACTACATTTTCATTTCATTGCTTTAAAAGAGAGGTTACATGACACTTATATAGACTCCACAAAGAAGACCAAAAGACAACTCATTAACACCTAATACCTACTCATTATAACTCTCTAGGGAAGACTAAAAGACACAAATAAAAAAAAGTCTTTTACATGATTATTATGGACATAAATACTATAAACATAAAACATGACCCATTAGGCCCATACATGTGGCCCAATTAACAAGAGACGATTAAACATAGATATATATTTGATACTTTTGTTGAAGCCGATCCCGTCAGAAGGACTTCTAATACCCAAGTCAAAATGGCAAAACCCCGGTGAGGTTGTTCGGTTATATTTCAAGTTCATCAGGCATTTTTGAGTTCACATTTGCTTGGTGTCGACACCTGGTGTCGACACCAGTTTCTCTATGTTCTGCCATTTTATTTTTTCTTCTATCAGAAGCCTGGTGTCGACACCTGGTGTCGACACCCATTTATTTTTGAACTGGCCGGCAGTTTTCTGCTATAGGCCATGTCCTGGTGTCGACACCCGGTGTCGACACCATCCTCTGGCCAGCAGGTTTCTGCTATAGGCCATGTCCTGGTGTCGACACCTGGTGTCGACACCAACTATGGGTTTCCTTGGCCGGCTATTTTCTGCTTTGGGCCTGGCCATGTGTCGACACCACTGTGCAGCCGTGATTTTGGACTTTTACGTCCACGGCCATTTTGTCAAACCAGTTCGGTCCCTCAGCCACAAATCACTCCTAGATTTGTGGATCTGGTCCCTAAGGTGTCCCTTGACCGATCTGGAAGCAAAAAACCGTCGCATTAGGTCACAAACCCTAATCAAGCAGTGAGATCTAAAATTTGTGTGTGCTTTCTAACCCTTGTGAGTGCAGGTCGCAGGCAGCAGCTCCAGAGCTTCTTCCACACCGTTCTGAGCATGAATACGAAGGGAAGAGTGAAGTTTCAAGTCCCCAAACGTTCCTCTACTGCAAGCTGCATAGAAATCCAAGATACAGCAAGTGTCCGTGCAAGAATCGATCATCCTCCTTCAAGAACGGTCTTCATCTTGCAAAGGAGTTCAAGTACCTTCGAAGAAGAGAAAGGGGGAGCTCTAATCACTGCAAATCTTCTCTATTCTAATCTTCTCAAATCTCTGCTGTTTGAGCTTGAATATCTGTTGTAATCTTTAAACTTAAAGAACTGCATTTTTGTGTGTGTGTGCTCGTGATCTTTGATACGAGCGTGTGTGTGTGTGTGTGTATGTGTGGTGGCCAAGACAGGCTGCCATGTGTGTGTTGGCTGTTGTTACAGCATGTGTGTGGCTCACCTCATAGTGGAGCATTAATCCTCACGTGTGAGGGGTGGACGTAAGGGACACGTTTGTGTACCCGAACCACCTAAAAATCATGTGCCTCCTTTGTGGTTTGTTCTTCGTGCTTTATAATGAGTGGGCCTCACGTGTAGCTGAGTGGTCTCAATCTCCGTCATAGCATTCATACCTTTATTTACGTGTACTCGCGAGAGAGATCTTGTTCCGGTAAGGTTGAGTGTTTGCTTAACTAGATCTCCTTCTATTTTGTGGTTTTCATTCCTACTAGCATTTCAGTTAGTAATTAATTTTTATTTGCCAATCAATTCACCCCTCCCCTCTTGATTGCCACCCTCCGGGACACAGCAATTGGTATCAGAGCTCTGGTCTCTGATTGACTCGACCTCACGGTCCAAGAGCTAGATCCTAGATCATGACAAATAGAGGGATGATGCCCGAAGGGCATTCGGTACACAGGCCTCCATTTTTCGATGGCACAAACTATATTTATTGGAAAAATAGAATGTACGTTTTCCTGTGTGCTCAAGAGTATGATGTGTGGAATGTGATCAATAAAGGTCCTTACAAGTTGCCTGACAATGAAGATGATTGGGATGATGAACATATCAATAATTGTGCAGCAAACTTTAAGGCCATGAACATAATTCAATGTGCTATTCATCCAAACGAATACTCACGAATCTCTATGTGTTCCTCTGCATAGGAAATGTGGGACAAGCTACGCTTGATCTATGAAGGAACTTCTGAAGTCAAGGAGACCAAGGCAAATCTATTGGTCCGAGATTATGAGTTGTTTATAATGAAGCCAGAAGAATCCATTTCTGAAATGTTTGCAAGGCTGATGGAAATTACAAATGGTTTGAAGGCTCTTGGGAAGGAGTATTCAAACCGAGATCTGGTAAGGAAGGTACTGAGATCTTTATCACCACAGTGGCACACAAAGGCCACTGTAATTGAAGATTCAAAGGATCTCAGCACTTTGACTTTGGATGAATTAGTCGGCTCCTTGATGACATACGAGATTAACTTCAAAAGGAGCGAGGAGGATCACAAAAAGAAGAAGGTAGCCACAACATTGGCATTGAAGGTAAACCCACAAGAATCTGATGAAAGTGAGGAACGCTCCACGGCTAACACTGAAGATGAGGAGCTTGTTGCTATGATCACCAGAAGAGCAAGAAAATTTGTCAAGAATACCAGGAAGTTCGGTGGTCAGTTTAGAAAAGGACCAAGAAGGTAAGGTCCTATGAAAAATGAAAGTAGCAAGAAGGATGAAGTAATCTGCTATGAATACAAGAAACCTGGTCACATGCGGGGTGAGTGCCCGGATTTGATGAAGAGATTCAAGAAAGGAAAATTCAAAAAACCCAAAGCCATGGTCGCCACATGGAGCGACGAGGATGAGGAAGGATCCGAGAATGAAGATGACTTAGATGAGCTTGTTTAGAATATGTGCTTCATGGCAGACGAGGATAACTCAAATGAGGTAGATTCTGAATCCGAATCTCTTACTTGTGAACAATGGCAGATTGCTTATGAATCATTATATGGAAAATGCAAAAAGTTGAAATCTGAAAATAAACTTCTGAAAAAGAAGATGGAGCAATTTGTGCATGCTGAAAATTCTTGTGAAAGTTGCAATACCTTGAAATCTGAAATTAAGAATCTCAAACATGAAAATGAAATTCTTATGTCTAAAATTGAATTGTTTGAAGAAGAGAGTTCATGCATGCGTGAAGATCAAACCAATTTTGTCAAAATGTATGAAGACTTGAAGAGGGAATTAGAACAAGAAAGGTCGGAAAGAATTGCATGTAATCAAACCAAGGAAACAGCTGAGCAGAAAATTGAAACCTTGATGCTAGAAATAAATGAGTTGAAAAATGTTCTTGCGACATTGGAAAAAGGGAAACAAGTTATGAACACTTGGCTGGATCCTCATGAAAAAACACACATGACTCCTTGGATTTCAAGAGGCTCGTTTTCCTCCTTGTCTAACACACACACGCATAACTCATTTATGAATGCAAACAGGAGGAGAAGCCGTGGTAACAAAGTCACTACATATTTTTATTGTGGAAGATTAGGCCATGATATGTATGATTGCAGAACCATGAGATTTGATGATGAACATTTTGCAAGAATGGTGAATAGGTCATATAGGCCTCCTTTGTCTAACCATCATGGACCCAAGCTTGCTTGGGTACCAAAAACCCCATAAGTATTTACTTTGAATTTGCAGGTCTGCTTTGGAGCTCAAAAGAACAAATGGTATCTGGATAGTGGATGTTCAAGGCATATGATGGGAAACAAGGAAATGTTGGCAGACCTGCAAGAAAAGGATGGTGGAGTGGTAGCTTTTGGGGGAAAAGACAAAGGAAAAATTGTCGGAGAAGGTAAGATAGGTAAGAACCAAACTCAAGTCATTGAAAATGTTTTACTTGTAAAAGGCTTGCATCATAATCTCCTGAGCATCAGTCAACTCTGTGATAAAGGCTGTAATGTGTCTTTTGATTCTACACACTGTACTGTGGTAGATAGAAACTCTAATGAAATTAAATTCATAGGGTTCAAACACAACAATGTTTATATGATTGATCTAGATGATGTTTCACATAACAATCTGTGTTTGGTTGCTAAAAGATCTGATGATGCATGGCTTTGGCATCACCGTCTTGGACATGCCAGTTTTAATGTGATGTTGAAGTTGTTTAGAAAAAATCTGGTTGTTGGTTTGCCCAAGTTGAAGCTTGTCGATGAAGGAATCTGTGGGGCATGCAGCAGGGGCAAACAGACAAGAACATCTTTCAAATGTAAGAGTGATGTAACCACTTCTAGGCCCCTTGAATTGATTCATATCGATCTGTTCGGACCAAGCAGAACACATAGCTTGGGTGGTAAGCTATATGGGTTTGTAATTGTGGATGACTTTTCAAGATATAGCTAGGTGTATTTTCTCTCTCACAAAAGTGATACCTTGATGGAGTTTGAAGCATTTTGCAGGATGGTTAAAAATGAAAAAGGATGCTGCATCAAGACCATGCGGAGTGATCATGGTGAGGAATTTGATAATCATGAGTTCAGTAATTTCTGCAAGGATCAAGGGTATATGCACAACTTCTCCGCACCAAGGACCCCCGAACAAAATGGGGTAGTTGAGAGGAAGAACAGAACACTAGTTGAAATGGCCAAGACTATGCTAAATGAGAACAATTTACCAAGGTATTTCTGGGCTGAAGCCGTGAACACTGCGTGCTACATAATCAACCGAGCCATGGTAAGGCCTTTGTTAAAGAAAACACCTTATGAGCTATATCGAGGTAAGAAACCGAATATTTCTTACTTCAAACCTTTTAGCTCCATTTGTTACATCCATAACAACGGCAAGGTAGACTTGGCTAAGTTTGACCCCAAGAGTGACAAGGGGATATTTCTTGGATACTCTCTTAGCTCAAGAGCCTATCGAGTGTACAACTTGAGAACTCTTGTAGTTAAGGAAAGCCCCCATGTCATAGTTGATGAATCATCATCCAAGAACACTAATGACAAGTCTATCTTGCAGGAAGGAGAATCAGAAGATGATGATACGAGAAAGTTGTTAGAGAAAGTTAATACATCAGGAAGTGAAGAACAACAAGATGCTGGTAAAAATCAGCAAGATCAGATTGAACTGCAGCTACCAAGGCAATGGACCTTTGCTAAAGACCATCCATCGGAAGCTGTCATAGATAATGTGGAAGAAGGAATAAGAACACGTTCCTCATTCAGGGAAGTTGAAAATCTGGTGTTGAGTCCCGGAGGGTGGCAATCAAGAGGGGAGGGGTGAATTGATGGCCAATTAAAATAAACTACTTGCGTGAATTCTATACTAATTATGCATACAAGCTCTAGCCTTACACGAACAAGATCACACTCGTGGATGCGTGTGAAGTGGGTGTGATTGATAGAGAAAATGGTGAATGCTCACCTCACCGCGAAGCCCACTCGACAAGTAAATGAAGTAGCAAACCACAATTGACACACGGAATTTTTAGGTGGTTCGGGTACACTGCCGTGTCCCCTACGTCCACCCCTCACACGGAGGATTAAGGCTTCACTATGTAGTGAATCACACACAAACGCTGTGTAGAACAACAAGCACACACACACACACACACACACACACACACACACACACACACACACACACACACACACACACACACACACACACACACACACACACACACACACACACACACACACACGGCTTCCGATCTGGTAGCCAAACGCGCACATGCGCACATACACACACGCGCGTTCATGTTTTCGAACACGAACACTACACACAAGAATCAAAAGTTATGATTACACAAATATTCAAGATCAAGCAAAATGATTCAAAATGAGAAGTTTAGACAGTGATTTATCCTGATCGGTGCTCCCCCTATCACTTCAGTGAATTTCGTCGAACACTTGGTGTAGCCCGATGATCGTTCTTGACGATTGTGCTCGGATGTGGTACGATCTTGAACTCCACGCAGCCAACCAGCAGGATGTCGATTTGGAGGCTTGAATCACTCTTCTTTCCTTCACTTTCACGCACACAACAAGGTGGAAGAAGAGTTGTTGCTGCTGGTTGCGACCTGCACTCACAAGGGTTAGAGCAAAAACCCAAAATCAGAGGATGCGAATATTTCTTAGGGTTTTCATCTCAATAGGATGATATATAGGCTAAGGGCGGTCAAGGGATGTCTAGGGGACATGATCCACTCATCAAGGAGTGGTTTAGGGACAGCCACACAAGTGTGGTTTGACATTAAGCTCGCATGGACAAGAGTCCACAATCACGGCGCCGCCCAGACCAGAAAGGGTCGACCCTTGGGGTCGACCCTCGTGAGGGGCCAGAAGGGCCAGACGGCATGGGTCGACCCTTGGGGTCGACCCTCTCAGGAACCCTTGCTGGTTTCACAAATCTGGCAACTGGAGTTTTCAGGGGTCGACCCTTGGGGTCGACCCTCGAGTGAATGGGTCGACCCTTGCAGGTCTTGTGAAGAAGCCCGTCGGGTTCACAAAATAAATCACCAGGAGGAGACCCTTGGGGTTGACCCTTGCAGCTGGGGGTCGACCCAGCTGCAAGGGTTGACCCAATGGGTCGACCCTTTCAGCTGGAGATGAAAGGCCTACTTTAGAACATCCAAAAGATTGGTGAAATACCCACTAAGTCCAAGAACAAGTCTAGGGGTTCAAGATGGTTTTTAAAGCATGAGAGGAAATGAAATTCAAACCATTTAAACTTAGATGAGTCCTAAATCAATTTAATCCTTGAGATCAAAATAAAGAACTTCAAACCACACATTCAAAAGGCAATATGTTGAAGTTGATCTCACCAACCATCCTTGAACGTTGGTAATCTTTGGCCATATAGATTGTCCTGTCAAAACAACTTCTGAATTAGATTCTTCGTCCAAATTCAAATCAAGACACTTACCCTAGAGATGATGTTCTTGAGCCTTCTAGACGCCAAATCCTTATGTGATGTGATCACTTCCAAAGCTCATTTTCAGTTCATATAAATTCATTTGGTCATCATCAAAATTCATAAGACATAATACATGAGGAGGGGGTTCAACAATCTCCCCCTTTTTGATGATGACAAAATTCTATATAAAAACTTCATTCCATGAACAGTTGAAACCACATTAGCATGAATCATTCCATCTCACATATTGGATCGATAAAAGACAACACAATATAAAACAACACAATATGTAAGATTGATTAACATTGCATAGTACAACACAATATGTAAGATTGATTAACATTGCATAGTTCCACAAGGTCTTGCCGACAACAAGTTGTAAGGGGAGCAAAGTCTGAAATGCAAATAGCAAGATGCAATGTATGAGACTCAAATGCAAACTAAAATGCAACATGGCTAATGAACTAGGAAAATGAGGAAAGCATACATGCAGGCAAGCATACATCACACAATACATATAAGTAGCTGAATAGTCTTTTCTCCCCCTTTGGCAGCATCAAAAAGGAGGGGGTGAAATAAGGATAACAATTGTGCCAAATTGAAGGAGCATCATAGTCTAATCATCATTATCATCCGGAGTGGAGGGACTTTGTTGACGCCTAATATATGCCGAGATTTCTTCCATCACGTGGGTTTGGTCGGCCAAAGCGTCAGTGACGTATTGAGAGTGCTCCTGGTGAGAGAGTTTCAGATCGGATAGTTCAAGTTGCATAGCTGCCATGGTCTCCCCATACTCGTTTAACCGATCATCAATAGTATCCAATCGATCCATGATTAGTTGAATCGCCTCGGAAGGCATGTCCTCAACAGGAATATGTGGCTGTTGCATACCGGCCTGTGCATCATCGTCATCCTCCTCCTCAGAACTGATTTCATGTGCAGCACTTTTCAATTTGCGGACCAAGTTACCATCTCGCAGTTCATAGCCCATATTATGACAAATATAATGAACAGTAAATATATCAGCCTCTCTAATGTCCTGAGAATATTATTTTGAGAGGTTGATGTCCAGGTGTACAAATATAGCAGAAAGTGCGGCGGCATAAGGAAGAGTTCTGTTCTTGTGTTTCATGCTGTTACACATATGAGCTAAAAACATAGCGGGGAAATTAACCGGAATACCACCCAAGAGACAGTAAAATAAGAACATATGGATCTCTGTCACTTTGTCATGGCCTCCTCCTCTTGGGAGCAGGATAGTAGTGATCATCCTGTGTAATATATGCTGCATTAGAGGAAAATGATTGGCGTTTAACCCAGCAAGTGAATGTGCACCTTTTTCTTCAGATGTCATCATTTGATAAACAGTCTCTTCAGGAACCACAATATCTCCAAATGTAAAACCTTCATGAGGGAGATTAAATGCCATTACCAAAAATTCTGTGGAGAGTATAACCCGTTGGCCATTAACCATAGTAATCGGATGTTCCCCGGACATGGTGAGGTTGCTATAAAATTGATGCACCAAACTCGGATAAATACGTCGATGTTTAGACATGAAGAAATCCAAATTTGGATGACTGCAGAGAACATACACTAAACTCGGAAGATGGTGGTTAAGATTGACAAATGATACCGCTCGAGGTCGGAGTACCTTTCTATCCAAAACCTTGCTTGAAGGCACGGATTCTCTGCCATGTGCGGCCGCCCTACCACGACGTGCCATGGCCGCACTAGACTCCCCCATGCTGCGAGAAGAACGCCTCTTCGGGGCCATCTAAAACAAAAACCGAAAGAACCCACCGATGGGGTATAGATCTTGATGGTTTAACCAAAGAGGAATGCGAGAAGTGTGAATCTATGATCCTCCACAGACATCAGAAGCTTACCTCAAGGGAATGAAGATCAAAGGATGACGCTTTAAGCCACAACGAGAAGATTTCGCGGTGATGCCACCCGGAGAACCGCGGCTAGGGCTTGATGTCGTTGATGCCAAGGAAGGGTTTTTAGGGCTTGCAAAGGGTGGTGGCTAGGCTAGGAGGGGGGCAAGAGATATTATATAGCCATGGGAGGGTCCCAACTTAGGGTTGGAACCGGTGTTGGAACAGCTTGGGTGCGGGTGAGCCGCCCCGCCGGTTTGGGTCGACCCCTGGTTCTCTTACCCCCGGGCAGAATCGGGTTCGCGAGGGTCGACCCTTGGGGTCGACCCATTTGCTGGGTTTACGAGGGTCGACCCTATGGTTCGACCCGTTCACTAGTTTTCAGCAATATGAAAGTATTACTCGAAAAGAATGTCAAGGAATGTCCGGCTCGAGTCCCCAATTGTAAAAAATTATGAAATCAAGGAATTTTGGATATAATTTGGGGTGTAAGCAATTGGGGTATTGTTAGTCGAAATTTTGGAATATATGAGACGAGTAAGGTCCTTTTGATCCGGATTTCTGACTTTGAACTATTTAGCTCCTTTGTGGGCAGTTTAATAATTCAAGAATGATTTCGGCCATAGAAATTACAAAGAGCATTGTGTGTATACAGTATACATAGAAGAAATGCAGTAACACACAAAAATGATTTTTCATACAATATTTTTTGTTTGTTTTTCAAGCAATAATAATGCACATGCATGACAAGAGATGTTCTATATGCATGGAACTTGATGCTATTACATGGAATGAAGTGACCTATTTATACATTGATGCACATGACTATTATTAAGACTTGTCTATCCTACAAACCCCTAGTTCTCTCCTGAATGATGTGAACTTGTCTTCACTAAGAGGTTTGGTGAAAATGTCGGCAATTTGACGATCTGTCTCAATAAAGCTGGTATTAATATCACCCTTGCTTACATGATCTCTAATGAAATGATGTCTAATTTCAATATGCTTGGTGCGAGAGTGATGAACTGGGTTTTTGGACAGGTTTATGGCTGATGTGTTGTCACAAAGAATTGAGGTGTTTTTAAAGGATATGCCATAATCAATCATTTGCTGTTGGATCCATAACACTTGGGCAACACAACTACCGACAGCCACATACTCTGCTTCGGCTGTTGATAATGCCACTCAATTTTATTTCTTGGAGGCCCATGAAACCACGCATCCTCCAAGAAACTGGCAATACCCGCTGGTGCTTTTCCGATCCATCTTACAGCCCGCATAATCGGCGTTAGAATAAGCAACTAGTTCAAAATACGAATTACGTGGAAACCACAATCCTAAGTTAACTGAACCAGCAACATATCTAAAAATCCGTTTTATAGCCGACATATGTGATTCCTTTGGATTTGACTGAAATCTTGCACAAAGGCAAACAACAAACTGAATGTCGGGCCTGCTGGCAGTTAAATACAATAGTGAACCTATCATGCTTCTAAAGAGTTTTTGGTCCACTGATTTACCTGTCTCATCTTGATCAATTTTTATTGAGGTGGACATAGGAGTTGGTTGTGATTTTGTTGATGTCAAATTAAACTTTTTCAGCAAGTCCATTGCATACTTCTTTTGATGTATGAACAGCCCATCTACCGTTTGATTTACCTGCAATCCCAAGAAAAATGTTAGCTCTCCCATAAGACTCATTTCAAACTCACTTTACATTAATTTTGCAAAGTCTTTGCTGAGAGTATCATTAGTGGAGCCAAAAATAATATCATCAACATAAACTTGAACAATTAAGATTTCCTTACCATTCAATTTTGTAAAGAGGGTTTGATCAACATTACCTCGTTTGAATTCATTTTGAATGAGGAAATCACTTAACCGTTCATACCATGGACGGGGTGCTTGTTTCAGACCGTAAAGTGCCTTGTCCAGCTTGTACACATGGTCGGTATGCTCTGTGTCTTCAAACCCCGGTGGTTGCTCCACATACACATCCTCCTGGATATAGCCATTCAAAAATGCACTCTTAACATCCATTTGAAATAATTTGATATTGTGACAACATGCAAATGCTAAGAGAACCCTCACTGCCACAAGTCTTGCTACTGGAGCAAACGACTTATCAAAGTCAATTCCTAACTCTTGGCTATAGCCTTTGGCTACTAGCCTGGCCTTGTTCCTAGTTACCACTCCTTGATCGTTTGTTTTGTTTCAGAAAACCCATTTCGTTCCGATCACGGAGTGATTCTTAGGACATGGAACAAGGAACCATACTTTGTTCCTTTGGAACTGATGTAGTTCCTCTTGCATGGCCATGATCCATGACTCAACATTCAAGGCTTCTTCTATGGAGTGAGGTTCAAATTGAGAAAGCAAGGCTATGTAATCCTGATTTTTAACTTCCCTGAAAGAGGCTCGTGTCCGTATTCCTTCTTCTACATTGCCCATCACATTGTCCGGCGGATGGTCCTTTGGAAAGGTCCATTGCATTGGTAGCTGCTGTTCAACCTAAATTTCCTGATTAGCATCATCTTCTTGTGGTTCTTCTTCTTCTTGTTTCTCAGTTTTTCTTTCTTTCTTCCCGATATCTCCAACATCCAACTCATCATCCTGCAAGACAGATTTTTCATTAGTTCTATTTTGAGATGATTCATCAATAATGACATGGGGGCTTTCCTCAACTACAAGAGTTCTCAAGTTGTACACTCGATATGCTCTTGAGCTAAGTGAGTACCCAAGAAGTATACCTTTGTCACTTTTGGGATCGAATTTTGCCAGGTCTATCTTACCATTGTTATGAATGTAACAGGTTGAGCCAAATGATCTAATATGTGAAACATTTGGCTTCTTACCTCGGTACAGCTCATAGGGGGTTTTCTTCAACAACGGTCCTACCATGGCACGGTTGATTATGTAGCAGGCTGTGTTCACTGCTTCAGCCCAAAAGTACCTCGGCAGATTATTCTCATTTAGCATGGTTCTTGCCATTTCAATCAGTGTTCTATTCTTCCTTTCAACAACGCCATTTTATTCGGGGGTTCTTGGTATGGAGAAGTCATGAGTGTAGCCTTGAGCCCTGCAAAAATTGCTGAACTCATGGTTATCAAATTCCCTGCCGTGATCACTCCGCACGGTTTTGATGCAAAACCCCTTTTCATTTTGAACCACCCTGCAAAATGCTTCAAATTCCGTCAGGGTATCATTTTTATGTGAAAGGAAGTAAACCCAACAGAATCTTAAGTAATCATCCACAATTACAAAACCATATAATTTACCACCCAAGCTGTGTGTTCTGCGTGGTCCAAAGAGATCAATGTGGATGATTTCAAGAGGTCTCGATGTGGTCACATCATTCTTGCTCTTGAATGATGTCCTTGTTTGTTTCCCCATGCTACATGCCCCACACACTCCATCATCGACGGCCTTCAACTTGGGCAGTCCAATAACCAAATCATTTCTAGATAATTTCAGTAAAACATTGAAACTAGCATGCCCAAGCCGGCGATGCCAGAGCCAAGCATCATCATTGTTCCTTGCAACTAAACATAAATTCTCATGAGAGGTATCATTCAAGTCTATCATATAGATATTGTTATTCCTAAAACCAATGAACTTTATCTCATGAGTATTTCTATTCAAAATAATGCAGTGGTTAGAATCAAAAATCACATTGCATCCTTTATCACAAAGTTGGCTTATGCTTAAGAGATTATGATGCAAACCTTTCACAAGCAATACATTTTCAATGGTATGATTTTGATTCTTACCTATCTTACCTTCTCCGATGATTTTACCTTTGTCCTTACCACCGAATGCTACCGTCACACCATCCTTTTCATGCAGGTCCACAAACCATTCCTTGTTTCCCGTCATATGCCGAGAGCAACCACTGTCCAAATACCATTTGTTCCTTTGAGCTCTCGAGTAGACCTTATTTCCTTCGTCGTCATTGGCCATGAGACATAGATTCTGGACTAACTCATCTAGTCCATCTTCATTTCCGGATTCCTCCTGATCTTCATCACTCCATGTGGCCATCATGGCCTTGGGCTTCCTGAACTTGCCTTTCTTTACCTTCTTGATGAGATCGGGGCACTCACCCCGCATATGGCCGGGTTTCTTGCATTCATAGCAAATCACTTCTTCTTTCTTGCTACTTTCTCCTCTGTTTGGTCCTTGCCTTCTTGGTCCCTTCCTGAACTGACCACCAAAGTTTCTTGTTCTTTTGACGAACCTTCTTGCTCTTTGTGTGATCATGGAAACCAGTTCCTCATCTTCAGTGTTGCCAATGGAATCATTGTCACTGTCCTCTGAATCTTGTGGATTCACCCTTAGGGCCAATGGTGTGACAATTTTCTTTTTCTTGTGATCCTCCTCGCTCCTTTTGATGTTTATTTCATATGTCATCAGCGAGCCGATCAACTCATCCAGAGTTAGAGTGTTGAGATCCTTGGAGTCTTCAATTACAGTGGCTTTTGTATGCCACTGTGGAGAGAGGGATCTTAGAACTTTTCTGACAAGCTCCTTGTTAGAATACTCCTTGCCAAGTCCCTTTAGTCCATTTGTAATTTCTGTCAATCTAGCAAACATGTCAGAAATGGACTCATCTTGCTTCATTGCGAACAGCTCGTAGTCCCAGACTAAAAGATTGGCTTTGGTTTCCTTTACTTCCGACGTTCCTTCATAGATAAGCCGTAGCTTGTTCTACATCTCCTGTGCAGAGGAACACATAGATATACGTGAGTATTCATTAGGATGAACAGCACATTGAATTATATTCATAGCTTTAAAATTCGCTGAACACTTCCTAATATCTTCTTCATCCCACTCATTCTCATTTTCAGATAATACATATGGACCCCTACTTATGACACGCCAAACATCGTAGTCCTGGGCACGTAGGAAAACATACATTCTGTTTTTCCAGTAGGGGTAGTTTGATCCATCAAAGAACGGAGGTCTTTGAATAGAATGCCCTTCGGGCATCATCCCCTTGTTTGCCATTTAATGGGATCTAGCTCTGACGACCGTGTGGTCGAGATTAAACAGAGACCAAGGCTCTGATACCAATTGTTGAGTCTCGGAGGGTGGCAATCAAGAGGGGAGGGGTGAATTGATGGCCAATTTAAATAAACTACTTGCGTGAATTCTATACTAATTATGCATACAAGCTCTAGCCTTACACGAACAAGATCACACTCGTGGATGCGTGTGAAGTGGGTGTGATTGATAGAGAAAATGGTGAATGCTCACCTCACCGTGAAGCCCACTCGACAAGTAAATGAAGTAGCAAACCACAATGGACACACGGAATTTTTAGGTGGTTCGGGTACACTGCCGTGTCCCCTACGTCCACCCCTCACACGGAGGATTAAGGCTTCACTATGTAGTGAATCACACACACGCACACACGCACACACGCGCACACACACACACACACACACACACACACACACACACACACACACACACACACACACACACACACACACACACACACACACACACACACACACACACACACACACACACACACACACACACACACACACACACACACACACACACACACACACACACACACACACACCCGCGCGCGCGCGGCTTCCGATCTGGTAGCCAAATGCGCACATGCGCACATACACACACGCGCGTTCGTGTTTCCGAACATGAACACTACACACAAGAATCAAAAGTTATGATTACACAAATATTCAAGATCAAGCAAAATGATTCAGAATGAGAAGTTTATAAAGTGATTTATCCTGATCGGTGCTCCCCTTATCACTTCAGCGAATTTCGTCGAACACTTGGTGCAGCCCGATGATCGTTCTTGACGATTGTGCTCGGATGTGGTACGATCTTGAACTCCACGCAGCCAACCAGCAGGATGTCGATTGGAGGCTTGAATCCCTCTTCTTTCCTTCACTTTCACGCACACAACAAGGTGGAAGAAGAGTTGTGGCTGCTGGTTGCGACCTGCACTCACAAGGGTTAGAGCAAAAACCCAAAATCAGAGGATGCGAATATTTCTTAGGGTTTTCATCTCAATAGGATGATATATAGGCTAAGGGCGGTCAAGGGATGTCTAGGGGACAAGATCCACTCATCAATGGGTGGTTTAAGGACAACCACACAAGTGTGGTTTGACATTAAGCTCGCATGGACAAGAGTCCACAATCACGGCGCCGCCCAGACCAGAAAGGGTCGACCCTTGGGGTCGACCCTCGTGAGGGGCCAGAAGGGCCAGACGGCATGGGTTGACCCTTGGGGTCGACCCTCTCAGGAACCCTTGCTGGTTTCACAAATCTGGCAACTGGAGTTTTCAGGGGTCGACCCTTGCAGCTGGGGGTCGACCCAATGGGTCGACCCTTTCAGCTGGAGATGAAAGGCCTACTTTAGAACATCCAAAAGATTGGTGAAAGACCCACTAAGTCCAAGAACAAGTCTAGGGGTTCAAGATGGTTTTTAAAGCATGAGAGGGAATGAAATTCAAACCATTTAAACTTAGATGAGTCCTAAATCAATTTAATCCTTGAGATCAAAATAAAGAACTTCAAACCACACATTCAAAAGGTAATATGTTGAAGTTGATCTCACCAACCGTCCTTGAACGTTGGTAATCTTTGGCCATATAGATTATCCTGTCAAAACAGCTTCTGAATTAGATTCTTCGTCCAAATTCAAATCAAGACACTTACCCTAGAGATGATGTTCTTGAGCCTTCTAGACGCCAAATCCTTATGTGATGTGATCACTTCCAAAGCTCATTTTCAGTTCATATAAATTCATTTGGTCATCATCAAAATCCATAAGACATAATACATGAGGAGGGGGTTCAACATCTGGATTACATAGCTTTACTTTCGCAATCTGAAGCTCACTCTTTAGAAGATGCCTTAAAAGATGATTCCTTGATCATGGCTATGCATGAAGAACTACACCAGTTCCAAAGGAACAAAGTGTGGTTCCTTGTGCCTCGTCCTAGAGACCACTATGTGATCGGAACCAAATGGATCTTTAGAAATAAAACAAACGATCAAGGGGTGATAACTAGGAACATGGCGAGGCTTGTAGCCAAAGGTTATAGCCAGGAGTTAGGAATTGATTTTGATGAGTCTTTTGCTCCAGTAGCAAGACTTGAGGCAGTGAGGATTCTTTTAGTATTTGCATGCTGCAATAACATTAAATTGTTTCAAATGGACGTTAAATGTGCATTTTTAAATGGCTATATCTAGGAGGACGTGTTTGTGGAGCAACCGTCGGGGTTCGAGGATATGGAGCATCCAGATCATGTATACAAGCTAGACAAAGCTCTTTATGGTCTGAAACAAGCACCCCGTGCGTGGTATGAACGGTTAAGTGAATTCCTCATTCAAAATGGATTCAAGCGAGGTAATGTCGACCAGACTCTTTTCACACAAATGAATGGTAAGGAAATTTTAATTGTTCAAGTGTATGTGGATGATATCATCTTTGGCTCCACAAAGGAATCTCTTAGTAAAAACTTTGCAAAACTAATGCAAAGTGAGTTTGAAATGAGTCTTATGGGAATGTTAACCTTCTTCTTGGGATTGCAGGTGACACAGACGACTGATGGTTTATTCATAAACCAAAAGAAATATGCTATGGAGCTGCTCAAGAAATTCAAACTATCTGAAACAAAGCCACAACCAACTCCCATGTCCACATCATTAAAGCTTGACCATGATGAGAAAGGTAAAGCCGTCAATCAAACCCTTTTCAGAAGCATGATAGGATCTTTGTTGTATCTGACTGCCAGTAGGCCCGACATTCAATATGCAGTATGCTTATGTGCTAGATTTCAATCGAATCCTAAAGAATCTCATATGTCGGCCGTGAAGCGCATCTTTAGATATATTGCTGGCACTTGTGAACTTGGTTTATGGTTTCCGCGTAGTTCATGTCTTGAATTGGTTGGTTATTCCGATGCCGATTACACGGGTTGCAAAATAGACCGGAAGAACACAAGTGGGTACTGCCAGTTCCTTGGAGGATGCCTGGTCTCATGGGCTTCCAAGAAACAAAACTCTATGGCATTATCAACCGCCGAGGCCGAATACGTGGCCGTAGGTAGTTGTGTTGCGCAAGTGCTCTGGATACAACAACAGTTGATTGATTTTGGCATCACACTTAAAAACATAGCCATCCTTTGTAATAACACCTCTGCTATAAATCTTTCACAAAACCCCGTGCATCATTCTCGCACTAAGCATATTGAGGTTAGGCACCATTTCCTGCATGATCATGTCAGCAAAGGTGATGTCGTAATTCAGTTTGTTGACACTAATAACCAAGTTGTAGACATGTTCACTAAACCTCTTAATGAAGAAAAATTCACTTCTTTTAGGAGAGAATTGGGCATTTGTCGTTTGGAAGGTTAGTGTATGTCCTGCATTAGTTGGTCTCATCTCATGCATTTGCATTTACTTCACCTAACTAGAAGATACATGCCTTCGTAGTTTTCCTTGGTCATGCATATGCATCATGTTAATGTGTGTATTATGTGTAAATTGCTTGAATGTTGAATGTCAGTGCATGGAGTGTGTTTCGTTGTATAAACCTATATAATGCACTCCTTGGCTTTCTATGTCCTTATATTCCTTGTTAAACAAAGCACATCCACATGTAGGAATGGGTGACACATGGTCCGAAAAGGTAGGAATTAGTCTTTGGTGTGTGTGATTGATTTTGTATGTGAACATCCCCAAAATGACAAACCCAAACATTTTATCACATGAATTGCTCATATTCATTCCTAAGTCATTTGGGTATCAAGCCTTGTTCCTTGGAATTCAAATCCTTTCTTGTAACTCACCGTTAA
This sequence comes from Amorphophallus konjac, assembly GCA_022559845.1. NCBI lineage: Eukaryota > Viridiplantae > Streptophyta > Magnoliopsida > Alismatales > Araceae > Amorphophallus > Amorphophallus konjac. The sequence goes on along the minus strand of CM040118.1, from coordinate 187,184,245 downwards.
AACACTTTTTATATAGCAGTCTGGGCGGTGTCGACACCTGGTGTCGACACCCCTTCTTGCTCTGTTATTTTTTTTGGCGGGCAGAACTTGGCAAAACCGGTGTCGACACCTGGTGTCGACACCGTCCGGTTGCGACCCATTCGTGAACCGGTCCGTGGGGTTCGAACCCCATTCGAAACCGTTCGAACCCCCTCCCACACTTGCCCTAATGCCCTTCCAACTCCCGTGCCGCCCTCCTTTCATCCCCACAACCTCTTTCTTGCAATCCCCAAGCCCCTTCAAGCCCGAGAACGCGCAGACATCACCGCGGCACCCGTGCCCTCCCCTTGCCGAGCATCCGTGGCCGCCCTCTTCGGCTTTCGTCCCCTGGAGCATGGGTGTTTCGTGGAGAATCCATCCAGCCAAGGTAAGGATCCTTCGTTGAACAGAGAGATCTATTCCTTGCTCCGTTCGTCTCCTTTCAAAGTTGGTTCCAATGGCTCCGAAGAGGCATGCATCCGGCAAAGAAAAGGTTGCCGAATCCCGCAGAAAGAAGGAAGTCAGGGCTAAAACGGATGAACAACATGCTCTCCAGCAAAGACCCACGCCCGCATAGTTTAAAATGATGGATCGCAAGGTTCTTCGACCACGGGCTGTGGATTTCCAAGATCTACATAAAGCACTTTCCGAACTGTTACCGTTAATTGAAGCTCAGCCAAATTTGGGTACGTTCATGTCTGCTCACAGAAAAATTTATCATTCACTTGTTCTCCAATTCTATGGAAATATGATTGATCGGAAAAGCAAGTATACTACAGTCGTGAATGGCCAGGTGATCGCTCTTTCCAGAAAATTTCTTGCACATGCATTTGATTTACTTGATGCCGGTGACACCTATGAGAATGCAATGCATGCCGAACATGAGGTTTATCAGATTATGACGAAAGAAGAAATGGGGGATCGGTCTGTTAGCGGCTTAAATGCTAACCACTTTCCCCCTCTTCATCGCATTCTCCATCATATGCTTACCACAATCTTGCTTCCCAAGGCTGGGGGACGAGAGAAGGTCACCGATCAGCAAATGTTTCTGTTATATGGTCTACTGTAAGAAGAGCACATTAATTTTCCCTCAGTCATTCTTGATCACATTATCAGTTGTACCCATCACCGCAGTAGAGCTCTCCCTTATGCAGCCGCATTAACTGCTATCTTTCGTGCGGTCCATATTCCACTCAACGATGAGCCTTGTCAAACACTCTGGGAAGCTGACATTTATACTGTTAACTCGGTTTGTAAGAACATGGGTTATGTTCGGGATGCTCAAGGACACCTTGTTCGTACACTCAAAGCTGTGCCAGACAAAGATCCCGAAGATGTTTCTGATGATGAAGAGGGAGAAGCTCAGCATGAAGAAGGTGGCACTTCTGGAACTCATGCAGCCTCCACGGACTTATCTGGTTTTTGACTTTCGATGGAGACTATGGGTGGTAAGGTGGGTCACCTCAGGGAGACGATGGATATTCTTACTCAGGATGTGGCGGACTTGAAGCTTCATCCCACCATGTATCTTCAGGAATTTCAGACTATCAATACCTCTCTTGATGCTTTAAAGCCTGCCATGGATGCTCAAACCACTCAGTTCACTACCATAGTTGATTACATTCGCCGTCCACCTACTCCACCCTCCTCCAGATCGGAATGAATCCTGTAATGCATGTCGGCTATGCTACTTGTACCCCGGTTCCCCCTTATTTTTGTTGATGTCAAAGGGGGAGACATATGAATTCTATGTTGCTACTAATAGGTTGCTTATTATGCTTATTATGTGTGTTTTGCATGCTTGCATGCTTGCTTGTTTCCCATGCATTTAGTTCGCATTCGAGTCTTTGCATCTAGTACTAGAGTCTTGTTTAGTTATATTCATAGCATGGCATGCTTAGCTGTGATGTCCAGGTGTTTGTTGGTTCAACGCTCTTCAAATGAAATTGCTACTTATGGCTGTGAAATCATTTTGTTGTTGTTGCCATTCAGTTCAACAAATATGAAAGCTTGTGGTTCAATGCAGGTCAATTTTTTAAAAAGGTTATCTTGGTTACTTGTTACATTGTGATGCGGGACGAGACACGGACACGGCAAGCTCGCGATCGTCCCTTGATGAGGGAAGCGTCGGACGTGCACGGTTGAGAAATCGGCAAGAGCTAGGGTGGTCGGCTCGCACTTTCGTGCCCGGATCGGGTCACGGGACGGCTTCGCTCTCTCTCGCAGCAGTGATATTATAAATTAAAAGCGAGCTAGGTATCCCTACACATGCTCTCTAGCAGCGGCATATAAAGCATATAAAGAATTAAGCTAATGCCAAGTGTAAGGGTGAAGGCGATACCTCCACGCTCTCGGCGTGGCGAAGATGGGACCCGGCCGGAACTCGTACCCCCGGAAACTTAATACATTATGGTTACAGCAATGCATTTAAGCCCACTCCACGCAGGGAGGTAAAGGGTGACACAAGTGGGCCCGGAGAACCAGTTTCGGGTTGACGGGCGGTTCCGGACGATGCTTCGGCTTCACGCGTACTTGTGTTAGTGGGGGGGGCCCACGTGTTGACCGGAAGGGTCGTGTGGGGCCTGATGACTCCTCTATTGTGGAGACACTTGGGAAGCGTTCCCCTGGGATGGCGAGCTGCTGGAACGACCGCCGGACGCCGGGCGGCCCTCGGACGACGCTCGCGGGGAACTCGGCCACAAACCTGAAAGTTCTGTTTGCAGGTGCGCGACTCGGAGAAAACTGCTGCTGCGATCAGCCCCGTCGTCGGAACGTGACGAAATTAGAGCCGTTGGAAAGAGGACTCAAAATACTTCGACGTAGGGGTCTTCAAAAAAAAATAATCAGATCTGTATTTCTGATTGTTGAATTTACAATCTTGCTGAATTCGGGCCAGAACTGCAGGGGCAGGATCTATCTTCTCTGAAGATCAACATTGACCGGGGAGAAGACCTCCGAATCTGGAAATGATTTCTTCAGCAAAGTTGAAGGTCTCTGAGAGAGGAATCCGGGACTATTTTTGGTTTTTTGATTGGATAAGAAATGGATTTTCTGGGATGTTTTTACTAGACCTGGGTCGGATCTGGGAAACTGTGGGCAGACTGTTCTTAGGAACTTGGACGGTTTTTGTAAAATACTTGGAGGGCGAACCAAAAATTAATAAAATTCATGGTGGTAGAGGGATGTGGACAGAACTCCAATTAAATTTGGGCGTCCCAAAAAAAATCAAAATATGGTTCGAATGGGGTAGACTCAGAGCTGATGAACAGTGAACAGAACCAGGACAGATCTGGAACTTGGACTTGGATGAAAATCAAAAAATAGCTAAAGGATGAATTTTGACGTGATTCTTTTTTTGGGGATAAAGGTTCTAGAGGGGAACCAACCCTGAAATTTTGAGCTTCAGAAGATGAAGGGAGTGATAGCAGGAATTCGGAGAAGAAGGATCTATCCTAAGTGGACAGAACACCAAAACCGTTGGCAACGACGCGTCGGCGGCGAGACGATGGCGGCGGCGATCACCGGAGCTTCTTCAGATGAGAGAGGGGATCAAGGGGGAGGGGAATTGCACTCTAGAAGGGGGCTGGAGGTGGAGGAACCAGAGAGAAGGAGGGGGAGGGGCGCAAGATCCAATGGGGGGCAAATGCCTATTTTCTCTTCATTAATTCATTCAATATGAAAAATACAACCTTATATAGGATGCCAACCAAACTCAACCTCAACCCTTGGATCTAGGGGTTTGGATTGAAGGGCTGGGATACAATGTGAATCACACATTTAATACATTAGTTTAATCTAATTTGACCATTCTTATTCAACCTTGGACTAAATCTATTCAAACACCACCTAACAAGCCTAATAAGGCCAAAAGAGGGGACGCCCCCTTCATGGGCCTCTCTTGGGCCTAGGCTGGTCCAAGGGCAGCCAACCCAACCCATTAACTCAAGTCTAGACTTGGGCCTTCCAAGTCTTGGTGGCCCATGAGAGGGAGTGGCCCAATTGGGCCTTAAATGACTAATATGGTCCATAAGGGTGGCACTTGGTCCAATATGAACTAGGCTTTCTAATGGACTCTACTAATGGCAATCTAACCTTGGACTTGACATAACAAATGGCCCATTGGCTTGATATAAGCCTTACAAGGAGCCCAAAAGAAAGAAATTACACAATTACAACTTCATACAAGCCATAACACACAAATACACTTCACCCGTGTATGGAAATCGCCTTTGATGCCCCATCACATTGTCACTTGAATTGTACATTGATCCTTTCATCACGTTCATGCTGATCAATTTCATCTCTTGAACAGTAGCACATAGCATTTTTTGTCATCATCAAAAAGGGGGAGATTGTTGCTCCCAAGTCTATGATGTGTGGCTTCAAGAGTTTTGATGATGTCAAATGAGATATTGCTAAATGGCTTATTGTTTCAATGTGATTGTCTCTTTGAACTTCATGGGTTATGAAATTGGAATGTATTGATTCTTTGTTGGTTTGAGATTAGAAATCCTACATTACCGTGTATTGAACTGTTGACATCTTTGTCATATGGATTCGGTATAATCTCAAACTCCTTGGACTTGCTGATTCATGGCAAAATTATTGGAGTCTTGCTACACTCTTTTGTAACACTTGTCAATGGCTTTTGGTAACCCATGGTGTGAGGAAAATAATGCTATTTTGTATAAGTCTTTCACAAGGCTCGGATCAATAAATATATGCACTCAGGGATATGTGCTGACCTGTGCATAAACTCCTCATGGATTGTCAGTGGAGTCCATAGATATATGTCTTTCCATCCGATAGGTAAGATCATGGTAAAAGCCATAAGGGTAAGCTTCATTCATCATTCATAGATTCATGACTTAATGAGAAATGCATGAGTGGATTTGTTCTATGAATGCCAATACAAATTTAACCTTCTTGAGGTGTTCTTGCAGGTAAGAAGGACTTCTAATACCCAACTCAAAATGGCAAAACCTCGTGAGGTTGTTCGGTTATATTTCTAGTTCATCGGGCATTTTTGAGTTCACATTTGCTTGGTGTCGACACCTGGTGTCGACACCAGTTTCTCTATGTTCTGCCATTTTATTTTTTCTTCTGTCAGAAGCCTGGTGTCGACACCCATTTATTTTTGAACTGGCCGGCAGTTTTCTGCTATAGGCCATGTCCTGGTGTCGACACCAACTGTGGGTTTCTTTGGCCGGCTATTTTCTGCTTAGGGCCTGGCCTTGGTGTCGACACATGGTGTCGACACCACTATGCAGCCGTGATTTTGGACTTTCACGTCCACGGCCATTTTGTCAAACCAGTCCGGTCCCTCAGCCACAAATCACTCCTAGATTCGTGGATCTGGTCCCTAAGGTGTCCCTTGACCGATCTGGAAGCATAAAACCATCTCATTGGGTCACAAACCCTAATCAAGCAGTGAGATCTAAAATTTGTGTGTGCTTTCTAACCCTTGTGAGTGCAGGTCGCAGGCAGCAGCTCCAGAGCTTCTTCCACACCGTTCTAAGCGTGAATACGAAGAGAAGAGTGAAGTTTCAAGTCCCTAAACGTTCCTCTGCTGCAAGCTGCATAGAAATCTAAGAAACAACAAGTGTCCGTGCAAGAATCGATCATCCTCCTTCAAGAACGTTCTTCATCCTGCAAAGGAGTTCAAGTACCTTCGAAGAAGAGAAAGGCAGAGCTCTAATCACTGCAAATCTTCTCTATTCTAATCTTCTCAAATCTCTGTTGTTTGAGCTTGAATATCTGTTGTAATATTTGAACTTAAAGAACCGCATTTGTGTGTGTGTGTGCTCGTGATCTTTGATACGAGCATGTGTGTGTGTGTGTGTGGTGGCCAAGATAGGTTGCCATGTGTGTGTTGGCTGTTGTTACAGCATGTGTGTGGCTCACCTCATAGTGGAGCATTAATCCTCACGTGTGAGGGGTAGACGTAGGGGACACGTTTGTGTACCCGAACCACCTAAAAATCATGTGCCTCCTTTGTGGTTTGTTCTTCGTGCTTTGTAACGAGTGGGCCTCACGTGTAGCTGAGTGGTCTCAATCTCCATCATAGCATTCATACCTTTATTTATGTGTACTCGCGAGAGAGATCTTGTTCCTATAAGGTTGAGTGTTTGCTTAACTAGATCTCCTTCTATTTTGTGGTTTTCATTCCTACTAGCATTTCAGTTAGTAATTAATTTTTATTGGCCAATCAATTCACCCCTTCCCTCTTGATTGCCACCCTCCGGGACACAATAGACATGTTTTGGCTTAGTGTCTGAGCATGAAGCACAATTATTGTCCTTTTCATGAACAAAGGAAGTTGTGATCTTGTGCTCAAAAGATTTTTTATTTTGTGGAATGTACTCCAACCCTTCTTTTTGAAGGTTAACCTTAACTCCCAACATGTTGTCTTGGCTTTGTTTGCCTTTAACAAACCTAGCTAAAGTGGATTGCAAGTCAGCCACTTCCTTATTTAAACTCTCATTTTTCTTTTCAAGTTCTGAAACTGTGGATATCATGACTTCTTTTTAACTTTTCAAGTTCTCAGAAAATTTTCTTATTTCAGATATCTTACATGATAATTCCTCTTTGGATTTTTCAATATCTAAAATTGTTTGAGACAAAATTTCTTTTTCTTCTGTTAGTTCAAACCATTCTTGCTCAAGTTTTCAAACTTACCAGAAGAATCCTCATGTGTGAGATCTTCGATCTTTTTCTTGAGGGATTTATTTTTCAATCTAATTTTCTTATATTTCACATACAACTTTACATACTCGGATTCCCATTGTTCATTTGAGATAAAGTCAGGGTCAGAATTTACCTCGGTTGAATCATCTTCATGTGTCATAAGGCACAAGCTTTCCACGAGCTCTTCCGCTTCTCGTCGGACTGTTCCTCCTCTTCGTCGCTCCATGTGGCGATCATGGCTTTGGGCTTCTTGAACTTATCTTTCTTGAATTTATTTTTCAAATATGGGCACTCTCCTCTCATGTGCCCGGGCTTCTTGCACTCGTAGCAAATGATGTTGTTGGGCTTGCTCGGCTCCCCCTTGGTTTGGGTCGGCTTTCTTTGCCCTTTCCTGAAATTTTCCTGAAAATTTTTCTTCCTTCTTAAAAATTTATTTACTTGGCGAGTCCACATGACCAAGTCTTCTTCCTCATCGCTCCCATCGGTAGACTCCTCTTCTTGGGAGTCATCATTATGTTGATTGGCTTTCAAGGCCACAGTTTTCTTCTTCTTGGGCTCTTCTTCGGCAGTTCTCTTGATGTTGATTTCATAGGTCATTAGTGAACCGATGAGTTCGTCCAAAGACAGTATGGATAGGTTCTTGGAATCTTCAATGACTGTGGCCTTTGTGTGCCACACGGGTGGAAGAGATCTTAACACCTTCCTCACAAGCTCAGAGTTGGTGTATTCTTTTTCGATACTCTTGAGACCATTAGTGATCTCTGCCAGTCTTGCAAACATCTCAGTGATTGTTTCTTCGGGTTTCATTTTGAAGAGCTCGTAATCTCTGACAAGTAGGTTTTCCTTGGTCTCTTTTACCTCGGAGGTTCCTTCGTAGATCAGTCGAAGTTTGTCCCACATCTCCTTTGCTGAACTGCACATGGATACACGAGAAAACTCGTTAGGATGAATAGCACATTACATAATATTCATAGCATTAAAATTCACTATGGATTTTTTAATATCCTCATGGGTCCATTTGTCCTCATCAGCGGAAAGATCATAAGGACCCTTTTCCACAACCCTCCAGATCTCGTACTCTTAGGCTCTAAGAAAAACATGCATTCTATTTTTCCAGTAGGAATAATTTGAGCCATTGAAGTAAGGAGGGTGGTGGATGGAGTGACCCTCATGCATCATCCCCTTGTTGGCCATTGATCTGGATCTGACTCTAGATCGTTAGATCTGAAAAATATAGAGCCTTTGCTCTGATATCAATTGAAGTCCCGCGTTGGCCATTCACACACTATCTTGTAAAGGATTACAAGATCAGAACACACACACACTCGTAAGGAGATAAGAACTCCCATGAAGGTGCAAACGCACCGAAGCACACACGAATCTGAAGGAAACAAGACATACACACATGGATCTGGGTATATCCACACACACGAATGTTTGAAGATTATAAATAGCACACACTTGAAGCTCAGGAAGTTTGGAAGAAGAAACACAAATGAAAAACTTCTGATTTAAGCTCCCCCTGAGTAGATGATGTAGATTTTGGATGAAGCTTGCTTCTCCAATTGATTTGAGGTTTATTGACTTTATATAATGGCTTGGATATGGATGAAGAATCTCTGGACGAAACACTATTCACTGAGGTGTTGCAGCATCCCTCTTTCTCCCTTTGTAGCCTCCTTTGATCTCCCTTGAGTGATTAGGGTTTCTTGGCCCAAAGAGAGGTTTTTATAAGTCTTGTGTTGGTCAAGGGACATGCCAAAACACATATCCACGAATTTAGGCATGTCTGGTGGCTTTAGAACCCAAAAGTCCAAAGAGAAGGCTTGAACACGTTGATGAAAGCAAAGTCAACAATTGCTGCTTCGAAGGGTTCGGTCGACCGAATTCTCCGGTCGGTCGATCGAACTCTGAGAACTCTGTAAATTTTCATCCCTGGATATTTCGGTCAACCGAAATCCCCCATCGGTCGATCAAACTCTATAACTTTTACAGAGCTCTAATCCCTGGAATTTTTGGTCGACCGAACCAAATCAATTGGTCGACCGAACTCTGGAAAACCTGCAAAATAGATTGTTAGCCCAATAGAACATATCCATATAACAAAGGCTTTATGTCCTCATTTGTTCCATTCATTTTGGGTTTAATTTAGCCCAGTTTATTCATTTGGAAGGCTTAAAACATTTGAGCATTTGACATTACACAAATTTGCCTTAAACACGTTCAATGCTTGCTCTTGATCACTTTGACACGGCATGAGATGGAAACTAAGTCCAGGGTTTTGTTATCATCAAAATCACTTGGAGAGACTCAACATAAGGGATTTCAAATGAGACATCCACCCTCAAAGCCGTTTCTCCTACACACCAACAGCGCTGATCGAGCTCTCCTCTACGAGCCTTCTCCCTCACTCGACCATCCAGCCCTCCTACGCACGTCCTTGGGTGCTATGGGGCTGCGACGGGCTGTTCTAGAGCGAGGGGACGCGGATTTGTCCTCGAGTGAGGCTGAGTCGGTGGAGGCTTCACCTAGCCGGTCAACCTCCTCACCATCCCATGCTGTAGAGGAGTCGATAGACGGCGGCAATGGGGGCCCACCTGCGAGCTCAGAGAGTGAACGGTCTAGCCCGGACAGGGAGGACCATGAGGATTCTAAGGGCGAGGAGGAGGTACCACCGACCGAGGTCGAGGAGGAGGGGGAGAATGTCCCACGCCCACAGGTGATTTTAGTCAATTTTAAGCATTTTTATTTCCATTTTTGAGGTGGGGAACGGAGCTGGAGATGGTTTGGGGGGAGAAGCCGGAGGCGGCCAAGGTCCTGGCCATCTCCTGGGGCAAGGTAGCTAGGGACCTGGCCGCCCAGGAAGCTAGACGGCCAAACATGTGTCCACCCAAGCTTTAGGACTGGGACTAAAGATTTGATGGATTTGATTAATATTGTATGGTGGTTTGTGATGTTTTACAGGGTCGACGTAGGATCTGTGCCCAGGTTTTGTGGGATTTGGCCTGGGCATAGTACCATTCTCTCCCTCATAAACATCGGTGGAGGGTTGACAAGCTGGGGTTTACCCCTTTTTTACGCATCTCACCTCCTAGTGGTAACTAACTTTTTGACGTCCCTCTGAGAGCGGTGGGTGGACAGTTGCCCAACGTTTGTGATGCCGTCGGGACACATGATCCCCACCCTCAAGGATGTGGCCTACCTAATGGGCCTGCCTGTAGCTGGAGTGCCGATGCTTGGTCAGGAGTTGAGAGACTACCGACGAGAGGTAGATCGGCTGCTTGGTGCAAGACTGGTTCGCACGAAATGGCTGATGACCACCATCCCACTCGGTCGGATCAGCTCGTTAGTGGGTTTATTAGGCGTAACCCAGGGATTGCTGGAGGATCTGGGAGCATACCTACAGCGAGTGCGGCAGATGATTAGGCTGAGGGAGAGGGCCGAGGACCATGAGGTCTGGCTCTTCCTCCTCTACTTCATTGGTCGGCTGTTGTCTCCGACTTCGTCAAACAATGTCAACTTGAAGTATCTCTTGTTGATCTGGGATCTCAAGCGGTGTGGGATGGGGGGATTTATTTTATTTTATTTTATTTGGAATTGTATTTATTTATTTATTCGTTTGTTTTATCATAGAGGTTTATTAATGCGAGGTGTGCCAGTCACGGAGTAAAGATTTATTGTGCGCACCATCTGACTAATCAGACAATAGTTGGTGATCGTGTCGGGACCCTGAGTCCGCCATACCATAAAGGCTATGATATTAATTGCGTCCTTATGAAAGAAAGACAACTCTTGATTAATCGCCAAGATAGAAGAGCCCTCGGGGCTGAAGGAATACACGAACGTGAGAAATGAAGAATGTTTATTGTGCAAGATAGGACTTAAGCATGCACACAAGCACATGACACGACAATATTTATTAAATCGACTCCCGGTAAGATCACCTCACACTTAATGATAGCTTCCGGTCAGACTTAATCTGACCTTCCACAGATCACCATTTGATATATCGGCGAGTCGTAGCATGCAAGGCAGGCACACACAGTAGGATAGACGTATCCATATACATGTACTTAGGTATAAGTACAGGTTTATTTTGACAACGTTATTATTTATTCAATTATTTTTTTATTATCGACACCACGTCCTCCTTTGTTTATTCTTCCTCATGTTATGTTTATCATATTTCTATGTATGAGGGGTTACATATCAATTTAGACAAGTGGGACAAAGGTGAACAGGCAGGAATATGACCCAGCGGGAGGTGACCCGGCGGGGGGGGGGGGGTGTGGGGGTGTGGCCGCCGAATCACTCCCTTAATGGGGTGACCTTGCTGGGTCGATGCAGCAAGTCCCTGGGGTCGACGCATGCACATGCTGCGTCGACCCTAGGAAAAGCCTGAGTCTACCCAGCCCATGGCAGATAGAATTTCCCGTTATTATTTTATTTTTTGTTGCTATTATTATTATTATTATTATTATTATTATTATTATTATTTTGTGTTAATCTGGCATGTTAATGCGGCTCTTATACTTGTTTCTTTTATCATTCAATATTAACCTTTCACCGACGTCAAAACACTCTGATACACATCCAAAGCGAGAGAAAACAAACGGAAAAGCTGCGAAGTGGGTGAATTTTGGCAGCATCTCCCCCTACCCCGGAACGTGTCAGGGGATATATATAGAAGATCAGTCCACAGCGAGCTGAGACAAACTCCATAAAAGACGGGCATGCCATAATGACAGCCCGGACCCCAAAGTGGGTGGCGGATATCCGAGGACTCACCCGTCGGGGAAACCCGTATCACCCAAGGGCCATAAACCATGCTTGCCGACTATATTGTCCCTAGGTGGCATCGCGGCATATACATAAAGGCTCCTAAGAGCATCGGTATAACCGTGGGCTAGTGGATCTAGAAAGATCGGGGCACTGTACGCCTATGAGGCGATTTATTACCCACTCAGAGAGTGGTCAAAAAACCCGAACGTGTAAAAATGCACATAATTGTTGTTTATACCTCTCTTACTAACTAGGGATCATACTACTTGGAGGACTTAGCAAACCCCTATCAGTATCAGGTTCGATTAAACAAAGATCAAAATCCCAAAAAATAAGGAAAGCAGGTGATGCGGTGGCCTTTAGAGGGCTAAGTCTCTGATCCGGCGGCCAGGCGGATGGGGCATGCCTTGAATCTGATGGTTAAAGGATTAGCCCTGATACATCGGCTAGTGGTGGTGGAGGATCCGATGGCCAGATGGATGGGGTATATCCCCCTATACGGCGGCTAATGGAGGGAGGTGATTTGGCAGCAAGATGAATGGGGTATATCCCCTGATACAGCGGCCAATGGAGAGAGGTGATCTGGCGGCCAGGCTAGGGAAACTGATGATCAGACAGGCAAAAGATGCATCGGATCAGCTCCATTACTATCGGATCATCTCCCTAAATGTCATGTCCCGACTCGAAAAATCGAGGCGCGACGAGTCGAAACACTCAAGTCGATCAGAGCATGAATAAAAGGGTCCAAACCACAAGAAGAGATAAGAAGAAAACATACTTTTATTTCATCGAAATAAAGTTTTACAACATTTTTAAGTCTTAAGAGGCATGATAGAACTTCCAAAAATATAATTCTAGCAAGAGCAACCGCTCATAAACCTAGGTAACTAAGATAACTTGATCGCTCGTTCACTCTAGGCCATCCCCATGTGTTTGGGGTTCATCATCGGAATTACCTACAATGTTAACCAGAAAACGTAGGGTGAGCGAAATGCTCAGTACGAATTTATATCTCTATACCATGCAATTTAAAGTAATTAACATTTAGAAGAGTTATCGTGCTATGCCGGGAAACGTAAATAAAACATGGAACATGAATAGGAAATAGAGTAAAGAAATGCTAGTAATTGGAATCACAAGTAGACAAGATATCAAGAAATAAAGTTCAAGTAGAGATCATGTAGAAAGTAATATCATGAAATTTGGCCATTTCATACAAGTATGTAGAAGTCAATTAATTCAAGTAATATAAGCAAGCAATTCACGAATTGTGGAATGCCGTAAATGAATCTAGCAAGTCAAGCACTTCGGTGCAATGGCACACCTGGTCAATCAACTCCCATGGGCACTAGTACTTTCGGACGCTTCCCCCAGGACCAGACCAGGCCCCATTTAACGCCAGACATTGGGGTTATTGATCGTAGATCCCAAGTATATTTAGACATCCACATAATATGTATGGCCAAAGAATTTTAGGGTAAAGCTATTGGTGTAACACCCCAGATTTTTTTAGGAATTTTCTAGAATTAAAATATAAATAATGAGTAATTTTAAATGCCTAATGGGCTATTAATAAGAAATTAAGGATTATTTAAACTATTTTAATGCCTTATATTCATTAAAAGGCTCAGCCCAATTTAAATTGGCCCATAGACCAATTTCTAACTTTTAGGCCCAAGCCCATTAATAGAAACATAAATTAGGTAATTTATGGATTTAAATAGGATATACACATCAACTTAGGGGATAAATAAGAGATAATAAGGAAATCTAGATTTTTCGGATTAAATGCACCCTTGCGGTCTATCGTGTGACCACCAGGCTTCTGAAAACGGTCCAAGCTAGACCGCTAGGCAACCCCAGTTCCGTGAAGGGGAGAAAACGTGAAAAGTTTAGAATTTGGGCGACCTAATCACCTTAGATTGCAGCTACATGGCATGGATGACTCTCTAGAACTCTTCAAGGATTAACTCTACTCTGATTTAGGACTTTAGGTTCGTTCAAATCTCCAAAATCCTAGCTAACCCTATAAATAGACCTTAAGTTTGACCTGTGCGACCCCTACTTTTGGCTCGCGTGGAACTAAGGTAAGGAGGTATTATTTTGGGTAGGTTCTTTAGAGTATTTTATTAATAATGCTAAGGTCTAACTACCCTCCAAATTTCGTTCTGGGAGATCAAGCATACAAGAAGTTAGAAGCTTGCAAAGTCGCTGGATTAGCACAAGCAACCCAGAAACCAGTGCGACGGCCCAGTGAAGATCAGGGAATTAGAAGCCCTAAACGAGGTATTTAAGAGTTATGGCTTTAGAACATTCTGTTCTCCTTTGTATACTCTCTTTACCCTTCAATTTTTATGGAATTAGGTCAAGAGAATCAGGAGATAGAAGGACGGGAAGTTGCTGATTTAGCTCAAGATGTGCAGAAAACTAGGGTTAATTTCCAGCCCTAAATTTGAAGTTTAAAGCCCAGGACTGTAGGAACCCTGATAAATTTAAAAGGAATAAATAAATCAAAATAGATTAAAAGATTTAGTAAATAAACGAAAGAGCTTGGAATAAAAATAATTAAACCCTGATAAAAATAACGCCTTAGATATAGGTGCTACTTTAAAATAAAACGCCCTTACCTAAGGCGTGTTTTGAAGAAAGGACGCCCACACATCAAGGCGTCAAATTTCAAACGACCAAAATAAATAAAAAGGGCAAGTTAGCGTAACGTCCCTTGCATGGACGCGTTTCAACAAGAAACGACGCTTGACAAGGCGTCAATTTAAATTCGACGCCCTGACCTAGGTCGCTAATTCAGTTCGAGTTTCGTTCGACCCCGGAGTCTATCCAGGGTAAGTTGATAACTATGAGAAAGAGTTTGAATGTAGTAATAACTCTATCATGGAAGTATTACTTCCAATTGAACACTAACCTTATTAGGATTTCCAATATCTTATAAATAACCTTCTGCTTGAACCGAGAACGCTATTTGGCGTTCGGAGTTTTCAAAGGTATGCGAAGAACAACATGTTCTTCTTCTTCCTTCTTCCTTATATTGTGTTCGATCAACGCATGAAGAACTAATGATTCTTCATACTCTTCTCTGATTACAGGTGGAAAGCTGCTGTCTTCCGAAGAACAAGTAAGTTCTTTCCCCTTGCTTTCAGGTTACGTATAAGAAGATTTTAATATCTTCTTCGTTCTTCTGTCTCTACAGGTTGTCTGTAGAAGTAAACCCGGTTGATTGAAGAATTGAGGGTTCTTCATCTACATCCTCTTAATTACCCTTGCTGCTGCTATTAGGATCGAAAGCTTCAAAAAGACTCTGTTTATAAAACAGAGTATCGTTCAGAACCTACATCTGTTCATCCGTCAGTTTATCATCATCAAGGTAGGTTTTCTCAAGCACTGTAGCCCAAATCACCATAATAACTATATTAAACCATATATATTAGTTCATGCATATAGTTTTCACGAGTTTTAAAAGTTCTATTGTTGGAAAGAAACGCCCTTTCCAAGGGCGCTAATTTTATACGCGACCCAGACTAGGGCGCTATTTAAATAAACGACCCTGACAAGGTCGTCAATTCAAAAGATTTGACGCCCTGTACACAGACGTTAATTTAATTACCTGATAATTACCCATGTTAATTAGTCCAATATTCACTTAAACATGATTCTAAACCAGTGCATGATCATTAATCCTGATATTATCCTATCATGACCATATCTCGTTTTCTGAAAATTTCAATACTTGAAAAATTGTAAATTCTTGAAATACACGACCCTGTATAGGTCGTCTCTCACTTGACTAACGCCCCTGTTCAGGGCGTGAATTGAAAAGTAATGCCCCTGTCCAGGGCGTGTTTTTGATAAATTACTGAAAATATATATTCTACAAAAATAGAGGTAAAGAATGAACGACCATTGCATATGTCGTCAAATTTTAATTAAACGCCCCTTACAAGGGCGCGTTTTTGGTAAAATACAGAAATATTGAAATTTTGTAAAAATGTAAAATAGATAAACGCCCTTACTGAAGGCGTTAATTACTTGAGTAGTGACTTTACTTAAGTCGTTATTTTCCTGTAAAAATGTTTTTACCCTGTTTCTGATAATCGATGGTTTCAGTATATCTATATATATGTATATCGGCACTATATCTCCACTCCGTGAGTATAGTCCCACGTTTCATGATGTTTTATCGATCACCCTCAACTCTCATTGACATACAAGCTCTCCATTGGACATTCCGTTCCTTTGGACTAGTGAGTTAGTCATAGAGACCTCTGTAAGACTCCTCGTACCTTGGATTCCCTCAAGGTCGACTGAGCTGGTTGTATCCTAAAAACCCATTACACTATTGAATGCCATGTCACTCTAAAGAAACATGGTATACCGGCCCTTATGTTATGCAAAGAGTATATCATGAGAATTCTTAATGGGATGATGAAATCATGCCATTTGTTGATGTTCTTGTGGACCTCAATTCTATAATAAGAACGAGGGTATCTTGCCTTTGATATACTGTTCATGTGGACCTCAATTCTATATAAAGAATGTCCATACTTGTCATGGTACCCGAGTTAAGGGAACCTAATTCCACCTAGTTTCATCGTTCATCGTGATTGTACCGTTGTTATCGCCTATATATGTCCAATGTCATATTTTTGAACTCCATTCTCTCAAAGTTATCCTACGTGTCTACAAGCTTAAATTGTTGAAATTCCATATTGGCTATAAAAATATACAAGAGTGGATGTCAAATATACGTGATAAATGCCTGCGCATATAGGGCCCGATCTGGTCCTGGGAGGAGCACCCGAAAGTACTTGTGCCCATGGGAGTTGAATGATAAGGTATCTGGCATTATACCGAGTGCATGACTAGCTTGATTGGACATTCCACACAAATCTTGTACTTGACTCGTACTTGACTTGACATGAATTGCGTGACCCGAGAAAGGGTAATTACTTGCTTGCTTGATACATGATAGCCAAAGTTCTTGACATGACTTGCTAAAAAGTACTTGCTTGAATATCTTGTCATCTTTTCTTGAAAGCTCGTGACTAGTTCATCTTGCTGTCTTATTGATAAATTCTCTCTCCATCTTGTCGTTTTATGCGAGCATGCATAGCTATAGTACATACATGAAAGATGTAATTATTTAAACCCCTTGCTAGCGCTTGAGATATAAATTCCTACTGAGCGTTCGCTCACTCCGTGTGTTCCCTACTTTTCAGGTAATTCCGACGACGAGGGAAGTCAATCGGATGGGAATGGTCAAGAGTGAAAGTGATAGAACTTCTCCAAGTGTCATCTAGTCTTTTTCCTATTTTCTTGAGTCAACTATGTACTTTTCCTTTTTAATTGAATAGAGTATTGGATTTGTAATAGTCTATCCATTATGAAATAAAGGATTGGGTTATCTTTCTATTTTGCGCATCTCTGTTTTGGTGTCGAATACACTACTACTCTGATTGACATGATTGATATAAACTCGTCGCGCATATCCGAGTATCTTCCACGCTCGGGGCGTGACAGTTTTTGTGGTATCAGAGCCTAGGGTATTCAATTCATAGGAAAAAAAACCCAAGTCCAAGGATAAGTTTTAAACCTTCAACCAGTGAGATTGGGTAGAACCAAGGGTTAAAGTTAACATAGTATATGAGTCTTTAAATACAAGCACATATTAATCTAGTTATTAAAATTGTAGGATAATGGCTGCCGAACGTGCTCAATGGCGCAACATGCAGCGTACCCTTCAAGGCATGACTCAAGTGTTGCAACAAGTAACACTAGGAGGTGGACAACGAGCAGGAAGTCTCCACCAGACTTTTAAGAACATGAACCCACCCAAGTTCACGGGTTCTACTGATCCAGATGATGCTGAACACTGGATTAGGGAGATAGAACGTATATTCCGTGTTATGCAATGCACGGATCAGGATAAAGTTTTATTAGCTACTTTTCAGTTAGAAAGGGATGCTAGATGCTGGTGGGAATCAATAGAGGCTACTATAAATCAAGATCAGGGTTCGTGGGAAGAATTCGTTGAACACTTCAACGTGAAATATTTCTCGGACCGAGTACAGGAAAAGAAGGCTGCAGAGTTTGCCGCATTAAAACAACGATCCTTGTCAGTGGCCGAGTATGAGGCCCAATTCTCTAGATTGTCTCGGTATGCTAAGCATCTAGTTAGCACCGAGAAAATGAAAGCTAGGAGGTTTCTTAATGGGCTCAGGCCCCAAGCTATTACTCAACTGGCGCCGATGGACATTCAAGTCTACTCGGAGATAGTACGCCGGGCTCAACTATTAGAAGATGCCACGGAACTGTCTGATAGGATTCGTGGTAAGGATAAGAAGGAACAAGTTACAGGTTCGGGTTCTTTTAAACCCAACTTCAAGAAAAGGCCTAGCAATGGAGGAGCATCCTCACAAGACCAAAAGTTCAAGAAGACCAAGCCCTTCTCTATCACCACTACCTCTCCAAATACAGTGTGCAAACATTGTGATAAATCGGGTCATAGAGCAGAAGAATGCTGGAGGAAACTAGGAGCATGTCTCCGTTGTGGGAGTCGTGAGCATCGGATTCCCGATTGCCCACTACTAAATAATCAAGCCGATGACGGAAAACGCCCAGTAACCAAGAATGCTCGTCTTCATGCAATCAAGGAAACCGAGCAAGTAGAAGGAGGCGGCTTAGTGGAAGGTATATTGAAAGTTTGTTCCAGGAATGCATATGTCTTAATTGATACTGGTGCATCACATTCTATTGTTTCTAAAAAGTTTGCTGACCCATTACCCCTAGAACCGGAATGGATAAAGTTAGTTTTGTCTACTCCTCTGGATGATGAGACTGATATTACACATCATTACCAAAAATGTGAGGTATTGATTCATGGTCAAAATCTCCCTATTGATCTCATATGTTTAGATCTGAAAGAGTATGATGTTATACTAGGGGCAGATTGGTTGTCCAAGTATCAGGCAACGGTTGATTGCCGCAATAGTAAGGTTACATTCAAGGAATTCCCAGAACTAATATTTACTAACCCCAAGAGTCGGAGTAAATCCCCTCTTATTTCAGCTCTCCGAGCTAGCAAGCTCATCAGGAAAGGATGTACATCTTTCCTTGCCTTTGTCACAGTTAAAGAAGCTAAGAAGATTAAGTTAGAAGACATTCCAGTGGTACAAGAATTTCCGGACGTGTTTCTGGAAGATTTGCCGGGATTACCCCCGCAAAGAGAAGTGGCCTTCACCATTGACTTAGTCCCTGGTGTTGGTCCGATTTCAAAGGCACCTTATAGGATGTCACCTGCTGAACTCAAGGAGTTAAAGGAGCAATTGATGGAACTCATTAAGAAAGGATTCATTAGACCAAGTACTTCCCCGTGGGGAGCGCCTGTATTATTTGTAAAGAAGAAAGACGGATCCATGAGGTTATGCGTCGACTATCGACAATTGAATCATCTCACTATCAAGAACAAGTATCCACTGCCGAGAATCGATGAATTGTTTGATCAAATTTCAGGATCCATGTACTTTTCCAAAATTGATCTTAGGTCTGGATATCACCAACTAAGAATCAAGGACGAGGATATTCATAAAACCGCATTCAGAAGCAGGTATGGCCATTATGAATTTGTTGTTATGCCTTTCGGACTAACGAATGCCCCTGCTGCCTTTATGCAGTTAATGAATAGTATATTCAGGCCTTATTTGGATCAATTCGTGGTGGTCTTTATTGATGATATTTTGATTTATTCCAAGACCAAGGAAGAGCATAAGGAACATTTGAGGATTGCATTACAAATATTGAGGACAAACCAATTATATGCAAAACTTAGCAAGTGTGAATTCTGGCTTGAAGAAGTGACTTTTCTCGGACATGTTATATCAAAGGATGGCTTGTCGGTAGACCCATCAAAGGTTGAAGCTGTAAGGAACTGGGAAAGACCGACCAATGCTAGCGAGATCCGAAGTTTCTTAGGTCTTGCCGGCTATTACAGGCGATTCATCAAGGATTTCTCTAAAATCGCCGTGCCACTTAAGAGGTTAACTCGCAAGGAGATCCGTTATGAATGGGATGAGGAATGTGAGAGAAGCTTCCAAACTCTCAAGGATCATCTTACTACAGCTCCTATCTTAGCATTGCCAATTGAAGGAGAAAAGTTCGAGGTATACACTGATGCTTCTGGCATTGGCCTCGGGTGTGTTCTAATGCAACAAGGGAGAGTTATAGCCTACTCTTCTCGTCAATTAAAGAAGCATGAAGAGAACTACCCCGTCCATGACTTAGAATTGCCCGCGGTAGTATTTGCACTCAAAATATGGAGACATTATCTTTATGAAGTACAGTTTACTGTATACTCCGATCACAAGAGTCTCAAATATCTTTTCTCACAGAAGGAGTTAAATATGAGGCAAAGACGATGGCTGGAATATCTCAAGGACTTCGACTTCAATATACAATATCATCCCGGAAAGGGTAATTATGTTGCTGATGCCCTTAGTCGAAAGCCGAGAGCACTGTTAGCCAATTGTCTGATTCAAGAATGGAAATTGCTAGAACAATTCTCTGAACTCAATATAAGCATGGACACGAATCCTACATGTGTCACATTATCTCATATAAGCATACAGTCAGATTTATTATCTGAGATACAAGCACTTCAGGATGATGATCCTACATTAGTAGAAATCAAGGGCAGATTAGAAAGACAATCGGATTCCCAATTAGCTTCTGATGGAAGATTAATGTTCAAGAATAGAACTTGTATACCGGACTGCCCAGAATTGAAGAAGAAGGTCTTAGATGAAGCTCATAGGTCAAAGTATACGATTCATCCTGGATCTACCAAGATGTGAAAAGAAATTTTTGGTGGCCCAACATGGAAAGGGAAATAGCAGACTATGTATCACGTTGTCTCACATGCCAACAAGTCAAGGCGGAACACCAAAAGCCTGCTGGAAAACTACATCCTCTAGATATCCCTAAATGGAAGTGGGAGGATATTGGTATGGATTTCATCATGGGTTTATCTAAATCAAAAAGTGGACATGATGGAATATGGGTTATCATTGACCGGTTGACCAAATCAGCGCATTTCTTGCCAATCAAGAGTCGATGGTCAGTTGATGTCTTAGCTGCACTATACATCAAGGAAATAGTCAGATTACATGGTATTCCTGTTTCAATCGTGTCTGATAGAGATCCCCGTTTTACTTCTCATTTTTGGAAAGGACTACAACATTCGTTGGGGACGAGACTTAGCTTTAGTACAACCTTTCATCCTCAAACGGATGGTCAGACCGAGAGAACCAATCAAGTAGTCGAAGATATGCTAAGAGCATGCATTACTGATTTTGATGGAAACTGGCATGATCACTTGCCTCTGGTCGAATTTGCATACAATAATAGCTACCAGGCAAGTATACAACTGGCACCTTTTGAAGCCTTATACGGAAGGAGTTGTCGATCACCCTTATGCTAGGACGAAGTTGGAGAGAAACAACTGTTAGGTCCAGAAATGGTAAGAGACACTACCGAGAAGATACAATTGATCAAAGAAAGACTGCAAGTTGCTCAGTCTAGACAAAAGGCTTATGCTGATACAAGAAGAAGAGATCTCAAATTCCAAGTTGGAGATCATGTATTTCTCAAGATATCGCCTGGACGTGGAATACGAAGATTTGGTGTTAAAGGCAAGCTTACACCAAGATTTATCGGACCTTTTGAGATACTAGAAAGAGTTGGCAAGGTTGCTTATCGCATCGTATTACCCCCTCAATTGTCAGATATTCACAATGTGTTCCACATATCTATGTTGAAGAAGTATGTGCATGATCCATCACATATTATCGAACATGGAGACCTAGTAATCCAGAAGGATCTCACGTATGAACAGAAGCCTATGAAGATCTTAGATCGAGAAGTACGTACCCTAAGGAATAAGGTTATTCCCATGCTAAAAGTACAATGGAATAAGAATTCAGAACATGAAGCTACATGGGAGACCGAGGAATCTATGAGGAAACAATTTTCATATTTATTTTAGAAGGTACATACTCTACACTCTCCATATGTAAATGTATGATATGGAATTTGGGGACCAAATTCTTTTTAAGTGGGGGAGGGTGTAGCAACCCTGATAAATTTAAAAGGAATAAATAAATCAAAATAGATTAAAAGATTTAGTAAATAAACGAAAGAGCTTGGAATAAAAATAATTAAACCCTGATAAAAATAACGCCTTAGATATAGGCGCTACTTTAAAATAAAACGCCCTTACCTAAGGCGTGTTTTGAAGAAAGGATGCCCACACATCAAGGCGTCAAATTTCAAATGACCAAAATAAATAAAAAGGGCAAGTTAGCGTAACGTCCCTTGCATGGACGCGTTTCAACAAGAAACGACGCTTGACAAGGCGTCAATTTAAATTCGACGCCCTGACCTAGGTCGCTGATTCAGTTCGAGTTTCGTTCGACCCCGGAGTCTATCCAGGGTAAGTTGATAACTATGAGAAAGAGTTCGAATGTAGTAATAACTCTATCATGGAAGTATTACTTCCAATCGAACACTAACCTTATTAGGATTTCCAATATCTTATAAATAACCTTCTGCTTGAACCGAGAACGCTATTTGGCGTTCGGAGTTTTCAAAGGTATGCGAAGAACAGCATGTTCTTCTTCTTCCTTCTTCCTTATATTGTGTTCGATCAACGCATGAAGAACTAATGATTCTTCATACTCTTCTCTGATTACAGGTGAAAAGCTGCTGTCTTCCGAAGAACAAGTAAGTTCTTTCCCCTTGCTTTCAGGTTACGTATAAGAAGATTTTAATATCTTCTTCGTTCTTCTGTCTCTACAGGTTGTCTGTAGAAGTGAACCCGGTTGATTGAAGAATTGAGGGTTCTTCATCTACATCCTCTTAATTACCCTTGCTGCTGCTATTAGGATCGAAAGCTTCAAAAAGACTCTGTTTATAAAATAGAGTATCGTTCAGAACCTACATCTGTTCATCCGTCAGTTTATCATCATCAAGGTAGGTTTTCTCAAGCACTGTAGCCCAAATCACCATAATAACTATATTAAACCATATATATTAGTTCATGCATATAGTTTTCACGAGTTTTAAAAGTTCTATTGTTGGAAAGAAACGCCCTTTCCAAGGGCGCTAATTTTATACGCGACCCAGACTAGGGCGCTATTTAAATAAACGACCCTGACAAGGTCGTCAATTCAAAAGATTTGACGCCCTGTACACAGACGTTAATTTAATTACCTGATAATTACCCATGTTAATTAGTCCAATATTCACTTAAACATGATTCTAAACCAGTGCATGATCATTAATCCTGATATTATCCTGTCATGACCATATCTCGTTTTCTGGAAATTTCAATACTTGAAAAATTGTAAATTCTTGAAATACACGACCCTGTATAGGTCGTCTCTCACTTGACTAACGCCCATGTTCAGGGCGTGAATTGAAAAGTAACGCCCCTGTCCAGGGCGTGTTTTTGATAAATTACTAAAAATATATATTCTACAAAAATAGAGGTAAAGAATGAACGACCATTGCATACGTCGTCAAATTTTAATTAAACGCCCCTTACAAGGGCGCGTTTTTGGTAAAATACGGAAATATTAAAATTTTACAAAAATGTAAAATAGATAAATGCCCTTATTAAAGGCGTTAATTACTTGAGTAGTGACTTTACTTAAGTCGTTATTTTCCTGTAAAAATGTTTTTACCCTGTTTCTGATAACCGATGGTTTCAGTATATCTATATATATGTATATCGGCACTATATCTCCACTCCGTGAGTATAGTCCCACGTTTCATGATATTTTATCGATCACCCTCAACTCTCATTGACATACAAGCTCTCCATTGGACATTCCGTTCCTTTGGACTAGTGAGTTAGTCATAGAGACCTCTGTAAGACTCCTCGTACCTTGGATTCCCTCAAGGTCGACTGAGCTGGTTGTATCCTAAAAACCCATTACACTATTGAATGCCATGTCACTCTAAAGAAACATGGTATACCGGCCCTTATGTTATGCAAAGAGTATATCATGAGAATTCTTAATGGGATGATGAAATCATGCCATTTGTTGATGTTCTTGTGGACCTCAATTCTATAATAAGAACGAGGGTATCTTGCCTTTGATATACTGTTCATGTGGACCTCAATTCTATATAAAGAATGTCCATACTTGTCATGGTACCCGAGTTAAGGGAACCTAATTCCACCTAGTTTCATCGTTCATCGTGATTGTACCGTTGTTATCGCCTATATATGTCCAATGTCATATTTTTGAACTCCATTCTCTCAAAGTTATCCTACGTGTCTACAAGCTTAAATTGTTGAAATTCCATATTGGCTATAAAAATATACAAGAGTGGATGTCAAATATACGTGATAAATGCCTGCGCATATAGGGCCCGATCTGGTCCTGGGAGGAGCACCCGAAAGTACTTGTGCCCATGGGAGTTGAATGATAAGGTATCTGGCATTATACCGAGTGCATGACTAGCTTGATTGGACATTCCACACAAATCTTGTACTTGACTCGTACTTGACTTGACATGAATTGCGTGACCCGAGAAAGGGTAATTACTTGCTTGCTTGATACATGATAGCCAAAGTTCTTGACATGACTTGCTAAAAAGTACTTGCTTGAATATCTTGTCATCTTTTCTTGAAAGCTCGTGACTAGTTCATCTTGCTGTCTTATTGATAAATTCTCTCTCCATCTTGTCGTTTTATGCGAGCATGCATAGCTATAGTACATACATGAAAGATGTAATTATTTAAACCCCTTGCTAGCGCTTGAGATATAAATTCCTACTGAGCGTTCGCTCACTCCGTGTGTTCCCTACTTTTCAGGTAATTCCGACGACGAGGGAAGTCAATCGGATGGGAATGATCAAGAGTGAAAGTGATAGAACTTCTCCAAGTGTCATCTAGTCTTTTTCCTATTTTCTTGAGTCAACTATGTACTTTTCCTTTTTAATTGAATAGAGTATTGGATTTGTAATAGTCTATCCATTATGAAATAAAGGATTGGGTTATCTTTCTATTTTGCGCATCTCTGTTTTGGTGTCGAATACACTACTACTCTGATTGGCATGATTGATATAAACTCGTCGCGCATATCCGAGTATCTTCCGCGCTCGGGGCGTGACAAGGACAGAGATAGGTTATCTCATGAACGGCTTAAACATGACATTAGGGATAAAAGCCCTCTGATTTCAGTTGATTTCATGCATCGTACACCGAGAATTTGATGATTTTGGGACTATGCACTTAGTATACTCCTCATGCATAATTCTTAGCCCTAATTAAGTTAAAAGGAGAATTTTCTTGTTTATCACACAAACCCACACATATTGTTGGCCTATACTTACCCTACCATGCTATAGAGTTTATTCATGTTGATTTCCATGCATGATATGCCTTAGATTAGTATTTTAGTTTTATTATTATAGAGTTTTCTGTAACACAGGAAGAAACAGTCTTCCTGTAGACCGCTAGAAACCCTAGCGGTTACACGATAGGCCGTTTGGCCTAGTGAAACGGTCCTCCACTAGACCGTTTGAGTTTCTGATTTTTGTATTTAAGTTAACCCAAAACTTAATGCAGAATGACCCTAATTAATGTATGATAAGCCTAGTTAAGTAAGTTTTATTCCTGATTCAAGTGCTATTATCATATATCTAGTTATGTTAACAGAGCATTCTAATAGATTTCATGATTCCTTATGCACTTATAACTATTTTTACACTTATGTTATTTTCATGACCAAATCATAAACTTTTGTAATTAACTTGAATTTATGGACTAGTCATGGTTTAATCGCTATTTTACCATGGTATCTCTCTTCTAAGAGTCGTTTTCGTAGGTATATGGCACATATCCCGGTATGTTGTCATTAGTTACACCTTTGCACATTAAGTACATAATCTTGGACTTGATAACCTCTCCATTGGATATTCCTTCGAAACAGACTAGGAAATCTTGTTTCAAGGCCTCCATAAGACTCTGTGAGCCTGGGATTCCCACTAGGACGCCGAGCTCGTTGTACCGTTAAAACCCATTATCTAGAAAAGCACTTACCGGTGTTTTATGTATTTTGAACCTTAGCGGCCCTCTGGACGACCGTCTGATTTTCGTAAGCGGCCCTTCACTAGATCGCTAAGGGATACTAAACGGCCATCCGCTAGACCGCTAAAGCTCCAGATCGTTTTACTGCATCGATGTTTTTATTTTATGAAACGGTCCATGAATAGACCGCCATGCGTGCTAAACGATCCAGTAATAGACCGCTTGGTTCCTGATTTTGTCTAACCCAAGGTTTGACCTTTGGGGTTGGTTTTCGTGAGTTCCTAGATGATCTTAGGATTATCTGGAGTTTCAACCTACGATAAGTAAGTCAATATTAAAGGTATGGAACGTAATGAATATATCATTATGCTATCGAATTTCTTCCGTAGCATGATATCCATTTAAGTCATCCTTGAAATCTCTTGTTCTTAATTGAAGCATTCTTGCCTTGATTACCTTATCATAGAATTAATGTTGGGCTTGTATCTTATTGGCCACATTATTGTATAATCGTGGAAGTAACTTGATTTATACTTGAAGATGTAATTCGAGCACTGATTATGTTCAAGGGCTCTATGCTAGTCCCCTCGACTGATTGTCGGAAAGATATTGTAAACCATGGGGTATAATGCTACTGGTGTCGCATTGCGATGGGAGTACTTTCTTTATAAATATGTGAAAATTCACGGATGTGAATAAAGATCCACGTAAATTCATGAAGTACTTGCTACTAAGTGAAGAGTACTTTCTTGCTTGTTACATAACTTTCTAGTGCATAGCCTTCATGGTTATGAAAAGTACATTCTTGTTCATGGAAAGGCCAAAATTTACATTCTTGTTATATACTTGATCAATCATATTCTCATATCTCATCATGACCGTATCTTGTTACTTTGGTTTTGTTCACATGTTTTACTGTATCTGCATGATTTTTCTTATTGTCTAGAGCTAAAATGCTAATCACTTAAATTTGCCTTCATGTTGATATGAAGATATCTACTGGGAAAGTGTGCTCATTACCTATTTTCTCAATGTTTCAGGAAGTACAAGTGAATCGGATTCGGATTATACAAGTAACGGGTCCGAGAGCGATTGAAGGTTGTATGGACGAGAGAAGCCATAGTTATCAAGTGTCTAGTCGAGTCATGATGTAATCTTTATTTTATTGAGTCTAGTAAATAGAGTCAAAGATCTAATGTATTTTGATGGTTATTTATATGAAATAAAGAAAAAGGTTTTAGTGAATTACTTGTGCAATTACTTTGTGTGATTGTCTGGCACTCTGATTATATTGCTTGCAAGAGACTTACCATGCCGACTGTTGACATTCCCGATTATTTCCGCTGCATAATCTCGGGGTGTGACAATTGGAATAAGGTACAAGATTACCATTCAAGGGTCAAGTGATTGTAAGAGAAATCCCAGAAGGATTTAAGGCATAATGTTTAACGACATTAAGTCGACAAGGAATTGAATTTTTCGGACAAGGCACAACCAGCCGTTGTGAAAAACCTTGTAAAACGGGTTTAGATCGAGTTTTTCATAGTCGGGTCTTTTAGCTAGAACCCGAGGAATTACGGCCAGGTAAGAGGTGAGACAGTGGGAGGCTCCCCTCGTATACACGAGGTCTTAATTAATAAATCACTTATCCACTTAAAGTGTTTGCCCGTGGACCTCTTTCCTTAGACATCGTTCTTCCTTGGAAATCTTGCTGATTCCATGACTTGTCAGAAGTAAGGAAACAACTTTAGCGGAAATTCTATTCTGTTCTTCGCAGTCGGAGCTTTACTAGACAACCGGGGAATTACTGCCAGGTAAGAGATGGGACAGTGAGAGGCTCCCCTCGTATACATGAGGTCCTAATTAATAAACCACTTATCCACTTAAAGCATTTGCCTGTGGACCTCTTTCCTTAGACACCGTCCTTCCGTGGAAATCTAGCGAGCTACATGACTTAACAAAATCATGGTAATCACGGTAATACTTAAACTTGTATATCGATTCAAGATTATGCAACTAAACCCATGTAGATTTAAAGATAATATCTACTCCATTTAACAAGCTAGATGGATAATGTAGTAATGGGGATCAAGAATCTCATGAAGGTACAAGAACATAAGCTCATGGATTAAGATCATTTTCTTTCATATCCTTAACTTAATTGTGTGTGTATTTTATTTATATGCAACATAACATGACATAACTACATGCTGGGTGATATATGGTTCAATTAGAACCTAAAAATTGCATAATGATACTTGTTTTCCCCTTCCTTTTCTTGAAAAACGGGCGGCAAGGTTACTAGCATTGACGCGGTACTGTAGATGGTCACGTTAATGCTTATATTATATTATATATATATATATATATATATATATATATATATATATTCTTTTTGTTTTGACCCCCGGACTATTCGGGTGGTGATCTGTGAACTCGGTCTCCTAGGGGGCCGTGATCTTGAGGTCACGGTCCCCAGGGGGACCGTGTTAGTATTTTCTAGTTTTTTTTTCTTAAAAAAAAACCCATGGTCGCGGCCTTCATGGTGACCGCGACGCCAGAGGTCGTGGTCTCCATCATGACCACGTTCTGACATAAATTTTTTTAAAAAAATATTTCATAGGGTGGGAAATTTTTTTGTATTAATGCGTCTGGTCGGGCCGTCACGTTAAGAACGCGTCCCCTGTGAGCACCACGTTAAAAGACAGAATCCAATCTTCAAAAAAATGGTGATACCCTCTTCAATAAAACGCCTCTAACATGCTTAATACTCATTAAAAATTGTAAAAAATGATACCAATGGAAAGAACACTTAAAAACGCACAAGATGACATGATTTGTTAAGCATTTAGCATGAGAGAAACCTACCTTAAATCGAGTTGAAGAGGAAGAAGGAAAAATGGGATGAACACCCAAGAGCTTCCTTTCTCCTTTAAATCACGCCCCCAAATGGCCACAAATCTCTTCCCCAACGTAGCAAAGGCCTAGTGGGTGATTAGGGGTGCCTATTTATAGGAAAAATCCAGGCCAAAATGTCAAGATTCCTTCCCCAAAAATTAAACTTCTCCACCTCCGAAATTAATGACTTAAGAAAAAAATTCTAACTTATCTTCTTAATCTAGTCTTAATTTGGTGTGAAAACGTTGGAAAGATGGCTAATCTATGATGTGCTCTGATATAGGGTTTGAATTATGTGACAATCTTTTAGAAATGAGACTAATTTAATCATTTACTAGGGTGTTTAACATGTGCTATGAATTTAGCGTTATTTATCTCTTTTTAGCCCATTAACCTATAACCCAGCCTATTATGGGTTATGCAAAGGCCCAATAGTTAATCACAATCTATTGTAGGGAATATAATTAGGTCTCCTATAATTTTTATGATATTTAAAACATTTATTCTCAATTTATTTCAAGAAAATTTCAATTATCTAGTTTATTTCATATAGTAACAATGGAATTTGATTATTTCATAAATATTATAATTATATAACTAAATTGAAATATTTATTTTATTAATTTTGTTGGGTTTCTACATCCTCCCCCACTTAAAAGAATTTGGTCCTCCAAATTCACATCATACTGTTGTAATTTAAAAATTCGAATAGAGGGGTCAAAATTCTAACCTGTGATTAAATCAGGGTATTTCTTCTTGATTGACTCCTCCAATTCCCAGGTAGCTTCCTCGAATCCTCGCTTGCTCCATTAGACTTTTACCATTGGTATAGCCCTATTCCTTAGCTGGTATAATTTTTGATCTAATATCTTGATCGGTCTTTCTTCATAGCTAGGATAAATTCTTTTACAGCTTCAAATCATCAAATTGAATCACATGCGAAGGATCATACACGTATTTTCTCAGCATGGATACATGGAATACGTCATGGACACCGGCCAATTGAGGAGGCAAAGCCAACTTGTACGCCACTTCGCTGATTCTTTCCAGAATCTCAAAAGGGTCAATAAATCTTGGACTCAGTTTTCCTTTGATACCAAACATTTTGATTCCTCGTGTGGGTGATATCTTTAAGAAGATGTGGTCCCCCACTTTAAATTCGAGGTCTCTCCTTCGATTATCGGTATAACTCTTTTATCATGATTGTGAAACCTTCAACCTTTCTCGGATCACCTGGATTTTGTGAGTTGTATCTTGAACAATATCAGGACCAATCAATCATTTCTCTCCAACCTCGCTCCAGCATAGAGGTGATCTACAGCTCCTGCCATACAGTGCTTCAAAAGGCACCATTTGTATGCTAGACTGATAACTATTATTATAAGTAAATTCAGTCAAGGGAAATTATTCATGCCAACTTCCGCCAAAAGCTATCATACATGCTCTCAACATATCTTCCATAATCTGATTCGTCCTCTCGGTTTGTCCATCAGTTTGAGGGTGGAAAGTCATACTAAAATTTAGCCTAGTATCCATAGAAGATTGCAAACCTTTCCAGAAGTGAGAGGTGAATCTCGGATCTCAATCCAAAATAATAGAAGTTGGAATACCATGCAGCCTTACCACCTCCTTAATGTATAGTGCCGCTAGAACATCTACAGTCCATTTGTTCTTGATGGGTAAGAAGTGATCATACTTAGTTAGTCGGTCCACAATTACCCATATAGCATCAAATCCACTCCGAGTCTTCGGCAATCCAACTATAAAATCTATACCAATACTATCCCATTTCCACTTCGGTATTTCGAGAGGTTTTAGCTTACCAACCGGTTTAAGATGTTCGACTTTGACTTGTTGGCAGACCAAACATCGACTCACGAACTTGGCTACCTCTCTTTTCATGTTAGGCCACAAAAAAGTTCTTTTAAGATCTTGGTATATTTTTGTGGCACCAGGATGTATAGTGTACCTCGATCGATGTGCTTCCTCCAAGATTTTATCCTTGATAGTAGAACAATCGGGAACACAAGTTCTTCCTCGGAACAGTAACCTTCCATCATCTGCCAAAAGAAAATATGATCGTTGATCTAATTTATCTTTGATTTCAATAATCAACGGATCATCATCTTACAGCTCTTTAATTTCTAAGAGTAACTTGGGTTGGAGTCTAATATTGGCAATCAAGACTCCGCCTTCCTTCTCCTCCATATTGAGGTCCAAGTTTGCCATTTGCTCCAATAAATGCCATTCTTTAATCATCAGGCTTGATAATAATGCCATCGGCTTCCAGCTAAGAGCATCAGCTACAACATTACCTTTTCCTGGGTGACATTGTATAGAAAAATCAAAATCTTTCAAATACTCCAGCCACCTTCTTTGTCTCATATTGAGTTCTTTTTGAGAGAATAAATACTTGAGACTCTTGTGGTCGGAATACACAATAAAGGCTTCGCCATGGAGATAATGCCGCCAGATCTTCAAAGCAAAGACCACAGTCGCCAGCTCTAAATCATGCATGGGATAATTCTCCTCGTGCCTTTTCAACTGCCTTGAGGAATAGGCGATGATTACCTTGCCATGTTGCACCAATACACAGCCTAAGCCAATTCCAGATGTATCAACATAAATCTCGAATCCTCCTCCTTCAGTAGGTAATGTGAGTATAGGGGCAGTAGTTAGACAATCTTTTAAAGTCTGGAAGCTTTTCTCACATTTCTCGAACCATATATAAGGATTCTCCTTTCTTGTCAATCTTGTCAAAGATACGGCGATCTTGGAGAAATCTTTAATAAATCTTCTTTAATATCTGGCCAATCCCAAGAAGCTTAGAATTTCTATCACACTAATAGGTCTTTCCCAGTTTTTCACAGCCTCGACCTTAGAAGGATCGACCGCAATATCATCCCAGGATATTATGTGACCTAGAAAAGAAATTTCTTCTAGCCAAAAAGCACACTTACTAAGCTTAGCATAAAGTTTGTGATTTCTTAATAACTGTAGGGATTTCTTAAGATATTCCTCATGCTCCATCTTAGACTTAGAGTAGATCAAACTATCGTCAATGAAGACTACCACAAATTGATCAAGGTATGGCATGAATACACTGTTCATTAACTGCATAAATGTTGCAGGTGCATTGGTTAGGCCAAAAGGCATAACAGTGAACTCATTATGTCCATACCTGCTCTTGAATGCCGTTTTGTGAATATCTTCCTCCTTGATCTTCAACTGATGATAACTAGATCGGAGATCAATTTTTTTAAAAAATCGAGCTCTAGAAATCTAGTCAAATAGCTCATCAATCCTCGGTAATGGATATTTGTTCTTGATTGTGAGTTGGTTCAATTACCGATAATTAACACACAATCTTATTGACCCATCCTTCTTTTTGACAAATAGGACCGGGGCTCCCCACGGTGAAGTACTTGGTCGCATAAATCCCTTCTCTAATAACTCTAATAGTTGTTCTTTCAACTCTTTCATTTTGACAACGGACATTTGATACGAAGCCTTAGAAATCGGTACAGCACCCGGAATCAAATCAATAGAGAAGACCACTTCTCTCTCCAGAGGAATACCAAGCAACTCGTTCGAAAATATATCAAAATAATCTCGAACGATAGGAATATCCTCCAGAATGGGTTCCTTATGCTCGGCCATAGTAATAGAAACTAAGAAAGCCAAACAACCCTTCTTCAATAACTTATCGGCTTTAAGGGACGAAATAAGAGATATGTGTCGAGAATGCCTGACACTAGAAAATAAGAGGTTGGGGTAACCAATAAAGGTTACCGTACCCAATTTGCAGTTGTAGCCAGTCGGCTCCCAATATAATATAATACCCTTCCATCTCCATGCATACTAAATCAGCGGGTAAGTTGCAATCGCTAAGTAGAACTTCACTAGTAGGGTAGAAATTTTTAATCTTTGATTCGGCTCCAATAGGGGTAGTAATAACCAGTTTAGTTTCTAATGGAACAGGCCTCATAGGCAAAATATCAGCAAAGCTCTTAGATATGAAGGAATGCCTAGCTCCAGTATCAAATAAGAGAGAGACAGGCCTTGAGCATACATAAAGAGTACCTTCCATGACACCTCCATCTTTGGTAGGTTTCACATCCATAAGAGCTTGGAGTCTTCCTTGCTTCTTGATAGCAACTGGAAATTTTTTCGACGGAGCTTGCTCATTAAGAAGTGGGCAACTCGGAATTCTATGTTCCCGACTTCCACATCGAAGACAAGCACCCAGTCTTCTCCAGCACTCATCCGCCTTATGTCAGGGCTTCTCATAATATTTGCATAGTTCCTTTGATGATGCAGTGACCGGGAGGATTAGTTTGTCAAATGATTTTGGCCTCTTGTCCTTTTGAAAGTCACGTCCATCCTTATTGAAATTACACACATCTTTATTGATGTTACGCCCATCAAAATTGGGCCTCTTCTTCTCGAAGGAGGGCTAGAAATTACTGGATCCAGTAACTTGCTCCTTCTTAGCATCTCTTCCCCAAATGTGATCAGATAACTCCGTTACATCTTCCAGGAGTTGGGCTCTTCTCATCGCATTAGTGTAAACTTGGATATCTATCGGGGCGAGTTGAGTAATGTACTGCGGCTTCAAACCATTTAAAAACCTTCTCGCCTTCATCTTTTTGGTACCCACAAGGTGTGGCGCGTACCGAGATAGTCTCTCAAATTGGGCTTCATATTCCGCCACCGACAAACTTCTTTGTTTCAAGGAAATGAATTCATCGGCCTTCCTTTCTTGCACCCGATCAGAGAAATATTTGTTGTTGAAGTGCTCCACGAACTCCTCCCACAACACATGATCGTGAAGTAGAGTTTCTTCGACCGACTCCCACCAAGCACGGGCATCCTTTTCTAGTTGAAAAGTGGCGAGCAGGACCTTTTCCTCATCAGCACATTGCATGACTCAGAATATCCTCTTGATTTCCTTTACCCAATGTTCAGCCTCATCCGTGTCTGTGGACCCAACAAACTTGGGTGGGTTCATACTCTTGAAATTCCTATGTAAATCTCTGGCTCCTCGGTTAGCTCCTCCCTGAGCAACCTGTTGTAGAGCTTGGGTTAAACCTTGCACCGTCCGTTGCATCTCGCGCCATTGAGCTCTCTCGGCAGCCATTGGGGAAAATTAATCTTGCAAATGCAACTACAAGACTTAGGCATTTTGTTAATTTCTTGATTAATCATCATTCTTTAAATCTTAGCCCATGGCTCTACCCAATCTTTCCGAGAAGGTTCAAGACACTATCTAATTTCTAGATCAACATCTAGAACCTATATCAAGGGAAACCTAAGGTTTATGAAGCCTAGGCTCTGATACCACAAAGACTGTCATGTCCCGACGCGAAAAATCGAGGCGCGACGAGTCGAAACACTCAAGTCGATCAGAGCATGAATAAAAGGGTCCAAACCACAAGGAGAGATATGAAGAAAAGATACTTTTATTTCATCGAAATAAAGTTTTACAACATTCTTAAGCCTTAAGAGGTATGATACAACTTCCAAAAACATAATTCTAGCAAGAGCAACCGCTCATAAACCTAGGTAACTAAGATAAGTTGATTGCTCGTTCACTCTAGCCCATCCCCATGTGTTTGGGGTTCATCATCAAAATTACCTGCAATGTTAACTGAAAAACGTAGGGTGAGTGAAACGCTCAGTAGGAATTTATATCTCTATACTAGGCAACTTAAAGTAATTAACATTTTGGATAGTTATCGTGCTATGCCGGGAAACGTAAATAAAACATGGAACATGAATAGGAAATAGAGTAAAGAAATGCTAGTAATTGGAATCACAAGTAGACAAGATATTAAGAAATGAAGTTCAAGTAGAAATCATGTAGAAAATAATATCATAGAATTTGGCCATTTCATACAAGTATGTACAAGTCAAGTAATTCAAGCAATATGAGCAAGTAATTCATGAATTGTGGAATGCCGTAAATGAATCTAGCAAGTCAAGCACTTCGGTGTAATGTCACACCTGGTCAATCAACTCCCATGGGCACTAGTACTTTTGGGCGCTCCCCCCAAGACCAGACCGGGCCCCATTTAACGTCAGGCATTAGGGTTATGGATCATAGATCCCAAGTATATTTAGACATCCACATAATATGTATGGCCAAAGAATTTTAAGGTAAAACTATTGGAATAAGGTACAAGATTACCATTCAAGGGTCAAGTGGTTGTAAGAGAAATCCCAGAAGGATTTAAGGCATAATGTTTAACGATATTAAGTCGACAAGGAATTGAATTTTTCGGACAAGGCACAATCAGCCTTTGCAGAAAACCTCGTAAAATGGGTTTAGATCAAGTTTTTCATAGTCGGGTCTTTTAGCTAGAACATGAGGAATTACGGCCAGGTAAGAGGTGAGACAGTGGGAGGCTCCCCTCATATACATGTCCTAATTAATAAACCACTTATCCACTTAAAGTATTTGCCCATGGACCTATTTCTTTAGACACCGTTCTTCCTTGGAAATCTTGCTGATTCCACGACTTGTCAGAAATAAGAAAACAACTTTAGCGGAAATTCTATTCCGTTCTTCGCAGTCGGAGCTTTACTAGATAACCGTGGAATTATGGCCAGGTAAGAGGTGGGACAGTGGGAGGCTCCCCACGTATACACGAGATCCTAATTAATAAACTACTTATCCACTTAAAGCGTTTACCTGTGGACCTCTTTCCTTAGACACCGTCCTTCCGTGAAAATCTAGCGAGCTACACGACTTAACAAAATCATGGTAATCACGGTAATACTTAAACTTGTATATCGATTCAAGATTATGCAACTAAACCCATGTAGATTTAAAGATAATATCTACTGCATTTAACAAGCTAGATGGATAATGTAGTAATGGGGATCAAGAATCTCATGAAGGTATAAGAACATAAGCTCATGGATTAAGATCATTTTCTTTCATATCCTTAACTTAATTGTGTGTGGATTTTATTTATATGCAACATAACATGACATAACTACATGCTGGGTGATATATGGTTCAATTAGAACCTGAAAATTGCATAATGATACTTGTTTTCCCCTTCCTTTTCTTGAAAAATAGGCGGCAAGGTTACTAGCATTGACGCGGTACTATAGATGGTCGCGTTAATGCTTATATATATATATATATATATATATATATTCTTTTTGTTTTGACCCCCGGACTACTCGGGAAGTTTACTGTAAATGCGGTACCCTATACTGCCGCGTTCATATATATATATATATATATATATATATATATATATATATATATATATATATATATATATTTTAACCTTTGGACTGTTCGGGTGGTGATCTGTGAACTCGGTGTCCTAGGGGGCCGCGATCTTGAGGTCGCGGTCCCCAGGGGGACCGTGTTAGTATTTTCTAGTTTTTTTTTCTTAAAAAAAAACCCATGGTCGCAGCCTTCATGGTGACCGCGACGCCAGAGGTCGTGGTCTCCATCATGACCGCGTTCTCACATAAATTTTTTTTAAAAAATATTTCATAGGGTGGGAAATTTTTTTGTATTAATGCGCCTGGTCGGGTCGTCACGTTGAGAACGCGTCCCCTGTGAGCACCACGTTAAAAGACAGAATCCAATCTTCAAAAAAATGGTGATACCCCCTTCAATAAAACGCCTCTAACATGCTTAATACTCATTAAAAATTGGGAAAAATGATACCAATGGAAAGAGCACTTAAAAACGCACAAGATGACATGATTTGTTAAGCATTTAGTCTGAGAGAAACCTACCTTAAATCGAGTTGAAGAGGAAGAAGGAAAAATAGGATGAACACCCAAGAGCTTCCTTTCTCCTTCAAATCACGCCCCCAAATCGCCACAAATCTCTTCCCCAATGTAGCAAAGGCCTAGTGGGTGATTAGGGGTGCCTATTTATAGGAAAAATATGGGTCACAATGTCAAGATTCCTTCACCAAAAATCAAACTTCTCCACCTCCGAAATTAATGACTTAAGAAATAAATTCCAACTTCTCTTCTTAATCTAGCCTTAATTTGGTGGAAAAATATGAGAAATATGGCTAATGTATGGTGGGCTATATAGGCTTTGAATTGTTTGACAATCTTCTAGAAATGGGACTAATTTAATCATTTACTAGGGTGTTTAACATGTGCTACGAATTTAACCCTATTTATCTCTTTTTAGCCAATTAACCTATAATCCACCCTATTATGGGTTATCCAAAGGCCCAATAGTTAATCATAACCCATTGTAGGGAATATAATTAGGTATCTTATAATTTTTATGATATTTAAAATATTTATTCTCAATTTATTTCAAAAAAATTTCAATTATCTAATTTATTTCATATAGTAACAATGGAATTTGATTATTTCATAAATATTATAATTATATGTTAAATTGAAATATTTATTTTATTAATTTTGTTGGGTTTCTACACTAAACCTGTTCAAACCACTGTGATCCAAAGATAGAGGAGAATGGGATGCAAAAGCAAAATCAATGCATGATTTATTTACCCCTTTGCTTAGGATACCCAGAGATCACATCTGAGGAACATCGACGAACCTATGGCATCACATGGGGCACTGAACTGGAGGATCAAAGCGTGCATTTGGGGTAATTCTGATTGCCATCCGTGGCCATTTTAAATGGCGTAGAAACAAGGCCATCCGTGGCCATTTTAAATGCTCTGCCGAGGACCATGGCCTCTGATGACCATATACCACCACTATGGATGTTTAACCAACATAGAATTGCATCAAACGATAATGATTGAACAATTGTTCTCCGGAGATTGAACGAGTGGAGATCATATCATTAAAGATAAACCTCCAACGTTCATTGGGGAGGGTTAGTGGCTATTAAACAACGACTCAGACAAAGTAGACATTCACCATCGGGGCAACAGAGAAATCACTCGGGTTAGGGTGTTGAGAGTTAGTGCAGTGAGCATTCAATACACGAATTAGATACACATGGGTAAATCATCGGTCATGAATACTGAGAACGTCACAGCATCGATTCAACCATTTCCCTCTCTGTTCTCATCACAAGAAAAATGCATATAGTAAAGTACAATCACACGCTCACAAGAGAAGAAAAAAAAACAAAGAAACTTCAATTCGATCAAAAGCCCATTTTGGTGGATACCCACCTTTTTACAATGAGGAAAACAAGAAAAGCGAGATGAATCTCTTCGACACTTGACCTCTTCTTCTTCGGATGGAAGACCTTTTCTACGAGCTCCCTCTCTCCTTTCTTATCTCTTTGACTGCTCTTTGTTCTCGTTGTACTCTCTGTTCGATCTCTACTCTCTATTCTCCCTTCTATTTCTTCTATGTTCGATCCCACTTATTTAAAGGGGTTTTAGCTAAGTCAGCGGCAGGAAGTGGAGAGAGGTGATCTGGCGGAACCAGGCGCTTTGGCCCTAGCCGTCGGATCGCAGTTGGTCGCCGGTTCCTCATCTAGCCGCCAGTTCACCATGTGCTTCTTACCCCATTCGGCCCATTTAGCTTATTCATGTTATTTCGGTCCAGTTAGCCGTCCATCAACATAATGAATAGCCTGAAACCTTTTATTTGTCTTCTGGGCCAAGCAGGTGAGGCCCAGTGTCATAGGGGCTTCTGAGGTTCATTAGGTGAGCTTGACCCTGGACCTGTCTTGAGCTTTCAGTGTTTGTTCATGCAGCCTCATTCCACGATCGAAAGCTTACTGCTAGGGTTTAATCGGGCAGATGATCACCCGAAAGTTCTTTCGTCCTGCAAGGACTATTCTTTTAGGGTTTATTCGTCTTGATCGCTTTCGTAACAGATGACGACTTTGCCGGGTAGTGGCTTTTACCGTAAAGGCATGGCCGGAAGGTTCTTGTGTTGTAGCAAGATCCTTTCGCTGATTGCTGAAGTTGGGACACTTTGCTACTTGCTTTGGGAAGCATGCCTCAACTTGGGCACTCCTTGTAACATCCGGCTTGGCTACCGTTGTATCTTCTTAAGCAACGATGGCTTGAGGGAGCATCCTTTGGTTGCGGATGGTGACGGTTGACCATAACCAACTGACGTCACATACTTGTGTAATATTTTAGGAGTTAACAAATGCCCCCCACCCGCAGGTGGCGCAAGCAAAGAATGAGTGACGTGGGGCCTGCGGATGTGACACATGTTCCTTATTATTTGACGTCCCATGGGACTTATTTCCTTCTTTATTTATCCCTTTGGGATTATAACTTGGATCAAATAGGCCTAAATGGGCCTTAATGTGCATGGGCCGAGTCAATGGGTTGATACAATGGCCTCAAGTTGATGATCTGGCGGCTGAACGGCTTGATACAATGGCCAGAAGCTGATACGAGATGGCAGCCGGGGGCATAGCCCTGATATGGCAGCCAGGAGCGCTGGGGGCGGGGTTGATCCGGCGTCACCCTTGCTGATCCGACGGCATGGGGTAGATAGCCCCGATCCAATGGCTGGGCGCGCTCGATCCGGCGGCTCCCCTTCTTCTTCTCTTTTTAAACCGGTTGAGAAGGAAAAATCCCTCATTTCACCTCTCGCAGCGGCAAAGGCCTACGGCGGCGTCTCCTCATCTCCTCTTCGTTTCTTCTCTTCCTGACGGCATAGGCCATTGGCCCTTCTTCTTTTTCTGTCTTCCCTTTTCATCATCAGAGAGTACTTCAAGTGTGTTTCTCCATTTGTGAAAGGCATGAGCTTTGCCCCATGGCTTGATTTTAGGGGCCATCTCACCCTAAGGGTGTGGATGAGCTTCCTTTTTCTTCTCTGGCAGTCCCCGGTCAAGGGGAGACTCTGCCAAAATTTTCCCTGGATTTTGTTATCTGCCTTTTGTAAAATTTCATTCTAACTTTGTCTTTTTGGGTTTATTCGGTAGATAAGATGGCCTCAGCGCGTGTTCCTACTGCACACTCCTTCGGCCCCATCGTAACGTGGGCAAATGTTTATGACTTGAACCGGTGGTCACGAACGAATTGCTGTTGTTGCGGACTCTTCTGACTCTGAGATAGATACCATGCCCATAGAGCAACTCCTGACCAGAAGGGGAGGTGCTCTCACTTTCAATCGGAGTGTAGATTATCGTAAGGATCACCCCAAGGATAAATGCCTCCTTCCTTTCATCAGTAGGATCAACCTTGATGGGAAGAGAGATGTACAGCTAGCTTGAGAAGTCGAGGCAATAGTTTTATCAGAAAGGGATAGCCTTAAAGGCATTGTTCAGTGAGGTGAGGTAATATACCTCCCAGGCGAGCCTCGCAAGTGGAGGGCGGTGTTGGGCTTGACAGAGCTGACACCGACATGAAATATGTTGACCCGAGCCCCTGAATTCACACCTGCTCGATGGGACAACATCGTCGGAAGGGTGCACAGGGAAAAGTCTGGCTTCGGCTTTTTTTTGGCACCCTTAAAGTGGGGCTTCAGGGAGGAACATTTTATTCTGGACTGCCTAGCTGTGCAGATCAAGTACCAGTTAGCAGCTGGATGGTTCACCGATTTCAAGGCGATAGATGCTCATTCTTTCAGGGCCGGAGCAGTTGAGTTTACCGACTTCGTGCTGAAGGAGTATGCTCCGATTCTGATAAGAGCAGGAGTGTTCCATAGCGTCTACGCCTCCTGTTTCAGATATCCCATTTTAGAGGGTTTATATAGCGGCTTAATAGAGGTATTGAGCCCTGGGTTCAACACCTTTTACACAGCAGAGGGTGAAACCTCTCGGGACTTATGGAGCCTCTCGCAGCTGAGCGAGCTACCCATTGACGGTGAGCCCTACGAAGAGGTATGCCTGGAAGACCTTCTAAAGGACGAGTCAAATGGAGAAGGTCGCTACTTTATAGGTTTTGCATACCGATATTTAATGAAGTTATACCGGACTCTATGTCTGTCTTATTATGAAGCTCCAGCCAAAGCCTTCTCATCACAAGCCAGGAGAAGGGTGATAGGAAGAAGGTCTGCATGCGAATGTGGATCCAATTTTTCTTTCAAGGTGCCTCCAAATATGCAGACTATCCCTCAGTAGTGTCGGAAGCAACAAAGCTAGCAAGGCGTGCTCGGTACAAGGCCGGCCTCCCATCTTCTATGCAACAAGGGCAGCGAGGAGGGCCGAATCCGGCGGGAGTGGATGCCATCACTCATTGTAGCGCTGCACCTTATACCCGGTCCAATATATCACTCTCATCATATATAGGAGGCACACCACAGTGAGAACCACCCAACAAACGGAGACGAGTTGAGGTTTACATGAATCAAAGAGCAAAATTTATAGCGGAAAAAGAAGTTCATTACATCAGCTAAGAGCAAATACCAATATCACAATAGTCCAACAGAAATTAAACTACACCCTATCGATACAATAACCATCTAGAATTCATAAATTCAAGCCCCATTCTTTTATTTTCAAGCTACCTCGAACATAAAAAAAGCTAAACAATAATCACTCTCAGACTTCCGGCTCGGACT
The DNA here is from genome assembly GCA_022559845.1 of Amorphophallus konjac. Lineage (NCBI taxonomy): Eukaryota > Viridiplantae > Streptophyta > Magnoliopsida > Alismatales > Araceae > Amorphophallus > Amorphophallus konjac. The sequence continues at coordinate 187,143,297 of CM040118.1, read as the reverse complement.
CACTTGGCGCTAACTCCTCGTCCTCACCAGCGGAATCGCCTAAAAAGTTATCAAGAGTAAGTCTACGAATAGACTTAGCAAGATTCGAAAACTTAAAACATACCTCTTATACAAGCATAACATACTTGGCCAATTTCTAACCGGTATGAATTCTTAACGCTTACCAGGTTGCAGAGGCAAAACACATGTTTCAGAAATATTGAGAATACATCACGAGGGCAACGCCGATTGATATGCAATTATGGACAGGGTATGTAACACTGCACTAAACTATATTCAGTCATCCAGTGAAAATGCATAGTAGAACTCGCACAGGATCCGTATGCCAAGTCTTAGTAAAATCAATATAGTAAGGAGACAACATGCATCTATGTGCAGCCTGAAGAAACAGAAATCAGAACTAGAAACATAAATCAAGACTAAATGGAATATGTGTGCATATGTACATGGCCTGAAAAGGAACAAGTATCAGAGCTTGCAGGTCAGTCTCAGTGGTCAATTTGGAACTCAATTCAAAACTAAACAGAACGGATAACATATGTCAAATAACATATAACAGAGTCAATAGTATGTAAAATCTGATCGAAATTTTTGGATGTTCTGAACTAAGTAGAGGATCCAGACACAGTGCCCAAACCACCACTAGAAGGTCAAAAACATATACCAAATAACCTAGGTAATGGCGATAAGGTCTTGGTTAACTCCGCAGAACTGGAGGAAAATCTTCTCCACCTTAACTAGTGGAACTTGTCCACCTCCAGGATTTCACTCCCCCGTGCCCTCAGGGTCATAAACATATTGAGCCTCCCCACAATGGAATTTCTACGGTTTGGCTCCACGCCTTTCTATGGCAGCAGTGTCCCTATGGTCCATAATTTGTCTCATAGCATAAGAGGTTCACAATGACAAGGAATAATATGCAATACCAGAACAACAAATAATATGCAATTCGAGAGAGCGTTGAAGGATACCTCATCCGAGCTTTTAGAATATGCAACCATGCAAAAAGATGCAATGAATATGAACTTGTGTAGTCACTACATGATGGGAATAGATCATTTAATAACCCTACTGATTTACAAATTTTAGCATTTAATAATGGGTAGCTGAAAATTCAAGGGAACAACCAATAACGGGAAGTAAAACGATTGCACAGAGGAAAAGTCAACTTTTACAGAGCATAAGTTTACTTTCCCCATGTCCGGAACACATTGAAACAGCCCACGCGCAGGCTAAGCCGACTTGAGTAGGGCCCTAAGTTGACTTAAGCATATATCTAGAACTGGACTGATTTCTGTCACATAGGCTAAGTCGACTGAAGCAGGCCTTAAGTCGACTTAAGCCTGATCTAGAACTGGACTGGCTTTCTGGTACACTGGCAAAGTCGACTTAAGCGGGCCTTAAGTCGACTTAAACCTGATCCAGAAAGCAACGAAGTTCTGTTCAGAAAACAACCATGACCTATCCATTTTTGTGAATGTCCGAGAACCCAGAAATCAAATCGAGCTTCATGAAAGTAGAAACGTCATATTTCACATTCAAACTGTGATTCATAATCCAAGTTCCAAGACATTATATTGAGCACAAAAGGAAGATTTGAGATTTCAGATCTTGCCTTAAATTGGATGAAACAAGGATTAGAGAAACCCTCCGCCTCCGTCAAGAGACGGGAAGACGATGATCTTCTTGAGATCACCACGATCTAGCAGACAACCAAAGGAACAAGGAAGCCACACAAGAGTAGGAACGATCCCCTCTCCCTCTGCTGCGCTTCCTTGGCTCCCTCTTTGGATCCTTCCGAAACACCCAAAGGAAGCATGAAATGCAAATGCTAGTCGGGGCAAAAGAAGGAGAAGACTCCCGTAAAAGGGCTAGGGTTCCACCCCAATCCTCCGGTGGTTACGGTGTTTAGGGAAGGGATAATGACTGTTGTACTCGGACTATTTCCCAGCCAAAATAACAAGGAGTAAGGGTTCGGGCATTTCCCCGAACACCTTCAAGGCACGGGCTATCTAGCCCTCTCTACAACCTTGCGGGTCCCTACAAGGGTCCCGACCAACTTGCCGGGACACACGGCGACACAAACAATTGTCCGGGGGCCACTCATATACGGGCTTTGCTCGTATCCTGCATGGCCGCCTGAGACCACTCGGGGGCGTCCCAACACTAAGCCACGCCACGTGGCACCTAGTGAAAGAGCCGCGGGCGCACTCTGAGACACTTCATTCAACCCTCCAAGGTCAAAGGGAGACCTGAGCAAGTCAACCACAGGCTTTGGAGGCCTACAGCACGTGCATACGGCCCACACACACGTGTTCGTCATATCTTCAAACACATTATGGGCGCATATGTTCCAGCCCTTATATACAAAACCACGGGCCATCCCGTGGTTCCAGCACACTAATGGGATCCCACAATGATCCCCGAGTAAGTCGGGGCCACCCCCGACCCTCAGATACGTGGCAACAAGCCACTCAACTTTAGCACTCGGGCCAACCCGAGGCTACCCTGTCAACCCACCGAGCAACGCGGAACACAGCCCGAGGCATTACCCACGTCCACAAAATGCCCCCTCTTAGCTCCCACGAGCTCCTATCCTCAATCCAAGGCCCGCCGTGCGGCCCCTCGGCCATCTACTCAAGCCGTTCGGCAATCCGGGATGTATCAGGCATTTACTTGAACACCTTCCGAGCGGCTGCGACTACCCGAAGAATGACGGCTCCACGGGCCCATGCTAGCCTCCCAAAGTTCGAAGTCCGTCAAAGGACATCCCTAGACAATGCAAGAAGACCCCCGGGGGCCATCCCCTGGGGTTACGGCCAGCCCGGGGCCAGTTCACCCCGGGGCATGGCCGCGCTCCCCAGGGAGGGTGAACTCCCTGGGGGCCGCACCCTCTCTCCAGCCCGGTGGTCCCACGACCCCACTAAGTTCCGGTTTGTTCGATTTATGGTCCTACGACGCGGTTCGTGTGCCGTACCAGTTCGAGAAGTCGATGCGTGGACGTGGGAGCGCAAAGCGACAGCACGCGGGAATTTCGCAAGTCAACGCGCACACAAGCCTCCACGTATCCTCCCAGCTATTCGTCCTTTTCTTTCTTAGTCAAATTAGGAAGAAAATGGCCCAACAAATTGGATTTTATAGGGTGGGACCACCCCCCTCTCTCCTTGGAGTGAATCCGCGTAAACCCCCCATGGGGGGGGGTTTACGCGGACCAGCTCACCCCCCTGGCTGGTCCGCGTAAACCCCCCATTCAATTAAAAAAAATTGATTTTTTAAAAAAGAAAAAACCCAAACCACTCCACCTAAACCCCCCCTGGGGTGGGGTCCATCCCCCTGGGCTAGTCCGCATAAACCCCATCCAAGGGGGGTTTACACGGACCAGCTCAGCCCCCTGAGCTGGTTCGCGTAAACCCCTTCCTCCTCTCTCTCAGTCCGTAACCCAAGCACTATTCACTTGGGTTTACGCGGACCAGCTCACCCCCCTTAGCTGGTCCGCGTAAACCCCTTGTGACCCTTCCACTTCCCCTATAAAAACCCCTTAGGAGCTCAAGGGGTGGGGCATGATAAGGTTCATCCTTCCAAGATCTAGCATCCAGCAAGCACCGAGCATCCAAGACGTCAAGCGCGGCTCCGAGCAACGAGCTAAGGAGAATTGTGCGTGTGACTTGTTCGTCGGCCTAATACACCGGGGGTATGTTGTTTGCACTCCCCTCACGCCGTATGTAGCCATCACACACAAGTCTACACCCACCGCATGTGAGATGCTACGACATGGGCAGACACCCCCTCATGCCGGGATTTTCTCTCGCGTGCCCGCCAGTTGCGATCACACGCGTGCCATGACGTCATGCTCTCTCGTAGTCACGAGGCCATGTTCGACCGCTCAATTAGAGTCGTGATCGACCCTCGCCCAGATATCGGATCGATGTATCCCTCCAGTCATCCAGTCACAGGCCCCCGTTCGGCAACACGACCCTAGCCCACGCCATGGGATGAGCCCTCTGTAAAACGCACATGTGTTCATTCATCACGCATCGATCCGGGGACCGACTAGCACGTCGAAATTGTCCCGTGGCATGCGCCAGTTGTACCTTGGCCATCACAACTTTCCTATAAAGAAGTATACACCTTAGTATAACACCACCAATTGGACGAGTGCTCTCGCACCCACGTTCAGGCCCTCAATTTTCTATCTACACCACTTGGCATCCGTGCCTAACACCCTAACCCCAATAAAGATCCCTCGGTCTAACACGCATCCATAGCTGCTGAATGCCCCCAGCCCTCTACCCATGGCTTCAGACATATATACAGACTTTTCTTCAGCTCAGAATGAAGGTATTCGGATTCAATCCGATGTAAATAAACACCGGTTGCTTGCGGCCGGTGGGGAAAGACGTCTAGTACACGATTCCTGCCATCGCCTATGCACTCGCACCCATGGAACCTCTCCTCTCCACGTGTTGCCTAATCACCGGAGCCCACGTGCCGTGCCCTGGTGGCGCTTCCCCGGTCAACCCTTGGTTCCATGAGTGATTGTCGAGTGATCGACTGGCACGCCCGCACCCTGTCCGGTTAACCCTTATCCCAACATTACAGTGCCATTCGACCCATTTTTGACTTTTCATGAAAGGAGAGTGCCCGATACCACCGTGAGAGGCATGCAACTGTAAGGAGGATACCCGAGATATATCAAACTCCCGTATTCTACTTCCCTGCTGTGTCCCTTCCTTCACCCCGGTAATCGGCATGACACAAACCCGCGCGAACAGAGAGGATGGCACGCCCGGTGGGACGTCTCCTGCCTTCCTTATTTTTGCTGAAGAAAAGTCTGTGCCAGCCCTGAAGCCCTGGTGCCCTTTCCCTATCCTTGCAGGAGAGACAGAGAAGGGTACTCGCGTGCAGCTCCTGGTTCGCGTTCTGATTGTCGGACCACTCTCGGCGATTGTCATCAACCGTCGCCTCCGTATCACTCAACTCTCCAGCAACCATGGCGGCCATCACCTACGACCCCAACGTCATTGCCACCCATGCCCGGGTGGGCTACTTGGCGACGCCGATCGCTTTCGGCAGCTTCACCCCTGTTATCGGATCACCCTACTTCTTGGGTGTGGTCCCCGTGGCTGCTCTTCAGCCAACTCCAGTCTCTCCATTGGCTCCTGCGGCCAATGTGCCACATGCATCTCCAGTCCCGGTGGTCCACCTGAGTGCTGGGCACCGGACCGTCACCACTGGCCCCTGCAGGGCCCCCAGGTCAATGCAGGCCCGGGTGAGCTTTAGCTCCCGAGGCCGGCCTCGTCCCATCTCCAGCTCGGGCCCCGTGCCCCAGACTTCGGTCACTACTACAGTGTTTTCCTCGGGTTCTCAACCCCGAGCCCCAGTCAAGCCGGCACCCAACACGGGCTCCCTGCCCCGGGTCCACGGCTCCTTAGTGTTTTCCTCGGGTTCTCAACCCCGAGCTCCAGTCAAGCCGGCACCCAACACGGGCTCTCTGCCCCAGGTCCACGGCTCCTTAGTGTTTTTCTCGGGTTCTCAACCCCGAGCCCCAGTCAAGCCAGCACCCAACACGGGCTTCCAGCCCCGGCTCCACGGCTTCTCAGTGTCTTCCTCGGGTCCCCAACCCCGAGCTCCAGCCAAGCCGGTACCCAATACGGGCTTCCAGCCCCGGGTCCACGGCTCCTCAGCATCTTCATCGGGTTTCCAACCCCGAATCTCGGCAAAGCTGACTCCCAACACGGGCTCCCAGCCACGAGTTCGCGGCCCCTCAAAATTGCATTCGGGACCCCGGTCCCGGGGTCCAGTAGAACCGGTTCTCCCCGTGGGTCTTCCACCTCAGGGGTGACGTTCCTCATCACCTTCCTCGGGCCTCCCGACCCAAGCCCAGACTACGACGGCACCTACCGCGGGTCCTCGACCCAGGGGCGTTGGCACCTCAGCACCTCCGACGACGTTGCCTCCCAGTGTAAGAGTGTCATCTCGAGCATCGGAAACACTCCTATCGGCGCGGGAGAAGGCTTACACCCGAGTCGCCCAGCCATCGACTCTCGGCGTGGGTTACTTATCCCGGGGGCCGATCTCAGCACCTCAGACTGACAGCTTCACGCTGCCGATCGCTCCAGGCCAGATCTTCTCGGTCTAGCATCTTGGGGTGGAGTCTTCCTCAGCTCCTCAGAAGAAGCATCGCCATGGCCGCAGAGGCAGGCGACTAGCTGCTGCAACCAGCAACTCCGGCATGACGGTTCTTATCGGTGATTTGCGGATCCGTCTCGACGGGGGTGAACCAATTGTACCCCAGGAACGGACCGTTCCCACCATCCCCACCTCCAATCGTTTTGACCTCTTGTGTCAAACACGAGAGGACGAGGCGAAGCTCAAAGGAGCGGGTTCCTCGGCAACAGCCCGGGGGCACCCACCCCAGCTCGACACATGGACTCCCAAGACAACTCGTCGGAAAAGTGGCGACAAGGGAGACCAGCAATCTGACTTGAGGAGAATCTGGGCCACCCCAGAAGAAGCTCAAGCTGTTCGAAGGGCGCGTATTAGGAACCCCCTGCGAGCACTCAGACGCGGCATCAGACGGGATGCGACTGGCCTCACAGTAGCATCGTCTGACGACGCCCAGTCGTCCAATGTCCCCCGCACAAGCAAGCGGAGGCAAAGGCGAGCCCGTTCCCGGGCCCTCCAGCAGCCTGTCCGGGGTTCTCCTTCGACTGGTATTGAAAGTGAGCCCCCTCCGCAACGCACCTCGGTCTTTGATAGACTAGGGACGCCCGTACGCCCTTAGCGGCACACGTGCAAGAAATGGATGGCCCGGTTCATCAATGACGCGGTCCGAGTGTTCGCGTGCTACACTGCCGGACACCATCCAGACACCCAGTCTGACGACTTGAACCTGCCTCTGTCCCACTTCAGGAGGCCATGCCACCAGGCTCCGCCGCCTCCCCCAACAGGTCACATCGGCACTTCTGCCGGGCCGCAAGTGACGGAACGTGCGAAAGAGGTCCCGATGGAAGACCGCGACCCTCCTATCAACGTAGAGCCGGTCAACAATGACCCTCCTCCGAACGAGGTTCAAGAAGTGACCCTCGACACTCTCATGAATGAGAACCAGCATTTGAAGGCCCTCCTGCAAGACCTCCTCTAGGAACGAGATCTTTATCCTCAGCAACCTGCTAGGCCCCAGGCCGAGGCACTGGTACCCCCGGCGGCCTGTGATGCTACCAACACCTCAGCGGCAATTGCCCGAACCCAGTTGGCAACTGGGTTTGGCACGCCCCCGGTTGAGACTCAGCCACGAGCCTCTAACACGCCAATGCCAGAGAATCTCTTGGCGCAACGCCAGATGATCGAGCGCATTATCGAGACAAAGCTCGCCCAGTATGGTGAAGGGGCGGTTATGGTAGATCTCTACATCGCACCCTACCCGCTTCACCACCAGCTAAAAAAGCTTCCTCTAGAGTACTCCAAGCCCCCGAAGCTGCAAAAGTTCGACGGGCAGGGGTCGCCACGTGAACATCTGGCCTACTATGTTACGGCCATGGGCGAGTTAGCGCTGGACAAATCATATCTCCTCCGCTACTTTGCCACGTCACTCACGGGAACGGCCTTCCAATGGTACTCCAGCCTGAAGCCCAACTCAGTCATTGACTGGGCCGATCTCCAGAAGAAATTCCTCGACCGCTTTCAAACGGCCGAGCGAAAGGTTTCCTTAGCCGAACTCTGTTCTCTTCGGCAGAAAAAGGGCGAGGGCGCCCTCGACTTCATCAAAAAGTGGTGAGACCTCAACATGAGGTGTGCCAATCCACCCGTTCAAGAGGATGCCATCACCATATGTCATCGAGGTCTGGCGGTCGAGGTCAGCGAAAAGCTTCTCATCACCAATATTAAAGGCTTCGACCAGCTCAATTCGACAGTCGCCGAAATAGAGATGTTCTTCACCAATAACCCGAGCTATACTACAACAAAGGGTAAGCAAGCGCGAGAATGCCAGCTTGGTAAGGAGGTGAATATCATAGAGTTTACCCCTGCCGCCAAGGCCAGTAAGGGGGCCGAATCTAGTGGCTCTGATAAAAAGCCAGCGGATAAGCTAGCTGCTCCCTCCTTCTCGGAGCGTATGAAGACACCCTTCTCCTTTAAGAAGGAACATAAGAAGATGCTCTTCGACCTCTGTATGGCCCAGAAGATCATCGAACTGCCAGAAATCCGCAAGCTGGACGAGGCTCTGAAGACCGACGATCCCGGTTATTGCCTGTACCATCGCATGCTGGGTCATTCAATCGAAGATTGCTACGTCTTCAAAACTCAGGCGTAGAAGTTGATCCGAGATGGCCTCGTCAAAATGAAGAGTGATCTCGTTGATCCCCCGCAACCACATACGTAGGCCAAGCCAGCTAAGGCAGCACGCGTGGCCCACCCCTCAGCCAATGTCATCAACATGATGGATGCATTTTCTCTTTCTGATGACGAATCAGAGGAGCCCAACCCTAATCAAAGGGGACATTCGATCTGGTATCCAGGGTGGAGGCCCTGGCATGACCAGAGACCTCTCTGCTTCCCCAAGGAGAGAACCCGATGACTCTTCGATATCCTCATCGAGAACGGGCAAATTATGCCCCGCGACTCACCTGCCGGCTACACCCATTGGGATCGTAGTCACCCCCAATACTACCCCTTTCACGCCAGAATCTGCTGCCCGATCGAGTCCTGTGAGGAAGTTCAACACCTCATCCAGGAACATATCCGATGGGAATAGATTGATGCAGAAGGAAACTCCATGTCGCTCGTCAGGCTTCAACAAGCTGTCGAAGAGACCCTAAGCATCGCCGGGGATGCGCCAGAGCGGCCAGACTCTCCCTAAGAAAATGGCCACGGGTTGCCTTACCAGCATCCTCCAGAATGGCTCGAGTTCCAGACCAACAACCGAGAGGCACTCGAGCGATTGCGGAGGCGTAGAGAGCAGGATGCCAGTCAAGGGATGGAGCCAACCGACTTCTCGGTCAACATCATCTATTCCCCTGCTCTTCTGGCCCCTTCGGGCTCTCAGACACCAGCACTTAGCCATCCAACCCCAGCCACTTCGGCCGTGCGGTGGCGGTCTTGGTGGGAGCTAAAGTCTCTCCCTTTCCCTAAAGAAGACACTGCCAGGCTCCTCCGAGTCCTTCTCGACCGAGAGGACATTCTGGTGAGCGAGACGATAATAGGCTCTTCGGCACTCTCTCGTCCTCCCCCCATCCTATCCCCGTCGCCGGCATCTGTGGATAGGAAGGGAAAGCAAAAATAGGGTGAGGTCCCACCTCAGCCTCATCACATCCCCTCAGCGGATGGGCCATCGGATCCTTTCCGCCTACCCGTTAACATAATCTGAAGTACAAAGAAGGCATCTTCGTAGTCTTCAGGGGCTTTGATTCAAGTGGCGGGCCCACCGCCACAAGGCTCAGCCGGTCAGCAGAGTCCGGATAACTGTGCAGAGCAACAATGTCTTGCGACACCATCGGTTGTCACTAGGCCCAGCCCTCAGCATGGTTACAAAGGCAAGGCTAAGGAGCAGGACAACAAGCATACTTCTCTACCCGTTTCTCCACAAAAGCAGTTGCCACCACGGCTAAGGGATCAAGCCGCGCACACATCTTTGGACGCCAGCACCAGCCTACCGACTCCTCGTAGGCTCCCGTCACCACCACGGGTAAGGCATCAAACCGCGCACATGTCTTCGGACGCCAGCCCCAGTATCCCGACGTACCAGGAATTATCGCTCGAGGTAATCGAGCAGGCGATCAACGCTACCTTCCAGATACAACAAGCGGAAGGCGCCTGGATCGAAATCCGGGCAAGGAAGAGTCATCGACCTCACCCTGCAAAGACGCCAGCTCGGAGATATCCTCATCAAGATTTATCAACTCCGGCTCCAGCACCTCTCCCTCCTACTCCCTTGGAGACTGCTATCGCCAAGAGATAAAAGAAAAATAGGAGGAAGAACCTCAGAAGGCGGCTCAAGAAACAAGCTAAACAAGCGGCTGCCCTGCAATCCCCAGTCGAGCCAACACCTCTCCAAAGGCTCCGGCGGCTCATTGATGACCTGGAGGAATACGTTCCTCCTCATCCTACCGGGGCTCTCCCACTCGATAGCTACATCCCGTGGGAAGAAATGTAGAAACGAGCCCGCCTCAGGAATTGGGTCCAAGAAATGATCCAAAAGCTCAAGGATGGCGAAAGACTCGTGATCCTAGATGAGCTCTCCTTGTGCTATAAAGACAAGGAGATCACAACAGAGTAGTTGGAAGAAATGCTTCGGCGCTGCACCTGCAACATGGTGGCCATCCCACCTCTTGACAACATCAATGCTGCTCGGCGAGGCGAGCCAGTAGCCTCTCGGACAAGACAAAGAACCATTGCCCCTCTTGGGCTACAGCAAGCTCCAGAGCACACCGGCCGCGGCCGAGGTCGTGGCCAGGGACGTGGTAGAGGCCGTGGGAGAATCCCCGAGTTACCCCTCTCTCCGTCCACCTTCGACCCGGAGCGGATCATCCTCTTTCGAGGAGAGGAATCGGCTCCCATTTCGGAAGTAGAAATCCGGGCCAGACCCGGTATCTTTGATCCTTCCGGCAGTGACAAGGCTACGGCTAGCCTCCCAGCCCCTGCACCAATATCGGCTTCTGTAGCAGAGCAAGCGGGACCGTCCAGCAAGGATGAGCCAGCTCGCCAATCACCCCCAGAAGAGCAATCATTGGCATCACTATTCCAGGAGTCCGCCGGTGATCAAAGTCAGTCTGATCCCGGTAATAAGGGCAAGGCAGTGCAACTTCCCGACAGGGAACATCACGGTAGCTCACAGAAGCCTCAGCCTGACATACAACCTTCCTTGGAAGATGCTCGAGCCCGAGCTGACCAAAAGGTCCTCCACCAGATGAAGCGCTTCCCTGCCAGCATTTCAATTTGGGAAGCTATCACTTGGAGTAAAGACCTAAAGGAAACCCTTATCAAAATACTCCAAGAGCTGGAAGTCTATGAAGCACATGCCACGGAAATGAAGGTGGCTGCCTATGGAGCCTTCACAGCCGCCATCTCCTTCACAGAGAAAGACATGCTGCTTTCCCCTCCGTGCCACAATCGTCCTCTCTACATGAAGGGGAAGATCAACGGGCATGATGTGAATCGGATTCTGGTGAACACAGGTGCCGCTGTTAATATCATGTCGCTCAAGACCTTCAAGTCCCTATATCTGACCTTGTACCTTCAGAAGGTTCAAGCGGTCAAGATATCCGGATTTAACCAGAACACCGAGGATGTCCTCGGCCGGGTGGATGTCGACCTGGTGCTCGATGATTTCACCTCTAAGGTGACATTCTACATCATTGACTCCAACACATCATATAAAATGCTACTGGGTAGACCCTGGCTCCATGAAAACTGGGTCGTCCCATCGACTCTCCACCAATGCATCAAGTATGCCAAGGACGGGGAGCAACATAAGGTCTTTATAGACCTGTCGCCGTTCACACCGACAGAATGCAACCTAGCCGACGCTGCGCTCTACTTCAAGGAGATCAGTCCCTACCCTATAATTAAGAGCAAAAGCAACGGTTGGCTCTCAGAGGAAGAGGATGCTGATCTCTTCTCTGTTGACGAGGAAAAGGCCAAGCTTCATCGGTTGCGCCTCGGCTCCAAGTCAACCCCAGATGACCCTGAGAGGCGCCAGATCAACTTCGAGACTAATATTATTAGCTGAGCTATCAGCAAGAGTATATGCTTGCCACCAGACTGCATCCAGCTTCCATGTGCATCTGAGAAGCCCAGCGTCGAGTCGCTGACAACATTCATTGTCACCTTTGAGCGACAACGTCGAAACAAGAAAAAGGCTATGAGGGACAAACCTATTGACTTCTAAGAGGGAGACATGGCCCCTCAAGCCCTGCCAGACGACGACTTCGGCTGGTCCAGGTGAGCTGATGATACCCCTGAAGCAGTTCAGGTGTGGGGCGAGCTGTCGCCGCATATTCAAGAAATGTGGTTGAAGCAACACATTCCCCTGTGGCAAACTTCTGCACAACAGAAATACTTTCACCGACTGTGGGACCCTTCCCAGGTCCGGGGGCAACCCCCGTCCTTCCATAAGGACACCAGGGGACTTGGCTATGACCAGGACCCACACTTCCGCGTTTACCACGCAGTTAACGTCGTAGGCTTGACACTATCAGCCGATGACCGAGCTAGACTCGAAGCCAAATTCGACAGCTTCGAGGATGAGGAGGAGGAAATTCTGATCCCGATCCCCGTCAAAGCCGGTACCCCGGCTCAAGCCGTCGGGGAACCTTCTTCGCCTCCCTACCAAGACAAAGGGGCAGAAGAAGCTTCTCCTGTCTCTCAGCCAGTCGAGGGACCCAGTTCAACAAACCCTCCTGAGGGGGGGGATATCGCCGGTCCTAACTGCGAAAGATTGTCAGCCTCGCCAGGCAACCCTGGGGAGACCTCAACAACTCTAGTTGATGACTACTGGCCAAAATCCGGAAGCCCAGATCAATCCTCGATGGATCCCAGTAACAACCACTCTCCAGTCCCTTCAACATCAACTGGTGGCTTCGAGAAACAAGAAATACACGAAGCCGACACCAATGACGAGGATTTCATCGACTTCCAACCCGCTCCTCCCGAGTTGGAGAACGGCGGCCAAGCGACCGTAGATGAGCTCGTCGAAATCAACTTGGGCAAAGATGAAGCTCCCCAGCTAACATTCGTCAGTGCTCTCCTCACCGAGGCAGAGAGGCAGGATTACAAGCAACTGCTGCTCGAATACAAGGATTGCTTCACCTGGACATACAAGGAGATGCCAGGGCTAGACCCCTCCGTAACGGAGCATGATCTAGCCATTTCTCTCTCAGTCGCTCCGGTCAAGCAACCACAGCGGCGCATGCGCCATGAGCTGGAGCTCCAAGTTTCGACCGAAGTCCATAAAATGGCCGAGGTCGACTTCATCGAGCCATGCATCTACCCGATCTGGCTCGCCAATATAGTTCCAGTCAAGAAGAAGAATGGTCAAGTCCGCATTTGCGTCGACTTCAGGGACCTCAACAAAGCCTCTCCGAAGGACGACTTCCCAGTCCCAATTACAAAAATAATGGTCGACATGACCACCGGTCATGAAGCCTTATCTTTCATGGATGGGTGATCGGGTTATAATCAAATCCAGATGTCCCTTAAGGATAAGAACCATACAGTTTTTAGATCCCCCAAGGGGATTTTCAACTACAAGCGCATGCCCTTCGGTCTGAAGAATGCAGGCGCTACTTACCAAAGGGCCATGACCAAAATATTTGATGAGATACTGCACAACACCGTCGAATGTTATGTTGACGACCTCGTCATCAAGACCAAAAGGCAAGAAGACCATTTGTACGACCTTCGTCGAGTCTTCGAGCGTCTCCGGCAATATGGGCTCAAAATGAACCCCATGAGATGCGGCTTTGGTGTATCCAGCCGCAAATTTCTCGACTTCATCGTCAGGTACCGAGGAATCGAGGTGGATCCTAGCAAGATTAGAGCAATCTGGGAGCTTCCACCACCCAGCAACATCACCGAACTCAGATCCTTCTAAGAAAGGCTGATCTACATTCGGAGGTTTATCTCTAACCTCTCCGGTTGGTGTGCGCCTTTCAGCAAGCTAATGAAGAAGGACGCCCCGTTTACATGGGACTCAGAATGTCAGGCGACTTTTGAGCAAATCAAGGAGTACCTCCTTACTCCCCCAGTTCTGGGGGCACCAATCAAGGGTAAACCCCTCATCCTTTACATCGCTGCCATGGACGCTTCGCTAGGAGCTATGTTGGCGCAAATCAATGAAGAAGGTAAAGAGCAACCCCTCTATTACCTCAGCCAGAAGCTAATCAGTGTCAAGTACTGCTACTCCCCTATGGAGAAGGTTTGCTTGTCATTGGTGTTCGCAGTTAAGAAGCTGCGGCATTACCTCTTGTCCCATCAAGTCGAGCTTATATCCAAGCACGACCCCCTGAAGTATCTCCTTCGGCGACCTGTCCTCTAAGGCATACTGGGAAGGTGGGCTCTCTTGCTGATGGAGTATGACATTACTTATGTCCCCAGAAAAGTAATTAAGGGACAAGGCATGGCTGAATTCTTGGCAGCCCATCCAGTACCAGACAACTCACCCTTGAACTCGGAGCTCTCGGACGAGGAGTCCCTTGCTGCTCAATCACAACAGCCGGTTGAACGGAGCGGAGATGTCTGGCATTACTGGCAGCAAAATGCTCTCACAACCACTTTTGCCCAATCACAACAACCAGTTGAACAGAGCGAAGATGTCTTGCATTATTGGCAGCCAAGCGCTCTCACAACCAGCATGCCTTGCTGGGAGCTCTACTTCGACGGTGCTTCCCGAGGGGTCACCCGGAGCAACCAAGATTCAGCCACCACGGCAGGCGCCGACATTGTTTTCCTGACTCCTCAGGGCGGAGTTTTGTACAACTCCTATGCCCTCATGAAGTCCCTGACCAACAACGAAGCCGAGTATGAAGCTCTACTCATTGGGCTCCGGATGGGTCTCCACATGGGCATTAAATGCCTCAAAGCCTACGGGGACTCCCAGCTAATAGTCCGGTAGGTCCTCGGCGTCTATGATGCACGGAAGCCAGAGTTGGTTCCATACCATACCGCCGTCACCAGATTAACCCAGAAGTTCTATTTCTTCGAAATAGATCATATCCCCAGAAGCAGCAACGCTCAGGCGGATGCCTTAGCAAAATTGGCCGCGGCCATCAAGCTTCCGCCCGAGGGCGAGGTTGACATCGTCATTAAACACAGAAGGCTGATGCCGAGCTCACTCGAAGGCAACATCAGTCTCACCATTTACGAGGTCCACGACCTTGATCGGGACACACCTCCAGAAGAGGATGATTAATGTGCGCCCATCATCAAATTCAAGAAAGGGTGGCTCCCTCCCGACCGAGCTCGAAGGGTCCATCTACTCCGCCGAGCAACATCTTATGAGCTGATCGGTGACTCCTTGTACCAACTCGTCCACGAGAAGGACAAGTCAATTCTCCTAAGATGTGTCTCCCTCGCCGAGGCTCGAGCTGTCATGCAGGAGGTCCACTCCGGATTGTGCAGCGCGCACCAGGCCGGAGACTGAATGAAGCACAGTATCAAGCTCAAGGGTTTTTATTGGCCAACCATGTACACGGATTATGTCCAGTATGCCCGTACATGCCATCAGTGCCAATCCTTTGGCCCAGTACCCAGGAGACCTCCTAATCCATTGTGTCCTACAGCCCCCACCTGGCCATTTACTGAGTGGGGCATGGACATCGCAGGGCCTTTTCCGCCATCTTCCAAGGGCCATAAATACATTTTGGCCACCACTGATTATTTCTCTCGTTGGGCGGAGGCTCTACCTTTGCGAGAGGTCACCGGCGAAATCGTTACCAGATTTGTCCGGCACAACATCATATACTGATTTGGTACTCCCAGTCGCATAGTGTCTGAAAACGGGACATCATTCAAGAATAAGGCCGTATACCAGCTAGCGGCTAAATTCCACATCGATTGGAGAACCTCTTCGGTCTACAACCCTCAGGCTAATGGTTTGGCGGAAGCCTTCAACAAAACCCTCTGCAAGCTCCTGAATAAGATGATTAGCCACCGAAAATGCGATTGGGGTGAGAAGGTCTTCGAAGCATTATGGGCCTATCGAACGGTCTACAAAACCCCCACGGGGTGCTCGCCGTTCTCCCTTGCTTACAAGATAGAAGCGGTTATCCCCATCGAAATCCAGTTAGCCTCTTATCGCGTGGCGATCTGCACCGGCCTTGCCGGCCCTGACGAAAGTGAGTACTAGAGAAGGGTAGAAGAGCTCACCGATCTAGAAGGAAAGCGACTCGAAGCCTACAAACACCTGCAAGTATACCAGGCCCGCATGGCTCGGGCCTACGATAAGCTCGTCAAGCAACGAGCTTTCAAGCAAGGTGACCTTGTCATGATCAAGGAAAGAGAAGTCATGGTAGGGCGCTCCAGTGGAAAACTACAGCCCAATTGGTGAGGTCCGTATGTTATCCAGAATGTCTACAAGGGCGGGGCTTACACGGTTCTCGACCACAAAGGCCACAGACCGTTCCCGCCTCTCAACGGCAAACATATGAAGCTATATTATGCACCAGAGCATGAGTTCGCACGTCAGCCAAACTGAGGCGCACATCTCAGCTACTACCAGTAAGGCCGGTCCTTCCCCCTGAAGGATCTAACCGGCCAATCCTCCCAGCCTACAATTCCCAGTCAACCAGCCAGCTCAGCTCTCCGGAATCGTCGCCAGGCATCTACGGGGACTGATCTCCTGCCCTCATTCTCATCACCGCGGGAGCACAGGCACTTCTGCACCCGCACCAGTCTAGCCGCCAGGCTCCCAGGTAAGTACAAAAAAAAATGGGGTTAAAAATAGAGATGCCCCGGCAGACCCATCATCCTCACCACAAGGAGGTGACTGGGGGCAAAAAGGCCAGTAGCCCGGCTGAGGTGGAAACCCGAGAGGGCACCTCAGGCAAAATTGGGGAACCCCTCTACGCGAAAACCCACAAGGGCGCGTCGGAAAAAGCTAAAGGGGGTCGGCTCTAGCGAAAACCCGAAAGGGCGGTAGAGTCGATAACGAGAAAATCTCCTTCTCCCTACCAGTCAGAACGGCCTTCCGCCTATTCCTTGGTGGGCCGTCAGCCTCATCCAGAGCCAGTCTCCAATCCATTCGCACTGCTACGGCAAACCCTCCAATTCCCAGTCGGCCTTGCATTACTTCCGCTCAGTTTGGCCAACCTTTGGCCCTCACTTCGACAACACAGGTTAACCAGTCCCTATGACAGTGAATCCCCCAGTCACCATCCCAGTAGACTTATATCCCAGCACACTCCCAAACACTCATCATTCACTGCCCCTACATCCTACAACCTCTACAAATCCAGAGCCTTCAAGTTCGTTATAATCCCAGTTTCCCCCATACAATCCCTGATCCACTAGAGATAACTCCAGTCATATCCTGCCATGACAAAGTGGTCCCTCGCCACCATGGCGTGAGGATTTCTAAAAAACCCCTATTAATGGCCGAACAATATCCGGCCACCCACACCTTCTAGTCTCAGGTTACGTCCCTGACAGCAACATGCTATGGATGGCAGTTTCAAGAAAAAAAATGGGGTTAAAAATAGAGATACCCTGGTGGGCCTGGTCGAACCCATTACAGGGAGTCGACTAGGTGCAAAAATTACCACTAACCCAGCTAAGGTGAAAACCCGAAAGGGTGCCTTAGGTAAAATCGGATAACCCCTCGGTGTGAAAACCCATAAGGGCACACCGGAAAAAGCAAAATGGGGCCAACTCTGGCGAAAACCCACAAGGGTGGTAGAGCTGGTAAAGAGTAAAAAAGAAAAACTCTCTCCCTCTCTACTCCTCACTGATGAAAGCCGTCAACTGTGACATCCCGCTGACGGCTACCTAAGCATCACTCCACGACACCGGTGGCCACTACGCCCCCGAGGGTCAGCCATCGCCAATTCCAGCTCCAGTATTTGGGCTATACACCTCCACGGTTAGTCAACCAGCTCCAGCCTCAGCTATAACACCTCCATAGGCCAACCGCCAGCTTCCAATTCCAGTTCCTGGCTACAACGCCTTCACAGGCCAGCCGCCAAACTCCAGTTTCAGTTTCGGCTACAACACCTTCACAGGCCAGCCGCCAGTCTCCAGTTCCAGTTTCGGCTACAACGCCTCTACAGGCCAGCCGCCAGCCTCCAGTTCCAGTTTCAGCTACAACGCCTTCATAGGCCAGCCACCAGCCCCCAGTTCCAGTTTCGGCTACAACGCCCCTACGGGCCAGCCGCCAGCCTTCGGTTCCAGTTTCAGCTACAACGCCTCTCCAAGCCAGCCGCCCAGTCTCCAGCTCCAGTCTCCGGCTACAACACCTTCACAGGCCAGCCGGCCAGCTCCTGTCCCCAGTTCTAGCTTCCAGCTACAATGCCTTTATGGGCCAGCCGCCAGCTCCTGGCTTCAGTTTTGGCCACGATCCCTCCGCGGGTGGGCCAACCAGTCCCAGTCCCGATCACAGCCCTCGACTGTGATGGCTTCTGAGGCCATTCGGCCGACTCAGTCCCAGTTTCTCAAGCCCAGAAGAGCTACATTACCGGTTAATGACATACAAACAACCAACCCCCAGGAGTCAACCTACAACCGATACATCCCAGAATCAGCTCCTGACCTTAACCAAATAGGCAGCCACGTCTGGACGGGCCTACGCCAACCCTACGCAAGGGGCCTTTTCCCTACTTCCCAGCAACCAGCACTCAGTTCCCAGTACCCAAAGTCCAGTCATGCCACTCTCCCACCCAGTCTTTTATCCCAGCTCCAGTTTCGTGTAAAACCCAATCCCCTACCCTTTACGCCGGTACGTGTTAAGACAATCGAGCACAACCGACAGTAAGTGGTATCCATCCCTTCTACCCAACCCTATTCCATAGACCGCGGAGAAGAACAACTCAGTAAACAACAATACTAAAATTCAGAGTTTGTCATTAACACTCTGTAAAAGGGAGCCCAAGACATGCCCTTGAGGTAACAAAAATTTACAGTCCGGATAACAAAAAGGGGGAAGGGAAGCAATGCAATCTCGGCCTAGCCTCGCTCCCCTCCAGCTCCGCCAAGCGGGACTCCGCAGCCGCCAGCTCTGCCTCCAAGGTTGACGCAAGCTGAACGATGGCCTCGCCTCCGGCTTCGACAGTCCGCCACTCAACTCTAGCAAGCTCTATGGCTTGCCGCTGCTCCTCCAAGGCCTTTTTCAAGGCCTCGACCCTGCTGGTCGCCTCGCTCAGCTGCATGCACGATCCTGAGTAAGAGACACGGCCGCGTCGGTAAGCCTCCTCTGCTCTGTCGCAGCTAACGCAAGCTGAACACACTGCTCCTGTGCCTCCCGAATGGCTGCCAGTCGCTGTGCCCGCTGCTCCTGAGCCTCCAGAAGCCGCAGGTACTCCTCCTAGATGCCGGCCAAGCCAGACATCCAGAGCCCACGAGGGAATCCAAGGCCATGGTAGCCGCGTGTACACTCCCTCAGCCGCTGCCGAAGCTCCTCGGGAGAAGGTAGGGGATCACCCCCTACATAGCCTCGGGCTCGCTAAAGCAAGGCTGCACCTACGCTGGCGTCCAACAGTGGCTCCGGTGGTGAAATGGATGTAGGCCACTCGATCCCCAACTCGAGAGAGGAGTGACCCGTCTCAGCCAGCACACCGGAAGGACCTGTACAACCCCATCGAACAAGAAACGGGTCAGCCATGCTCAGGGTTTCCCTATGACAAGACAAGGTGAAAAACCTGAGAAAGGTCCTGACTCCCACCTGGTGTAGCTCCCGCCGTGCCTGTAACTTCCCCGCTCGGGGTCGGTGAGGGTAACCTCTCCTCCGCCCCGACAGTATCCTCTGCTGGAGTCAGAGAGGGTAGGGACTCCCCTGCAAGCCGGTCCTCCCCAATAGCTATTGAGGTGACAGAGGGCTCCCATTGATCCTCCTCGCCGAGAGCCGGCGCGTGCTCCTCCTCAGACTCCAGTCCTGGACATAACACGAAAACATCAGCACTCTGCCATAAACTCTGTATCAAAGGCAATGCGGAGGCAAAGAGAAGTCGCATATACCTTCCAACGCCGCCTCCATCTCGGCGTCTCTGGCAGAAGAGGCCTCGGAGGAAGAAGAGCTCGAGCTCGAGCTCTCATCAGTCTCTATTGTGGCGCTGCCACCCCCTGAAGAATCGTACAAGCTCTCTGATGAACCCCCGGCCGTGGGCAAATCAGGGGCACCTGTACATCAGGAAGCCAGATTAGGCTACTACCAAGTCTAGCCCCACATAAAGATAGCTCCATAGTCGAAGGTGCCGGGGAAGAAGCTCACCAGTCGGGGCGTCCCCTTCGGAAATCCCCTCAATGTCAACAAACTCCTCGTCGCCCTCAGTAGTAGCTGCGACGAGAGGCTCATCTCCTGATGGCCGATCCGTATCCCGAGGGAGCTCTCCTTCCTCCAGAGGGGAAGAGGTACCTGCAATCCATCCCAGTCAAAGCTCAGCACGGGGGGGAAAGTCAAATAATCCACCCTAAAGCGATCAAGTGCTCAGCTACATACTTGATGGTCCCACACTCGAGGACTCCACTAGACCCATCGTACAGGCCGACACCACGGTCGGCAAAGGTGGGAGAGGCACCTTCGTCAGTAGTGGCGGTGGTCTACTCAACGTGTCCTCAACGGTAGCTGGGGGCACGAAAGTCACCGGTCCGGGCTCATCTCCTAAAGATGGCAGGGTCACTGACGGGCCGGCATCCGCCAATTCCTGGATCATCTCCAGAGTAGCCGTCGCGTCTTCACCTGCCAAACCAACAACATAAGTCAAGTCAACAATTCTGGCTTGTTAAAAGAGTCCAACAACGACGGGAAGATCCCCTCAACAACAATTGGACACTTACCCGGACAACTACTACCCACCGTGGGTGTTGGCTCTTCCGCCTGCCTAGGGGCTCCGCCCAGTATCTCAGTCGGGGCCTTGGCCCCCGACACCTCTGCCTCCCTGCACAATCCAGACGGTCATGTCAGAAACCGAAAGTAAGTAAATCACAGCTTACACTTAGCATCAGAAGCCCTTACTCAAAGGAGCTCTGCCAGTGGCCTCCCACAACTCAAAGTCGGGGAAAGTCCCCGCATGGGGCGCAGGCTCGTCCATCAGACGAAGGAGCCCCTCCATATCTATCTCGAACTCGTCCCCTTCCTCAGGAGGAGGATCCACATCCCGAAGGGGCGAGAAAGCCGCCTCCACTCTAGTCTCCGGCGAGGCTACAAAACACAAATCCAGCAAAACAAGATTAGCCAACTACTATGGCTAAACCAAGCGGGAGCAAAGAGGGTAAAGAGACACTTACTCAAGGCCGCCTCCTCCTCAACTCACTCTCCAGTCTTGGGTCCCTCAGACGACCCACCAGCCTCGACTGTAATGCCCCGAGATCCGATCGTCAATTTATGGGCATTTTTTTTCTTTATCGGACCCCGAAGCATTACTTCGTACGTATCGCGGAAGCACAATATATAAATTTGCATACATTCACATGAGAGAGAAATCACAATTACAGGAAATGTAAATATCATCCCAACCATTCATAATGTCACGTCCCGAGCGCGGAAGATACCCGGATGCGTGACACGTCTATATAGATCGTGTCATTAGAGCGATAAAATGGCTGACATACATAATTTTAGAGTGCGCAAAAGACTAATAAAATCTAATAACTTCCAATAGTCCAAGTGAGGATTATTTGATTTAACAAAAGGAATTGAAGATAGTCCGTGACAAACTCCAAATTTAAAAATCAAACATTAGATTGCATGCCTTAACCAGGTCTAGACAACTAACTGACATACTGGAAATACAAGGTAGGACTCAGATAAATTCAAGACACGACTAGCTAATGATAGATGGTTGGCGTTCTAGCACTCTTCACTCGGCCTCAATCCCATTCTTGTCGCTATCCGATTCACCTGAAAATGTTAGGAAGCAACTGGATGAGCGAATCGCTCAGTAGGAATTACATGTCAAATTCAAGCAATCTTTACGTGAATTACAATTTGCATGTATTATCAGTATGGCTATGCATGACGTACGTATAAAAGAATCAGATATACATGTATATCTAAACATGAAGTACAATAAGAGATCGAGAGCTGTAAACAGAGAATATATCAAGATTTCAAGTATTTGACAAGTAGTATTTCAAGAATTATATATGTAAATGCCACTTCGGGGTAGGTAGGGATTCATGTATGATTATGAATTCAAGTACGAGAATGAACTCATGTATAGGTATATCTCAGGTACAAGCAAGTAAACATTCAATTCAAGAAAGTAAAGT
Organism: Amorphophallus konjac; assembly: GCA_022559845.1. NCBI lineage: Eukaryota > Viridiplantae > Streptophyta > Magnoliopsida > Alismatales > Araceae > Amorphophallus > Amorphophallus konjac. The sequence continues at coordinate 187,121,385 of CM040118.1, read as the reverse complement.
TAAGTACGTATCAGTAGAATTGGCTATTTTAATCAAGCAAGTATTGGCCCTTTTCTCGGGCCAGGTCAAGTATTGCCCGTTCCGGGCAACGCAAGTCGAGTCAAGTGAGTAAAGAGAGAGTAGGGGTGGAGTGTCTCAAGTCAAGCAAGTACTCCGGTACAATGCTAAACACCGTGGTCAATAAACTGTCATGGGCACAAGTACCTTCGGGTGCTCCTCCCAAGACCAGACCGAGCCCTATATGCACAGCATTTCATGTATTACTTTTGACATCCACTCTCATTTTATAGCCAATATAGAGTTTCAAGGGTTGCCTTAGTAGGATATACAAGGTAGATTTTTATAGAATGGAATTCAAGGACTCATAATATGTAAAAAAATGACTTAGGGTTGCGTCGGTACAAACCACGATAGAAATGCGGGAAAAAGTATCAATTTATATACTTTTTCCTAAACAAATTCTCTAGATAACTCTATAGTAAGGTTAAACAAAAGTTAGAACATCCCATAAGGGCCATTATGCAATTATGCCAGTTTACTATTTAAGAATACTATTCAATTACTATTTAGATTACTATTCATTACTATTCACTTAATATTCATTTACACTATTCACCCAAATAACGTTGAGCCGTCATTTTTGTGAATGACGACTGTTTAAACAGTCGTCATTTATAAGTTTATGTATATATTAATCGTTTAGTATATTAATCATCCATGTAAAAAAATTAATAAATGTGAATCATGATACCTAATCTAATACATGAGCATACCGTTAGATTCCTTATATTTTTCTCTACATATCTACGTATCTATATCAAAAAAAATTATTTATTTGAAAAAGTGATACTATTCATTAAAATAGTGACTTTTATACACTATTCATACCGTAAAAATTTCTCAAAAATAGAAAGTAAGGATATGGACAAGTAGAGGACATTCTCGGGAGTTCAGAATCATGCTCATGCGAAATTGTTGGGTTTTACTATTCAATAAATTGGGGTGATTTACTCCGGGAAGGTACATTCCGTGACTCAAAATACTATTCAAATACTATTCATTTTTAATACTTTCAGTAAATCAGGAATTGAGTACATAGTTAAATAGAGAAAAATATGAGAGTTCCAGAACCATGTTCATGCAGGAGTTTCGTGATTAGGTTAAAAAGGTTATAATTGTCTGAATATGGTGGCTCGACATTATGAGTCACAATTTACTATTTAAACACTATTTATTTTTAATTCTTTCAGTAAATCAGGAATTAAGTACATGGTTAAATATAGAAAAATATGAGGGTTCCAGAACTATGTTCATGCAGGAGTTTCGTGATTAGGTTAAAAAAGTTATAATTGTCTAAACATGGTGTCTCTACATTATGAGTCACAGTTTACTATTTAAACACCATTCATTTTTAATTCTTTCAGTAAATCAAGAATCGAGGACATGGACATGTAGAGAAAAATCTCAGGATCACAGAACTATATTCGTCTAAAATTTTCATAGTCCAGTTTATTAGTTATAGATTTTTGAATGCTTTGATTTACTGATTCCTAGAAATTTCAGGAAATTAAATTGACGACATGGGTCATGTCTTCAATTTATTGACGACTGTTTGCGTAGTCTTCAATTTGGTAATTGACGCCCTGGTCAGGGGCGTCATTTACAGATTTCGTGCTTTAGTTCGATAGTTATGGATTTTTGAATGTATTGAACTTATTAGCTCCCAGAAATTCCAGAAATTAAAATGATGACATGGGTCATGTCTTCAATTAATTGACGACTGTTTGCGCAGTCTTCAATTTGGTAATTGACGCCCTGGTCAGGGGCATCATTTACAGATGAGAAAAATGTTAGGATTCCATAAATGTGTTCATTTAAAAATTTCGTGCTTTAGTTCGATAGTTATGGATTTTTGAATGTGTTGAATTTATTAGCTCCCAGAAATTCCATAAATTAAAATGACAACATGGTTCATGTCTTCAATTAATTGACGACTGTTTGCGCTGTCTTCAATTTGGTAATTGACGCCCTGGTCAAGGGCATCATTTACAGATACTGGTACCAAAAATGTGTTCATTTAAAAATTTCGTGCTTTAGTTCGATAGTTATGGATTTTTGAATGTGTTAGATTTATTAGCTCCCAGAAATTCTAGAAATTAAAATGACGACACTGGAGGTGTCTTCATTTAAATGACGACTGCATGCGCAGTCTTCAATTTCTAAATTGGCGCCCTTGACAGGGGCGTCATTTACATAAGGGTTGGGGCCCTCCGAGTTCTTAAACATGAACGTATTAGTGTAACAGATGCTATATATTAAGGTCTTAAAATATTGTTATTAATACTATAAAACTAATATGCTCAAAAACTCATGAAAAGTCATGAAATCATGCTTAACAGACTATGTTAAACTCATAAAGATCATGATAATATGTAACAAGCTATTAAAATAACCTGATATATACATGATTATTGCTTGATTACAATAAAACTAGATGGTAGATAGCATGGTTGACTAGTTAATCGAACTCTAAGCATGCATCAGTTAACCTATTTAGCTACTGGTTAGGCAAGGATTTGAGAGCACCTACCTTTTGACGTGTGATACGAGGTTCAGAGCTGCAACAGGATCGCAACAGGATGTAGCCTCGGGAGGAAGACGCTCCTGCAGCACAGCAGTAGCCTCTGACAGTGCTATGGATGGGATTAGTTATAGGGAATGATAAGGCATTGGTTAATGCCTTGTGGGTCATGCTGAGTGGGCATTATTTTTGCCAGCTCGAATGGGTTGCTCGTGTCTCAATCTTCTAGAATCACGTGTTTAAATGACGCCCTTGTAAAGGGTCGTTAATTACGTAAATGACGCCTTGCATGAGGGCGTCATTTGTCTAGGTGGATTATTGTGGCATTATTCATGGAAATGACGCCTTGCAAGAGGGCGTCATTTGTTAGACAACTCTGCCCCACTCACATGTTAGTATTTAATATGTGTATATATATATTAATATTTTAATAGAATGGGATTCTATTTAAATTGGCGCCTGTATATATGGTCTTCAATTTTGTAATTGACGCCCTAGTGAGGGGCGTCAATTCACTAAGTGGACAAGGTGGAAGTCCACTTACGTACAAACCATGGCCCATGTGTTTAAAGTTGTTTTGCACATTTGTATTCTAGTCCTCCTATAGTTTAATTCTTTAACCAAAGCCTAGGATTCTTTTAAGAAGCCAAGAAGGGTGGATTACGTATGCATAAAGTGTTGGGTGGTAGTTTTATATACTAGCCCCCTAAGGTTTTGTTCTTTACATAGAACCCTCATGATTCTTTATGTCCTAAAGTTGGGTTGGTTTGTACATTTGTATTATAGTCCTTGTGAGGTTGGGTTCTTTATGTAAGACCTTCATGTATGATTTCTTTTAAGGAGTTTTGAATTTACGCAAAGATATTTATCTGAGGTGCTACACATAACCTTCAAAAGAGAGTACATGACCAATGTTCCAAAATAAACATGAGTCCTCATAGGCTCCCGCCCCGTAAGCATACATATAAGAGAAACATTCATCCACAACGTACCCAAGCGAACTATGATCTAGCACTATTCCTCAACTACAGCCTCCTCCTCAACCACCTCCTCTATGTCTCATGAAACGTGTGTCACAAAGGGGTGAGTGTGACACTCAATAGGCAGCCTAAACAAACCGGGGTTAACTCGCATCTATATAACCAAATTATATACATAATTCAGATGTTAATAATAGCATAAACTATTCATTATCCTGTACTTAAAATAACTCATATGAGGAAAATACACATTCTTTAACTAACATATACGATACCCATGCATGTATCAAAACCACGGTAAAAAGACAGTTACACATTATCACATTCTTATGAGTTTCACATTCTCATTATTCATGGAACCAAACAGCTGCCGCAAACACAGGAGGCCCACACACAAACGAACGAGCGAAAGAGTACTGCGCAGACCCGAGAGCGAACTCCCACCTAGATTATTGTGGCCTAGTGGCGTTACGTATCGCTGTCCCACAAAGGCCGCCCCACAATGGGACCGAAGATTGAATCAATAGGATTTTAATTCTAGAGGCCCATAGCAAGGACGCCCCACAAAGGGACCGAAGTCTGAATTTTGATTCCAAAAGCCCACAGCAAGGACCGCCCCACAAAGGGACCGAAGTCTGAATTTTGATTCTAGGGTCGTCCCACAAAGGAATCGAAGTCCTATCTCACATAATGTTGTTGTTTCCATTCATAACATTCATATCGTATTCACATTCACATTCATACGCATTTTTTTTACAAATACTAGCATGATACTTTTATCATAGCAAGCACGCATCCAAATGGTTTAAGTGAACAAATCATAATCACAAGCTTATTTGTTGTCGAACATGATCAGGTTATCAAATAAGAGGACAGGTTTATTTCTAGGTTACACATGTGTAGAACACAAAACATAACCACAAGTGCAGAATTTCCGTGAGCGTGAAATTTTTACAGTGGGCTACTAACTTATCCTTCTATCATTTTTTAATTTTTTAGATTTTTCTGAATTAATTAATATGACCTCTCAAAACTCTCTTTTTCCATGTTTCTGGAAATTGGTCCAGTGTGCTCAGGGTGTCAACCTGTCCAAAGGAAGTGTTGACATGTCAACCCTACACATGGGTAGAAAACAAATCATAACTTCAAGTGCAGAATTTATATGAGCATAAAATTTTTATTGTGGGTTACCAACTTACCCATCTTCCATTTTCTATTTTTTTAGATTTTTCTAAATTAATATGACCACTCAAAACCCTCTTTTTCCACGTTTCTGGAAATTGGGGACATCATTCTCAGGGTGTTGACACATCCAGGGTATGTGTCGACACATCTGTGGGAAGTGTCAGCACGTCCATGGGCAGTGTCAGCACATCTGACAATTTTCAAAGAGGAAGTGTCGACACATCCAGGGTATGTGTCGACACATTCAAGGGGAAGTGTCAGCACGTCCATGGCCAGTGTCAGCACATCTGACAGTTTCTGAAGAGGAAGTGTCGACACGTCCAGGGTATGTGTCGACACATTCAGGGGGAAGTGTCAGCACGTCCATGGGCAGTGTCAGCACATCCGACAGTTTCTAAAGAGGAAGTGTCGACACATCCAAGGTATGTGTTGACACATTCAGGGGGAAGTGTCAGCACGTCCAGGGGAAGTGTCAGCACGTTCATGGGATGTGTCTGCACATTCATGGGCAGTGTCAGCACATTCATGAGAATGTGTCAGCACATTCGTGGGTAGTGTCGCCACCACCCAATATTTTCAATTAAAAATTCCGAGAAACCTCTCAAAAACACATAACTTGATGGAAAAACCAGTAAATAGACTTGGTAGCCAATCCCACATGCCCTTAATCCCTCTTTGACATATAGAAACTACTTTAAAATCATTTTAATGCTTTATTGACTTCTAAGATTTGAGGATAGGTGCGTACCTTTGAGATGTTAACCGACGATCCGGGGATAATATCCACCTCAGCTTTACCCTTCGATCTGGGGATGAGATCCACACCCCAGACCCACCCGAGGCTCTTGCCCGCTGTCCTAGGACTTGTAGGTTCGCCCCCCCTTCGTAGGGCCATGGTTCCTCACCTCTCCTCTCTTTCAAGTGAAACGATAGATGGTGAATGTTGAGGATAGGTGTTGCTAAAGGATGACCACCCTTGGAACCCACTTCTTTATATAGGTTTCAAGTCTCCCAAGGCCTTTCCCACATCTAGCAAGGTTCAGCCTAGCCCCAAGGTCGCTGGTTTTAAGGAGGGGTTAAATATTAAGCACCCCTTCGGTTTGAACCGTGGTGACCCTTCGTCTACCCGGTCATATATGCGAATGGGCGTACTTGTCTGTTAGGATTTAGGTTGAGATGTCTTCATATGAAATGAATAGGACGTCCAGATCTATCTTTTAGTTTTGGTTTCATCGAATTTTATCAACTCAAGCATGAGTTATGATTTTTGCAATATTAATGTTATTTCCCCTCTATTTCAGTCGCGACCCTTCATCTACCTGGTCATAAATGCAAGTGGGCGTGCTCTCCTGTTAGGATTTGGATTTAGATGTCTTCAGATGAAATCTAAAGGGCTTTAATATATAACTTTGGGTCATGGTTTCATCAAATTTCAGTATCCCTATCCCGAGTTATGATTTTTGAAATTTTATCCTTCATTCTCCCTCGTTCTAGCTGCGACCTTTTAGTAGCCCGAGACAATTCGGGTATAACTATAATATCCAGGTAGAATTTGGCCTCGACCTCAACATAAAAGTTGTATCTAACATCCTACTCAGAATTGTGGCTTTGGTTTCAGGTCATTTCATTAACCACACGCGAAGTAATGAATTTTCCATTCATTACCTTTGAATTTCCCCAATAGTCACACCCCTTTGTGATAACTATCAGCCAAAGGGTTTTGGGCCCAAGTTCTGGTGCGAATTGGGCTTCTTCCCCAACAGAGAAGTTTGGGGTAAGGGCCCAAACTTTCTAACGAGCCTGGTTTCATCCTTTTCTGATCTTCCTATGTTAAGTTACGGATTTTCTAAGGATTCTTAATTAATCTGTCCAGATTTCTGGCCCGTTTGCTTCATGGGTCCGAATCATACCCGATTGGGCTAGTGCCCATTTGGCGGTCATAACATTCTCTCCCCCTTAAAATAATTTCATCCTCGAAATTGAATTGAAAAAAAACTTCCTTTCAAGGAAAATTACTTACCAAATAGTTGGGGGTATTCCCGGCACATCTTGTCCTCTGGCTCCTAAGTTACCTCCTCGGAATGAGAATTCCTCCATAAGACTTTCACCAGTCGGATGATTTTATTTCTCAATACCTGTTCCTTCCAGTCTATGATCTTGCTGGGCTGCTCCACATAAGACAAGTCTGCTCCAACCTCTAGAGGCTCGTACTCTATAACCTGCGAGGTATCCGAGATGTACTTCCTGAGCATAGAGACGTGAAAGATCGGATGTACATGTGATAGAGCAGGCAGAAGTGCAAGTTGATAAGCCACTTCGCCAATCCTTTGCAAAATCTCGAAAGGCCCGATATATCTAGGATTGAGCTTGCCCCTCCTTCCGAACCGCATGACTCCCTTGGTAGGAGACACCTTTAAGAACACATGGTCTCCTTATGCAAATGTTAACTCTCTCCGTCGCTGGTCTGCATAACTTTTCTGACGGCTCTGGGCTGTGAGGAGTCGTTGCCTGATCATAGATATTTTCTCTGAGCAGTCCTATACCAACTGTGGTCCGAATAGCTATTTTTCTCCAGCTTCATACCAACACACCGGTGATCTACATGGCCGCCCGTAGAGTGCTTCATAAGGTGCCATTCCGATGGTAGAATGGTAACTATTGTTGTATGCAAATTCTATCAGGGGTAAATGATCGTCCCAATTCCCCCTCCATTCAATACTACATGCCCTCAGCATATCTTCTAGAGTCTGGATAGTGCGCTCAGATTGCCCATCAGTCTGAGGGTGAAATGCCGAGCTGAGCCGCAATTCTGTCCCCATAGCTTGCTGCAAACTCTTCCAGAACCTTGCTGTGAATCGGGGGTCCCGATCAGAGATGATAGATAAGGGTGCACCATGTAATCGAATGATCTCAGCGATGAACAGTTTCGCTAGGGATTTGATTGGAGTCTACTTGTTGACAGGCAGAAAGTGTGCAATCTTGGTGAATCTATCCACAATCACCCATATGGTATCATGCTTCCTCCTAGTCAGGGGTAGACCAGTCACAAAGTCCATGGTGATTTGATCCCATTTCTATTGTGCCATCTCAATGGTCTGGAGAGGTCCGCCAGGTCTTTGATGCTCAATTTTCACCTGCTGGCAAGTGAGACATTTAGACACGAACTCCGCTATGTCTCGCTTCATTCTTGGCCACCAATACATCCTCTTCATGTCTTGAAACATTTTGGTGCTTCTGGGATGGATGGAGAACTTTGATCCGTGAGCTTCCTGCATCAACTCCTTTTTCAATTCCACATCATCTGGTACACAGATCCTCTCTTGGAACATGATCAGCCCATCGATTCCCACATGGAAGTACTCATTGTTCAGCAGTTTCTGCAATGCCATATCCTGCTTTTGAACCTCAGCAATTTTGCCTAAGTATGTAGGCCTAGCTGACAACCCAGCCAAGAGACCGAATTGCTTCCTTTTATTGGGTCGTGATTCAATCACACCCTCCATCATATTCCATTCTCGATGCAAGCTCAACGCCATCAATTTATGGCTGAGAGCATCTGCCACCACATTCGCCTTGCCTAGATGGTACTGTAAGGTGAAGTCATAGTCCTTCAATAGTTCGACCCACCTTCTTTGCCTCAAATTGAGTTCCTTCTGAGTGAATATATATTTGAGGCTCTGATGGTAGGTGAAGACCTCAAACCGAACTCCATATAAATAGTGTCTCTAGATGCGCAAAGCATGAACCACTGCTGCCATTTCAAGGTCATGAGTGGAGTAATTCTTCTCATGGTCCTTCAACTGTCTCGAGGCATAGGCAATCACTCGGCCATTCTGCATTAGTACACAGCCGAGGCTGATCCTGGAGGCATCTGTATAAACAGTGAAGCCGTCATTCCCTTGGGGGAGTGCCAACACTGGGGCTAAAGTTAACTTTTCCTTGAGCATCTGAAAATTATCTTCACACTCCTCTGACCAGATAAATTTTGCTCCCTTCTTGGTCAACTTGGTCATGGGGGCTGCAATGGTGGAGAAGCGTTCAATGAACCTGCGGTAGTATCCAGCCAGACCAAGGAAGCTTCTGATCTCCATGACTGTCTTCGATGCTTCCCACTTTGTCACTGCTTCAACCTTGCTAGGGTCCACAGATATGCCATTCTCGGATATAACATGTCCGAGAAACATAACCTGATCTAGCCAAAATTCACACTTGCTGAATTTGGCATTGAATTTGTTCTCCCTGAGGGTCTGCAGAACCACTCTCAAGTGCTTCTGGTGCTCCTCCTGACTGGCGGAATATATCAGGATGTCGTCTATAAAGACCGCAACATACTGATCTAGATAAGGGCGGAAGATATGATTCATCTGTTCCATGAATACTGTCGGTGCATTGGTCAGCCCAAATGGTACTACCAAGAACTCATAGTGACCATATCGAGTCCTGAAGGCCATCTTCGACACATCTTCGGGCTTGATTCTGATTTGATGATAACCCGTGCTCAGATCGATTTTGGAGAAGACCTTGGCAGATGACAGCTGGTCAAATAATTCTTCAATCCTCGGCAGAGGATACTTGTTCTTAATGGTGGCTTGATTAAGCTTGCGGTAATCAATGCACAGCCGCATAGCCCCATCTTTCTTCCGCACAAATAGGACTGGTGCTCCCTATGGAGACACACTGGGCCTAATGAAGCCTTTGTCTAGTAGTTCCTGCAATTGCTTCCTGAGTTCGGCAAGCTCTGTCGGAGCCATCCTGTACGGTGGAATGGAGATAGGTGCAGTGCCCGGCACCAGCTCAATAGAGAAACCCGCCTCTCGAACAGGTGGTAGTCCCGGTAGATCCCCGGGAAATACATCAGGAAATTCTTGGACCACGTCCAAGTCTTCCAAAATCTTGACGGTGCCTTCTTCAATTACCACACTAGCCAAGAAATAGCCACACCCCTTGCTAATTAGCTTGGAGGCCCTGATGGCTGACACCATCATTCTCCCCGGCTTGCTTTTTGGGCATTGGAAGAAGAATGTCTCTTTTTCAAGCTTTTGAAAGATCACTCTCTTCCGACGGTAGTCTAAGAGAGCACAGTGTTTGTCTAACCAATCCATTCCTAGAATAAGGTCAATGTCATTCATATCTAGGATGTATGCTTCCCCCAGCAATATCTTCCCATTGATGTTGACTTCTATAGTAGGGATCACAAGCTTGGTGTGGACTTGTTTCCCGGTTGGTGTGCTAACTATCATTTCCCCGAAAAATGTGGCTTGGGGTCTGTTCTTCAGTTGATTAGCAAAACTGGTGGATATGAATGTGTGTGTATCCCCCGGGTCGAACAAGACCTTTGCATAAATATTATCCACAAGGAGTGTACCTTTAGCCACGGTAGGGGTGTTGTCTGCCTCCTCTTGCATCAGTGCATAGACTCACCTTCTGTATTGAATCTTCTCCTGCTGAGGTATTGGCTTTTGCTGAGCCTTCTTGGGGCAGTTCCTCGCAATATGTCCGGCCTCGCCGCATTCATAGCACTTGCCTTTTGTCCTCCAGCATTCCTATCCCGGATGGTTGCGCCCACAGTGGGCACAAAATGGAACCCCCGGTTTGTCCCTCGGTACTAGCTCTTGGCGTGCCACCTTCCCTTTGTCCTGCCTTCCTCCTGCCTGCATAGGTCTTTTTCCCATCTTCTTCTGCTCCTCGATGAACCTACACATGGGTATTCATTAGAACCTAACTCTATATGTTTCTTACTTTTTTCAGATTTTTTAAGGTTTTGATTATTATCTTGCATTCTCTTGCTCGGCTAGGTGAGCAAGCCTTAGTGCCATAGTGTAGGAGTCAGGGTCTTGGGTAGCCACATAACGTCGGACACTGCTACGCAGACCGTTGACAAATTTCTTCACCTTTCGATGCGCCTCATCGAATATGTGAGGAGCATACTGGCCTAGAGCAGAAAATCTGGCCTCATAGTCTGCTACTGACATGCTTCCTTGTTCGAGGTTCAAGAACTCTTGCTCCTTAGCATCTCGCACATGTTCAGGGAAGTACTTTTCTCGGAAGATAGCTAGGAACTCCTCCCATAATATGTCACCGCCGTGGTAGTCTGTGAAGGTGGTCCTCATCTTGGCCTTCCACCACAAGTCAGCTTGATCTTGTAATACATAGGTCGCCAGATTCACCTTCTCCTCCTCAGAACATTGCATTGCGTGAAATTTCTTCTCCATTTCGTTGAGCCATGACCCAGCCACCTCTGGACGGCTCTCCCCCTTAAAAATAGGAGGTGCCAATCTCAGGAACCGATCAAGCACTGGCATGTCGTGACGTGGTGCGGGCGCGGGCTGCTGTAGCATCTGTTGTTGCATGGCCTACATCAGCCCTTGGAAGCTCTACATAAACCCCTCCAGATTAATTCCCGCATTGGGCACCTTCCGCCACCAACTGCCGGAGCATGGACAGCCCCGTCATTCGCCCCATTTGGGTCATCTACCCCTGATCCCCTCTCATCTGCCTGGGGAAGATCCCTTTGCCTTCTTGGCGGCATAATTCTGAGAAACAAACAATTGTTAAGTGAGAGGGTTTTTAACTGGTTTCAAATACACTCTACCCTTTTCCCACTCTAGCCTATTTCTTCTCCTACTACTTGGACATTTGGAATGGTTGTAACCATGGTTTGTCTCTCGTGCTCTGATACCACTCTGTAATGTCCCGAGATCCGATCCTCAATTTATGGGCATTTTTTTTCTTTATCGGACCCCGAAGCATTACTTCGTACGTATCGCGGAAGCACAATATATAAATATGCATACATTCGCATGAGAGAGAAATCACAATTACAGAAAATGTAAATATCATCCCAACCATTCATAACTTTCAAAAGAGAGTACATGACCAATGTTCCAAAATAAACATGAGTACTCATAGGCTCCCGCCCCGTAATCATACATATAAGAGAAACATTCATCCACAGCATACCCAAGCGAACTATGATCTAGCACTATTCCTCAGCTGTAGCCTCCTCCTCAACCACCTCCTCTATGTCTCCTGAAACGTGTGTCACAAAGGGGTGAGTGTGATGCTCAGTAGGTAGCCTAAACAAACCGGAGTTAACTCGCATCTATATAACCAAATTATATACATAATTCAGATGTTAATAATAGCATAAACTATTCATTATCTTCTACTTAAAATAACTCATAAGAGGAAAATACACATTCTTTAACTAACATATACGACACCCATTCATGTATTAAAACCACAGTAAAAAGGTAGTTACACATTATCACATTCTTATGAGTTTCACATTCTCATTATTCATGGAACCAAACAGCTGCCGCAAACACAGGAGGCCCACACACAAACGAACGAACGAAAGAGTACTGCGCAGACCCGAGAGCGAACTCCCACCTAGATTATTGTGGCCTAGTGGCATTACGTATCGCCATCCCACAAAGGCCGCCCCACAATGGGACCGAAGACTGAATCAATAGGATTTTAATTCCAGAGGCCCACAGCAAGGACCGCCCCACAAAGGGACCGAAGTATGAATTTTGATTCCAGAAGCCCACAGCAAGGACCGCCCCACAAAGGGACCGAAGTCTGAATTTTGATTCCAGGGTCATCCCACAAAGGAACCGAAGTCCTATCTCACAGAATGCTGTTGTTTCCATTCATAACATTCATATCGTATTCACATTCACATTCATACGCATTTTTTTTACAAATACTAGCATGATACTTTTATCATAGCAAGCACGCATCCAAATGGTTTAAGTGAACAAATCATAATCACAGCTTATTTGTTGTTGAACATGATCAGGTTATCGAATAAGAGGACAAGTTTATTCCTAGGTTACACATGCGTAGAACACAAAACATAGCCACAAGTGCAGAATTTTCGTGAGTGTGAAATTTTTACAGTGGGCTACTAACTTATCCTTCTATCATTTTCTAATTTTTCATATTTTTCTAAATTAATATGACCTCTCAAAACTCTCTTTTTCCACGTTTCTGAAAATTGATCCAGTGTGCTCAGGGTGTCGACCTGTCCAAAGGAAGTGTCGACCTGTCAGCCCTACACATGGGTAGAAAACAAACCATAACTTCTAGTGCAGAATTTATATGAGCATAAAATTTTTACTGTGGGTTACCAACTTACCCTTCTTACATTTTCTAATTTTTCAAATTTTTCTAAATTAATATGACCACTCAAAACCCTCTTTTTCCACGTTTCTGGAAATTGGGGACAACATTCTCAGGGTGTCGACACATCCAGGATATGTGTCGACACATCCGTGGGAAGTGTCAGCACGTCCATGGGCAGTGTCAGCACATCAGACAGTTTCCAAAGAGGAAGTGTTGACAAATCCAGGGTATGTGTCGACACATTCAGGGGGAAGTGTCAGCACGTCCATGGGCAGTGTCAGCACATCTGACAGTTTCTAAAGCGGAAGTGTCGACACGTCCAGGGTATGTGTCGATACATTCAGGGGGAAGTGTCAGCACGTCCGTGGTCAATGTCAGCACATCTGACAGTTTCCAAAGAGGAAGTGTCGACACGTCCAGGGTATGTGTCGACACATTCAAGGGGAAGTGTCAGCACGTCCATGGGCAGTGTCAGCACATCCGACAGTTTCTAAAGAGGAAGTGTCGACATATCTAGGGTATGTGTCGACACATTCAGGGGGAAGTGTCAGCACGTCCAGGGGAAGTGTCAGCACATTCATGGGATGTGTCAACACATTCATGGGCAGTGTCAGCACATTCATGAGAATGTGTCAACACATTCTTGGGTAGTGTCGACACCACCCAATATTTTCAATTAAAAATTCTGAGAAACCTCTCAAAAACACATAACTTGATGGAAAAACCAGTAAATAGACTTGGTAGCCAATCCCACATGCCCTTAATCCCTCTTTGGCATATAGAAACTACTTTAAAATCATTTTAATGCTTCATTGACCCCCAAGATTTGAGGATAGGTGCCTACCTTTGAGATGTTAACCGACGATCCGGGGATAATATCCACACCCCAGATCCACCTCAGCTTTACCCTTCGATCTGGGGATGAGATCCACACCCCAGACCCACCCGAGGCTCTTGCCCGTTCTCCTAGGACCTGTAGGTTCGCCCCCCCTTCGTAGGGCCAAGGTCCCTCACCTCTCCTCTCTTTCAAGTGAAACCATAGATGGTGAATGTTGAGGATATGTGTTTCTAAAGGCTGACCACCCTTGGAACCCACTTCTTTATATAGGTTTCAAGCCTCCCAAGGCCTTTCCCATATCTAGCAAGGTTCAGCCCAGCCCCAAGGTCGCTGGTTTTAAGGAGGGGTAAATATTAAGCACCCCTTCAGTTTGAACCGTGGTGACCATTCGTCTACCCGGTCATATATGCGAATGGGCGTACTTTTATGTTAGGATTTAGGTTGAGATGTCTTCATATGAAATAAAGAGGACTTCTAGATCTATCTTTTAGTTTTAATTTCATCGAATTTCATCAAATCAAGCGTGAGTTATGATTTTTGCACTATTAACGTTATTTCCCCTCTATTTCAGTTGCGACCCTTCGTCTACCTGGTCATAAATGCGAGTGGGCGTGCTCTCCTATTGGGATTTGGATTTAGATGTCTTCAGATGAAATCTAGAGGGCTTTAATATCTAACTTTGGGTCATGGTTTCATCGAATGTCATTATCCTTATCCTGAGTTATGATTTTTGAAATTTTATCCTTCATTCTCCCTCATTCCAGCTGCGACCTTTCAGTAGCCCGAGACAATTCGGGTATAACTATAATGTCCAGGCAGAATTTGACCTTGACCTCAATAGAGAAGTTGTATCTAACGTCCTACTCGAAATGTTGGCTTTTGTTTCAGGTCATTTCATTAACCACAGGCAAAGTTATGAATTTCCCATTCATTACCTTCGAATTTCCCCAATAGTCACACCCCTTCGTGACAGCTGTCAGCCAAAGGGTTTTGGGCCCAAGTTCTGGTGCGAATTGGGCTTCTTCCCCAATAGAGAAGTTTGGGCTAAGGGACCAAGCTTTCTAACGAGCTTGGTTTCATCCTTTTCTGATCTGCTTATGTTAAGTTACAGATTTTCTAAGGATTCTTAATTAATCTGTCAAGATTTCTGGCCCGTTGGGTTCATGGGTCCAAATCATACCCGATTGGGCTAGTGCCCATTTGGTGGTCATAACATCGACCGCTGCGTCCTCGACACGAGGGCGTTTCTTCCGGGGCTGCAAGCTCCCATCCCCACTCCCTGAGGACGTTCCCATGGGGGGCTGGTCCCCCTCTGCCGCCGAACCTACCGACAAACACAGCATTATACAACACCTCAGTTCTGTACCTGAGAATTACAGAATGGAAGGGAGGGAGTAGGCTAAAAGAGCAAAGCCTAACCTGGAGCCCCAAAGGGGGTCAATGGTAAAGGCACCAGCTGCTCCAACCCTAATGCTAGGGCTCGGGCCGCCATCGCGACGGCCTCCCGAATATCCCGTGGAGTACATGCGCACTTAACCTGGGACACGAACTCCACAGGCCCAGCTGACCCAATCGCATGGGCGATGTGCCGTCTCCAGTCATCAACCACTGTGTCGGCGAAGCTCCCGTGCGGGAGCTCTCGGTCCAGCGACCCTCTGCCCCGAATGCCACAATCAGCCAAGAACTGAGCCCACCAGGCCCTAGGTGCCCTCGGTTGAGACACCTTCGCTCCAGTCGCTATCGCCGAGGCCCGTCCCAGGGGCTTCAGTGCCCCTCCGCTGCTTCGGCTCCTAGAAGACGAACCCCGGCCACTCCGGGGCCACTGTGCTACAATCCGCTTGATCTCTCGGTGGATCCGGGCAACGCGGGTCCTCAGGTACCCGTCATCCAGTGCAATAGGAGGTTGATCCTCCCTCAGCAAGCAACTCTCCTCCACCTTCCTGATCGCGGAGGCCTTCTGTCGGTAGAGGTGACTGTGCTCAAACCACCACTAGGAATAGTACACATCGAACAGTCCCCGACGTCCCTGCCCCGACATCGGGAATCGCTCCTACTCCCGATGATCGTAAAAGTCCCGCCAGGTCGCTACAAGTAGGTGGGTATCCTTGCCCTTGTACTGTCGGCCCGTGAGAAGGAACTCCCTGTTCGGTGGAATCCCCTGGTCGTACTCAAAATTCCTGGCAAAGCGATGCGGGTAGTATGGCTCCAAGGAACTCGTCGTCGACCAGTGCAATGCCAACACAGCTACTCGGGTGCTCAATATCCACTCAATCCATGGTCCGTATCGGCCGCCCCCTGATCGGGGTGGGCGCTGGTCGCCCCTCCACCTGAAGCCCCCAGAAAGAGGGCATAGTCCCTCGCCGCACTGTCAAAGGGCAGTCCCTCTTCGCCCCGGGCGGGCAGGTAACAAAGGGCCCTCCTGGTTCCCTCAAGCTGCTCCTATGCATCTCCATCTGGCTGCCCAGTGAAGCTGAACAAAAGTGGTGCCGTCGGATTTGCCACGATACCTCGCGTCACCATCCCCAAGAACAGTAACGCAGTCCACACACTGAGGTAGTGGGTCGGTAGGAGTATACTCCTCTCCCTCGGCGCTGAGTGTGCCACCAGAACTCCAAGTCCTTGGTAGATGTTGGCCAGTGCAGTGGGAGCTAGAGCTAACTGTCTCCCCTCAACCAACAAGCAAGCCGGCCACAACAACTCAGCTCTCAACAGCCCGTCCTCTTCGTGGGGAACTCCAAACGTCGCCAACCAATATGCCAGATACGCTGCAAGGTGTGTCACATCTGGCAAACCGTGGGGATTCCACCCCTCCTGTGGTGCATACACATATCTGGAGTACGTCCGGAAGCGTAGCTCCACCTCAGTATACTCCTCCCATGGAGTCTGGTCCCTGGCGAACTCATGGTAGAAGCAAAATGGCCCGTTGTAGAAATGACGGACCCATACAATCAGTGTTACCCGGGGAGTCTGTGCAGCTCTCCCTCTCCCTGCTAGAGCTAAATCTCTCCAGGTCTTCATGAGATATCGATAACTGTGAGGCACTCAGTATCTTCCCAGTCTGTCGGTATGACTGCGGTGGAGGTCATCCAGCACTACCTCCTCGTATCCTTCGCTGACGACCCGCAAGCCAGAAATCCTAAACAAAGACCACAAGTCAAGACTGGTCTCCCCCTCTGCTATTGCCACCGTGTTCCAACGATGGTTGAAACGCTCAACCAAGCTCTACAGCAGTCTGGTGTAGCATGGGTACGCATACAGAGCGACAGTCACCGCGTACCTGATCTCAGCATGATCCAATAACGCTCGGTAGTGGTGGATGATCCCCATCAGCCACTCAGTGGTGCCCTGGCGGTAGTAGTGTGACGAGATCACTGTCCAGCGACCATACCAGCTAGTGACGGTCTGTCGCATGACTCCATTCAGCATACTGTGATCATCATAGCCCTCTCCAGCGTACTGCACACCAGCAAGCTCCAATACCAACCCAGTAATCCCCTCTGTCTCCGTGCGATGGTGACCATGCAAATCCCAGCTAGCAGGGCCAATCGGCCCAACCCTGACAATGGACTGCTCCGCCATACTGAAGAACCCCAGGCAGTCAACACTGGGATACTGGCGCTGCCTCCGGTAGTCCTCTGAAAAGCTCAGATAGCTGTAGAACGTTGTACCATGCAGGATGTCCATGCCAATCAAGATGGTCCTCTCAAGCCGGCGGCGGGCCCCTGGGATCTGCGAGT
Organism: Amorphophallus konjac; assembly: GCA_022559845.1. Classification (NCBI taxonomy): domain Eukaryota; kingdom Viridiplantae; phylum Streptophyta; class Magnoliopsida; order Alismatales; family Araceae; genus Amorphophallus; species Amorphophallus konjac. Next base: position 187,103,934 of record CM040118.1, on the reverse strand, counting down.
CGCCCTCCTCCACGCCAGGAGGGACGTGACTGTAGATGAATTCAAACAGGTGACGATCCAGGGGGAACTCCAATGGATAGCCCCCACTCCGATCATAACTGTACAAACCACCCGCCCCTAGAATCCTGGCCACTTCCACGGCCCCTGCTCCAGCTGTCCTCTCACCCAGCGGACCCTCAACCATTGCCATATGGCCCCGGTCCAGCTGCTCTATCCCAGCCACAGTGATCATAGGTGTGCCCAGAGCGGGCATCTACCGATCAGTCCACCACACCCAGTGATCCTCCTCCCGAGCCATCCACCTCGGGACTCGCCTGTCTCTGCCGAAGCATGCCATAGCTGCAAGGTAGGGCACCCAAAAAAAAAGGAGAAAGTCAGTATACCAGAAAATCAACATATACAGCACAGCAAAATAAAGGCACATGAAGTGTCAAAATACAACTACAACAACTTAGAAGGAGGGTTTCACGGGCCGTACGCCCTCGTCTCCGCCTCCGACGCATGCCCCGTGGGGGGCATTTGTTGTACCAGGACTATTTCCCAGCCAAAATAACAAGGAGTAAGGGTTTGGGCATTTCCCCGAACACCTTCAAGGCACGGGCTATCTAGCCCTTTCTACAACCCTATGGGTCCCTACAAGGGTCCCGACCAACTTGCCGTGACATACGGCGACATAAACAATTGTCCGGGGTCAACCCCGGCCACTCACATACGGGCTTTGCTCGTATCCTGCATGGCCGCCCGGGACCACCCGGGGGCACCCCGACACTAAGCCACGCCACGTGGCACCCAGTGAAAGAGCCGCGGGCCCACTCTGAGACACTTCATTCAACCCTCCAAGGTCAAAGGGAGACTCGAGCAAGTCAACCACAGGCTTTGGAGGCCTACAGCACGTGCATACGGCCCACACACGCGTGTTCGGCATATCTCCAAACACCTTGTGGGTGCATATGTTCCAGCCCTTCTATACAAAAACACGGGCCATCCCGTGGTTCCAACACACTAATGGGATCCCACAACGATCCCCCAGTAAATTGGGGCCACCATCGACCCTCAGATACGTGGCAACGAGCCACTCAACTTTAGCACTCGGGTCAACCCGAGGCTACCCAGTCAACCAGCCGAGCAACATAGCACATAGCCCGAGGCATTACCCACGTCCACAAAATTCCCCCTCTTAGCTCCCATGAGCTCCTATCCTCAATCCAAGGCCCGCCGTGCGGCCCCTCGGCCATCTACTCAAGCCGTTCGGCAATCCGGGGTGTATCAGGCATTTACTCGAACACCTTCCGAGCGGCTGTGACTACCCGAAGAATGACGGCCCCACGGGCCCATGCTAGCCTCCCGAAGGTCGAAGTCCATCAAAAGACATCCTCAGACAATGCAAGAAGACCCTCGGGGGCCATCCCCCGGGGTTGCGGCCAGCCCAGGGCCAGTTCACCCCGAGGCATGGCCGCACGCCCCAGGGAGGGGGAACTCCCTGGGGGCCGCACCCTCCCTCCAGCCCGGTGGTCCCACGACCCCACACAGTTTCGGTTCATCTGATTTACGGTCCTACAATGCGGTTCATGTGCCGTACCAGTTCGAGAAGTCGATGCGTGGACGTGGGAGTGCAAAGCGACAGCATGCAGGAATTCCGCAAGTCAACGCTCACACAAGCCTCCACGTATCCTCTCACCTATTCGTCCTTTTCTTTCTTAGTTAAATTAGGAAGAAAATGGCCTAAAAAATTGGATTTTATAGGGTGGGACCACCCCCCCTCTCTCCTTGGAGCGAATCCGCCTAACCCCCCCCCCCCCCCCCGGCTGGTCCGCGTAAACCACCCATTCAATTAAAAAAATTTAATTTTTTAAAAAATAAAAAACCCAAACCACTCCGCCTAAACCCCCCCTGGGGTGGGGTTTAGGCGGACCAAGTTTAGGCGGACCAGCCTGGGCCCCCAGGCTGGTCCGCCTAAACCCCCTGGGGGAGGGGGCTTAGGCGGACCAGCCAAGCCCCCTGGGTTGGTCCGCCCAAACCCCCTGAGGGGGGGTTTACGCGGACCAGCTCAGCCCCCTGAGCTAGTTCGCGTAAACCCCTTCCTCCTCTCTCTCAGTCGGTAACCCAAGCACTATTCACTTGGGTTTAAGCGGACCAGCTCACCCCCCTTAGCTGGTCCATGTAAACCCCTTGTGACCCTTCCACTTCCAGCTCAAGGGGTGGGGCATGATAAGGTTCATCCTTCCAAGATCCAGCATCCAGCAAGCACCGAGCATCCAAGACGTCAAGCGCGGCTCCGAGCAGCGAGCTAAGGAGAATTGTGCGTGTGACTTGTTTGTCGGCCTAATATGCCGGGGGTA